>CM062812.1:815132057-815637385 GCA_031772625.1 Pinus tabuliformis
AAAATAATGTTCTAAATTCAGCGTGATTTTTAATACAATAACCATATATGCCCTTATTAGTGATTTCTGATCCTTAGTAGTAAATAACACAATACCCAAACTACAGATGAGTTCTGGAAACCTGGCAGGCCCCATCAAATAAGCTCCCGCATTAATCCTTGTTCAAGATCATATCACTGTGTTTTGGCTGTATACTAGGCTTATAAGAAGAAAACAGTGAAATCACTTGTAATGAAACTTTGAAAGTGGGAACTTAGACATCCGCAAAAAACCTGGCATTCCTCACTGACCAGATTCCCCAAGTAACCAAGTATGAAGTGTTATAATTTACTTTAGCTCTCTTCTATTAGAGTGCTCTTGAAAGCAATCTTCCAGGATCAATTTATCCCACAATGCTGAAGTGAGGTCTGATGTCACTTCTTTCCACACCTGTATTGATTAAGGGCATAGTAAAAATAAATGTAAGGAAGTTCCTTCATTACTTCTACCAAGGATGCAAAAGCTCGAAGTACCTTTCATGATAATATCTTTCAAGGAAAATCAAAGCCGATTTGTGGCCACTTCAATCATGGACATTTGTGCCACGTTCTTGCAATGTTTCCCATTGTTTACAGGGCAGATTTGCATAAGATAGGGCACTGCAGTAAAAGTATGTGGTTGTGGGTTATGTTCAGAAGTTCGAGTGTTCTTTTGAGGAGATATATCAGGATAAGGGCGCTCCTTTGAAGCCCAAACACAGTATCTACAACAAGAAATTGGGCGTGCTTGTGATGGGAGTTATAACCAACAGTAGGGATAACTTAACAGCAGAGGAAAGGTGCTGATTTTGCCCTGATTTGATGCTACTTTTGGGCCGGTCCACATTCATTTATGACAACAGAGGAAGGCACAGTATTAAGATGGTTATTTCAATTATTTTTGGATCTGCAGTCTTGCTGGTATAAATAGTTACAACCATTAACCTTAAACAAAAGCAAAATCAATTAAAGAATAATAAATTTGATTTTTAAAATTACTTTTATTTGGATTTTTTATTTTTATAATTTGCATAGTAGGGAATCATAATCATTAAACTCTTTTATAGGAACTAATCATAATCTTATTTATAAAGAAAAATAAAAAATATATATTGACTAAGTAATATTGACATAGTGCATAGTATGAAGCTCACAAATTGTAACAGCAATCAGGGTCCAATTTACAGCCCCTTGATATGGCACAAAAATTGGACTTTTCATACTAAATTGTGCCAGATTAAAAATCTGGTGTGAAAGATGAAATTTCTCAAAATTGAAAATAGCAGGCTCACCCCATAGGTAGTATATCTCAAAAAACTAGTTTCTGGAATGAAAACTAAGAAAAGATACATTTGCAGAAATAGATTGTGGATTCCAACTCTGTACCAATCCATAATCTCTAACATCAAAACTTTGAAAGAATGGATGAGAACACAACATGCATTGTTTAAAGAGAAAGCACAAAGATAGCAACACATCCTTGCTTATTGGGTTCAACTGATCTGGAAAATCTGAATTGCTTCCCCAGCTTGTTGAGGTTTAAGGAATGTTACAAGCCAAGTTAAATGAGGAACATCTTCATTGGTACCAGGAATTTAGCCTTAGAGTGCATGGGTTGTCCCCTCCTTTAGCCCTATGGGATTTGCTATATACAGGTCCATCCTTCCTTCATGAGTCATGACACATTGGACTTGAAGGAAATAGCATTGAGTATGCATAGATGGGTTCCAACTTCACAATTTTCAATCATTTCCAAACATCAAAGGACTGACTTTGAGCATGTCAATAATTTTCACCAATTTTCACAAAAGACCAATTTTCACCAATTTTCACTTAAATTCATTTTATATTAAAGTAGCATGCCAAAATCACATCTATAGTAATGAGACAGCCTGATATATAAGAGTTCCAATTCTACCTTTATATACAATACACTATACTGTTATCGAAAAATGATGTATCAAGCTTATAGTAGCAAAAAGGCAAATAACCATTTTCTGGAGTTTGTGAGAGTTCAGCCAACATTTACACTGAGATTTTATATGCTTTGAGTTCAACAAAAAGATTTCAATATCTCAATACGATAACCGAACAAAATTGAATTTACAAAATGTTGTACATATCCAGAGACGTTCAACCCATCATGCACACAAGATGTTCTTGGATCAGGAGAGCCCTTTATAGGGTTATGCCCATATTTTATCCATGCATATTTATCAGCTCGAATATTTGTCATCTTGCCATTGATTGCTGGCACTTTGATTACTTTTTTCACCTGCTATTTCCTGTAAAACAAATTGAGAAGAATGTTGTTAAATGCTTTTGGTTAATCCATTACAAAACAAATTAGCAATATAGGTTCACTTAAAATATAAATAGAAATTTTTATTCATACAAAATTTCATTCATGAAAGTTATAACATTTTCATCAACCAACTTTTCTTACCACAAAGTTTGAAGGCATGTGACTAGCTTGTCCCTCCTCTGTATATGGAGCAACTGTAGGTAAATTGTTGATTGGAAGTGTGTAATAGTTGTGTAGTTCTAGGGCACTGGATTGAGGCATGTTGGATGTCATAAATGCACAAGGTATAGAGTGCGAGCGGTGATACAATCCGACTGGTTGTACAATAGGGGGCATCACCCTAGGGTGTGGAACCGAAATGTTATGGGTTGAGGTAGGGTGCTCAATGAATGAATTTGGTGCAAATAATGGAAACAATCAGGGGGTTTGATGATCAAACGGGAGAGATGGGCATGGTGAATCAAATGGAAAAGGAATCAATGAACTCCCCATATTTGGATCCACATTATTCTCATCAAATAATCAAATTTGACAACTTGAAGTATTATGAGATGTGGAATCTCCAGCTGTAACAAAAAAAACACATTGTTATGCAATTGCATTGAAGGTGATGAAGATAATGATATTTTGAATTTCACATAAAATGATACATCAATTGATATTTCCATACTAGTATTTCGTAAAATAGAATGTTGAACCCTTCTAGATGTGTGGTCCGGATTGATTTCTTTTGTAGAAGATATCTCCAATTGTTCATTCATGCTTCTTTTCCTTCCACGACACCGTCCAACTTTTACAAACTGTGGTTCGTCTTTTCTTGATTTCAACACACGAACACTTCGCCCCCTTTTTTTTATTGGGCTCAAGAAACTATGTCGCCTCTTGGTAGTGACCTTGGATGGAGTTACAACATCAAATTTCGTATTATTGTACTCTTGGCTTACATTTTCTACCAATTGATTTAGTGCATATGCCTGCTCCAAGTTGTGGGTGTTATTTGTAATAAACCCTTCAATTTCTTATGAGTTGATGAAATCACAAGTTTAATTTCCTCATCGCTAGTTAGGGCGTTATCCGGCCTTACAGTGGTTGAACCACTGGAAAGAGAAGGTGGAAGGTTCATTTCAATTTCTAGGGTCATTACAAATTATTCATTTGAATCAAGTAAATATCTAGGTTTTTCTGTAATAGACCTAGAGACATTAGGCAATTCATTGCCCCCGAAACATTGCTAGTCACTAACATCTCAAATTTCAAAATATGCTTACAAATATTGCCATTTAGGACCCATTTGCAATTACAAAAGTTTAGGTTCACCCTTTATAAATGACATGATACCATGTATCACGAGTCTCCATAGTTTGGTTACGAACCAAATACTCACATTCATTGTTTCCATCAGTCACACAATCTTCATTTGGGATATTCTTTGTTTTGCACTTACTTAAATTTATTTATTGCTCGGTTTTTGAAGCTCGGACAAAACCAACGTTTTTTAAACGTTGCATGTCAATGTAATACAACTCAATATTTTTCAATAACAAATGCAACAACCAATCCACCCTTCTATGGGACACATTGTTCTTCTTACAAAGGTACCTTTGCTTTAGATACCGGTGATAAGATTCGATAGCATTATTAGTATCCTGGTTGGAATGTGGGAAGTCCCTATATGCTTTTGCTCACATATCTGAAAAAAAACATATATTAGATGCGAAGAAACAATAGAAAATGGTCCATTACAAAATAAACTGATAAAATGCAACTTTAAGAAACTTACATAATTTGTTGTTGTCTAACCAGTTGGTCACAAAATAATCCAAAAACACAGTCTCTTCTTTGAATTCATTAAAGAAACTTTGAATTTTTTATTGCACAGATTCATCATCTTTACACGAATGCATGATTTTTCCTAAAGCACGGAAGATACGGACTTTATTTTCCTTTCCCCTGACTTTAGTTCCAACATTTTTCAACCACGCTCTATGGACATGCCATACACACAATAATAGTGTAGAGTTTGTGCAATTACTGAAATAATATAACATTATAAGAGAATATCCTTGAACATTATTGCTTTTTATCTCTTCTAAAAAGAAAAAACTGGTTCACCTTAATGCCTCGATTTCCGCCACTGCATCATCTGTAATGGCAGCTCGGACATGCCAATCTGGGTTTTCCTTTTTTCCATTTGCAAATAATTGTGACATCCATTTATAGATATCAGGAGTACTATTCCGTGATGATATTACCCATGCCACTAGAATCTCATTGTGATGATCATCAAAAACCATTATGGTGTACAGTTGACACTGCAATACAATAAGAAAACAAGATTATAAGCATATAAGAGGACGACATTAAAATGAAGTTGAATAAATAAAGTTTTGGTAAATATGTTTATCCCATATTTATTAGTGCTAAAAGTGGAGTCCATTGATAATATGTTGTTATGTGAGTGTTTCACCATCATTGAAAGCATCCACTTAGTTTGTATCCCTATAATGATAGGGATGTTTTTAACAACATTTTGTTGTTGGTAGAAGAAAAAGCTCTTTGAGCACTCACTAACTCAACAATCCACACTCATTGGATCACTTTCATGCCTCACATACTCTAGCCTTTTGATATTATTGTACATGTTTGACACATCCTTTCTTGTCATAAAAGAATCTCGAGGTGCCTCTGTGAAGAACTCACCAGATCCATACCTTACATCAAAGATAAATTTGTCCCAAATCATCATAGCATTAAAACCATCATGAATCAAATATTCAACAATGGTTCATATATTCTCTGTTAAATGCGGCGCAAAATTGAATTTCTTGGGCATGTCATTTGCCTCATTTCCATGACAAACCACATTTTTTTCATCAATATGTTTGCATGCTGTATATATTAGAACAACATCATTTGGTCTAAGAGCAAGTCATTGCATAATAAAGTGACACTGACAACCAACTTTAATGCTGTGACGTGGAAGACGTTTTTTTAGTTGTAGATCCAGGTTCATCTACATTGTTGGCTTGTACATGATTTGGACCATAGGCACACCAATATCTGGTGATCAAGAATTTACAAAAAATTAAATAAAATCAAAATAATATATATATATAGAGAGAGAGACTCACACAACATATTCTAGATATGTTGAAGCATTTGTCTTCTTGATATCCTTCACATCTTTGATTCGTCGAGTTTTAGCAACAAATTGAGAAGGTTTACTTTCCCTCAATTGCTCTCCACTTATAAAATCCTGAAGTCGACAATATGGAATAATCGCGACTTGGTCTCCTGTTACTTTTGTCCATGTCAAATCTTCCGCTGAAAAATTTGTGATTCCTTCTGGGTCCTCAACCTCCAACTCATTGATGAAGTCCCACTTCTTCATTCTTCAAATCTCTGTACAAATGAGCGAACATGAATATTGACTAAACATATGAGCGACAGTTCATGTTATAAATATTGAACACCACTTGAAGTGCAATTTTCTGTAGTGTGTACAATTTACACTCAAGACCCCACTAGATATAACCACATTTAGAGCATAATTCACTATCTCCCCTTCATATTTTTGTACCCATACACAAAATAGTATTATAGACTTTCAAATGCTTCATCTTGGTATAATCAATACATAGCTGAAAGAAACATAACAACATGCAAAATCTGTTGCAAAGAAAATCCAACAACTCCTTGACAAATATGGATCATGACATGGGTTTATATTCTGAAGACCCAACCCTATTACTGAAACCTCTGTCTGTGTAACTCAATTTTCAACAGAATCCCAGGTACGGTGTTTGTATTCTCCACAACCTATGAGAATTAATGCAATCTTATGTTCCTGAAAGTTTGAATGTTTCACTGCCCTTTTGACATTAGGGCTCATGTCAAATGAGTAAGAAGAGATTTGAAATTGTAGCCCATCTCAAGAGAGACTATCCATATCCTTAAGGTGTTTGTTTGACAAAGCTCCCCCAGTCTGCAGTTTGCAGTAAAAAGTACCAAGTAACACCCCTGTTTTACCACATTGTCTTCACCATTTCTTACAGATGATGTAACTTATTTTTTTTCCTTTCTGTTTGTGTGTAGATTGTTTCTCTTACTTACAAACATTGCTTTTTGATCCATGGAGAAGCAACAGTGATCCTAGCTCTGCATATTCAGGGATAGTGAGGACTCATTTTAGTTTCATAGGATATTTTTCTTGGAGGTTTTTTAAAGCGTTAGCCCCATTGCTCTGTCTCATTTAACCTAAGAAAGTTGCACATTACCCATTAGATGAGCTATATTTCTGAGGGTCAAGGTATCCATTTCATCGCTGTTCGTGACCTTCAAATCTGAACTCTTTGTGGGTCGATTTCCTTTGTTGAGAGGGACAAGATTCCTTCACTTTACTTGCTGGCTGAGTTTCTCTCTCATTGGGTTGAAGTTCTTGGGAGAAAGATGTTGTGCACATCAATCTAGAGAGACGAGTTGGCTGCTCTTAGTTGGATCGAGTTTGGCATCTCAGGGGAACATATTCTGGGGACACCTGGGCCGAGTTTCTCCATTTTCCAGTAGCTGAGTTCCTTACCTTGCTGGTCGTGTTCCTCTGCTGCTTGAGAGGGTCGTATCACCTTCATTACTGGGTCGAATTATCTCTTTATATGCTGGCTGCATTAACTATCCTTAGTGGCTGAAGCTTAAGATTAAAAAGAGGCCGAGATACATCTAGTTGTTGTGCGTGTATATCAGTCACCAAGTAAACTCCTGTAGTGTATTCAGGACTGTGGCAGAGGCTAAAGATTGAGGAATGAAGAGCTCGAATAGCTGTAGTCATCCCTGCTGATATTCCTCAAGGGGCTGAATATTGAAATGAAGGTTCATTGCTGTGTATGATATCAGGTTCCTCTGTTATACTTAATGCCATGTATTTTCTTTATTGAGTTTGTATAATGGCCCTACAATTTCCAGCTTGTTAATGATGCTCATATTTATCAGTGAATGGTGTTATTTCAGAGTATTGCATGGTATATTAGTTGCTGGTTGAAGACTGGTTGGCATATCAGCTCATAAATTAGAAATGCAATATTATTTAGTTCTAGGTTATTTGCATTGGTGAAAGGTGCTTCTTGTCATTGTATGGTATATATCAGAATTGTATCTTTGGCTGAAGTCTAATATTAAGGTTGTTTTCAGAGATTAGGCTTTCACCTTAGGCTTTCATAGATTAGGCTTTGACCTGTGTAAGGGGCATTTAGGGACATGAAAAGAACTAAAATAATTTTTCTCCGCTGTTTTAATTTTCAGTTGCAGATATGTTATCTCTTCATGGATTTTGTGATTGATGGTATCAGGTTATAGATAGTTTGTGTGCTATGGTGGGTATATGTTTTCACAGTGGCATTCTCCTCTGTAGATTGTTGGATGAATTTGCTATTGCATATGTTACGGATTGAATCTTCTTGTTTGGGCTTTTGGACGAGTTTTTAATATTTATTTGATGTGTAATGAGTTTTGAACCCTAACACCCAACTTAATATAATACAGTAACCTATTTTAGCATGGCCCCCAACTCAGCATTAACACAATACAGTAATTCATTTTAACATGGATCCCCAACTCTGTATTAATAGGGGTAACGTCAGGGTTCCAAGTTTGCATCAACATGATACAGTAACCCACTATAAAATGGGAAGGGCTGGAACTTTGATCACTTGCCTTGATCTATATATGGCTTAAGCTGAATCATATATTGTTCGTTGTATATTAAGCACAGAACATGTTCTCACCCCAGTTTGGGCACAAGAAAAGACAGTTTTAAACCCCCTAGATATGAGCAGGCCCTGAAGTTTGGCAGGCTCAAGATCTTACATATATCAGGGTCCCAACTAGATAGATATGGGAGATTGTGTAATTTGTTCCCTTATAAAATACTTTTTAGAAAATGTAAACGTGATACCTTTCATTTTTAGTTGTAAAATTTGTAGATTCCTGATATTTAGTTATGTGAGACATGATTATACACAGCTTACAGTAGATATTGATGTCAGACGAAAAGTAGTTGTGTTTTCTCCCATGCAAATTTATAATTTTTTTCATGTTCTGTATTAATATTTTTTCAATTCTGGTTCAAAATTGGGCTGGATGAATGAAAATTAAAAGGGAAAATGTGTTCCAGCATGAAATTTTACTTATTTTCTTGAAGGATTTGATGTATAACCTTGAGTGGCTTTTTCCCACTGATATTTGCTTGGACATATTTTTTTGATTCATTGCCATATTTCTGACTGTTTGATTAAACCATTTAATATTGCAATTTCTGATATCTTTGTTTCATAGAAATGTTTAATCTTCTGGCTTGGGAGTAGCAGTAGTTTTCATTGATTTTGATTCATTGCCATATTTCTGACTGTTTGATTAAACCATTTACTATTGCAATTTCTGATATCTTTGTTTCATAGAAATGTTTAATCTTGTGGGTCGGGAGTAGCTGTAGTTTTCATTGATTTAAACATTGAAAGCATAGTTCTGTAGTGCTTTTATAATATTCCATTTGGTAAGGGTTAGTTTAATCCAGTCAAATCTTTTATGTTTTGGTGTTTTTTTGTTATATTTTTTTGTTTAATTTGTTGAAATTTAATAAGAAAGAGTTAGAATCACAAGTTTGAGTTGTAAAATCTACATAATCTAAATCTGCATAATCCAGATGTGTGAGTAGAAGGAATTTTCATAGTACTAATCTATTTATCTATTCAAAAAAACATTTTAAATAATACAAAATCATAATCTTACCGAAAATTATAACCCCAAAAAAAAAAAAAACCAAAACACAAAATAATTAAATTGCACTTAATTAAAATGATCTTCAAACCTGTGTACAATGTTAACAGAGTTAGGGATTGTTCCTTAATCTTATTTTTGAAGGAAAAAGGTCTTTAAACCTTTGTGCAATGTTAACACAATTCGGTTTTGTAGACCCTGATTCCTTAGGCCTCTATGTCAAAGTAAATTTGTCTGTAGTGTAAACAGAGAAGGCTCATAATGATAATCCAAAAACACAATTATAAAGAAAAAAAATGAATTATATAATGTGAAAATTGTCAAAAATATTTATAAACAGCAATTGCCAAACGCCAGAAATGTATTTAAGAAAATGTAACTAAATCGTAATTGCAGTGGTTACTCGTGCTAAAATGTTAGGAAGTAATGCCTCCCATTGCAGCATCAGCAGACCAAATTGTGTGTTTCAGATGTGAACTACAGATGATGCTGCGATGATAAATGGATATGATCAACACTGGACAGCATAAGAGTGCTATAACTCTCTTGCTACACCCGTCTAGCAGTTGGAGTAGCAAAACCTGCCAACTATCTATTCACTGTAATTGTGATTTTCACAAGCCTAGTTGGAGTCACCCATCAATTCATATCAGTCCTTTCACTGACCTACACAGTTAGGGCACAGTTTCAGGGACCTTGGTCTGCTCCAGATCTCCGTGTAATTATAGTAGGGTTCGGTCTAGCAGAGTTCCTCTTGTGCAATCTCAGACGGTCACAGAAAGAGATAAATTAACCCATCCTAAAAAAATTGTCTTCATAAGGGATTCAACACCGTGAGCGGCCTTGCGAGCTGAGCCAGCGCCATGAGCAGGAGAAACGAATGCTCGAGAGGGTTGCAGAGGCCCTGTTCCGGGAGCGCGAATTAAGCAAATGAATGTTTGGTGCGAGGGATCATTTGAAAATGCGCGGGCGTTGGTTTGAAAATGCGTCAGCACAGCAGGTGCCAGCTCGGAGGTGATGGATCACCCGTTTCCGGAAAAAGTCGCCGTCGAGCTCTCAGAGAAATGATGGATGACATGGACATGTATGTATGGTGAGGCCGCTATCGGGTGCATTAAAGGCCCGATAGCAGGCTGGTTAGCTCTTAGCCTCGTTCCTCAGCAGTGGCGGCGGCGTTCTACAATGCCGTGAGTTGTTAGTCGTGTCAGCAGCACCACCGCCGAGCCCAGCACCGCACTGGCACTCCCGCCGAGACGTGTCGTTTTCGGATAGGTGAGGGGTTGGTCTTCTCAGCAGCAGCACCGTCGAGTCAAGCGCCGCACTCGCACTCGCACTCCCGCTGATACGTGGCATTTTCGGATAGGCTTTCGACAGGCGACAAAGGTCGGTGAGGTAACGCGCATAAAAATTAAAATGAATGATTTATTTAAAAACAAAAAACATACCCCAAAAATACATTGCAGAGAAATACTTTATATATAAATTTTAAAAACTATTTCTACCCTAACAAAAATATTATAAACTTAAAAAGCTATTTCACCCAAAACAAAAATATCGAATATATTTAAAAATAAAGAACATAACTAAAATAATACCTAAAAATTATATAGGTAAATTTATTTTTGGATAAGTTTTTCTATTTAAAATAAAATAAAATTTATGTTTAGGTTTTTTTCACCAGTTTTATCATTTAAAAATATCATTTTTTTTAATAAATAAATATATAAATATTTTTTAATTTAATCCATTTTTTTCCAATACCATTTTGTTGTTAACTATGTAAACCAGTATATTTGGTTGTGGATTTTATAATTTTTTTGATCATAATTGCAAAATGTTATAATTTAATTTTGAAAAATTTTGAGTATTATTACTAATACTATATTGGGTTGAAATTGGAAAAAAGTGACACTAATTTCAATCTCTAAAATAAAAAAACCTCCAGAGTTAATATAGGTAATTTTATAAATCTCTCTTGGTGTGAATCTAATTTTTATTTCTATATTATGTTCTATTTTGATTCTTAATTATGAATTTGACAATTGTGTTGGTATATATGCCAAGAAAGTGATATATTAATCTTGTAAGAGCAATTTAATTACAATAATCAATCACCTAGTATATAGATGTCAATATTTTGCAATCAAGCTCTTAAGCTGCAATACAACTGGATTTTTCACTTGATTGACATAATCAATATCTTTGTAGGTTCTTTTAAATTGACAAATATTTTACTTTTGTTATAATGAAAGTGATTTTGTATCCATTCTCTCTATTTCCCAATTTTTTTCTTTAATTAATGTGCAGTGATGTGTGTTTACATCCATTGTCCTCGTTAGAAGTCACTTACAATTTATTAAGAATAACTAAAAAAAAATCTTAAGACTTAATCATAACGTAAGTTGAAAACATCATTCCTCAATTCATTTTGGTATCATCTAATCTTAGGAAGGGTTTCCAATTATATTATAATTTTTTAAGTTGAAAGATTTTAGAATCTTAGATTTTGGACTTTTGTGATCCATATTGCAAATGAGAATGTCTTTCTGATTAATCACACTTTAGAATCTTCTAAAATGTCTTAATGGTCAATAAATCAATTAAGCATAAATTGACAAATAAAAATTCTATCGAACGATCTAATAAAAAGAACTTTGAGAACATCATACTTATAATACCTTGTAAGTTGAAAACCACCCTCAAGTCAATGTGGTGCCATCTAATCCTAGAAAGGGGTTGTAATCCTACTTTTCCAAATTAGAACATTTTAAAATATTCTAAATGTATGTTCAATAAAGCAAAAGTAAGTGGCCTCTTAACCACTCTATCAAACATCTTGGTAGGATAAATCAAAATAACTTCTATATTCTCTATCTAATTTACCAAAAAAAATCTAAAGTAAATTAATATTACTAATAAATTTAATATTTATAAACTTGCTTCATGAACATTGTACATTGTATCATTAGATGAAAATTACCAAAAGTCAAAAAAAGACCTTCCCAATAGATAGTTGAGTGTCTGAAAAATTCTAAAAATCAAAAAACAAAAATAGATTGCTAAACCATTTTAGGAGGGGTCATGGGATGGGAATTCTTGTAAAGCTTATAATAGCAATAAAGTCCTAATTTATCATTCTTACAAATTGAACTTTTAAATTTATGAAACAAGCAAACATTTTTTAAAATTTGATAAATCATCAATAAATACTTTAAATTTTAGTGAAGTCAATTTTTGTCTGACGATGTTTTTAGTGGCGGTTGTTCCAGCTTTCGTTATCAAAATGACCAAAACCTCCAACAATCAGTTTCGTTATCAAAATGACCAAAACCTCCCAACCAAATGAGGTAAGTGCCCAAAAACTCAAGAATAATTGAAATCTCTCAATATGTAGCTTTCTCAATGATTTCCTCTTTCATGCACTACCTGCTTTCTCAATAATTTCCTCTTTCCTGCACTAAAAAATTTCCCTTTGTCTTAGTAGTACTCCCCTCCTTTTATTTCCCTAGTCCACACAATGCTTTTCTTCCTCCTTGTTAAGTGGAGCCATCCATGCTATAGATTTGATCAAATCTTTTTATCCATATTTGATTTCTGATTCTACCTTTTTTTTAAATGAGTTTTGATTATTTTTATTAATATTAACTTTATTTAAATATTAAATTAATTTAATTTAATTTATAATTTTAATTAAATTGTTTTATTATTTTATTTTATTTTATTTTATTTACAATTTTAATTAAATTGTTTTATTATTTTATTTATATAAACAATTGTAACATAATTTATATTAAATTATTTTCTTTTGATTAAGGATTTATCATTTATATATGTAAAGGTGATATACTTACTAAATACCCATTTAATATATTTTTTGATAAGTTAGAATTTACTTTGATGATTGATTTATTAACTTAGTTTAAATATTTTTCCATATTAACTAGTATGTAAACTATTGCATTTATTAACTTAAGTTTAGATATTTTTTCATATTACTCTGTATGTATATTATTGCAATACATGCAGATCATGCATATGTAACTATCATATGGATGTCCCCTATATATGTTAATATTGTCATTTTGTTTGTAATTGTAGGTGAGCCATTGCAATTCTGAAGTTCAAGTAAAAAAACTTTACTTCTAAAGTTTAAGTAAAAAAAACTTTACTATTTCAGGAAAAGAGAAATTTCATAGTCAAAGAAAAAGCCTCCTAGAGTGTTAACCCATTTTACAAAATAGCCATTGTATGAGAATTCTAAAAATCTAAGTAAAAAAATCTTCACAAGGAGATAGAGAAGAAATTTTATAATAACATAAATAATTCAATTATATTAAAATATATATATATATAATTCCATAATATTAAAAAAATATGCAAAAATCTTCTTAAATCTTGAACCACCATTTTAGGAAGGCCGACACTAAGCCATTGTATGGAAATTTGAAAATTTTTTAGGTTAAAAACTTTCACCATGGTATAAAAATTTCAAAATTCTTAATCTAAACCCACAAAATTCTCAAATTAAAAACTTTCACAAAATCCTTAAGTTAAAAACCACCTTTACCACTTTAGGAGAGGAAATTTTACGATAGTCTTTAGGTTACAAACCTTCACCATGGTGTAAAAATTTCAAAATTTTTAAGTTAAAAAACCTTCGCCGCTTTAGGAAAGGAAATGGAAAAGAAATTTTACAATTCATGATACTGACCAAAAAAAATATTAAAATCTTAATATTCTTTTCCATTACCTTTCTCTAAAATTTCAATGCTATTTTCCATTACTTTTACATTTTACATAATGGTTTTTAGAGGAATTGAGCTAATGAGATGGAAAAAATATTGAATAAATTATAATACACCAAATAATTCGCTCAATATTTTCCTCAGTTCCACTTTCTAACTATGACAATGCCAACTATGGCAATGGCAATGGCAATGGCAATGGCAGTGGCAGTGTTATAAAGCACGCAATGTTCTCCATCTTCACTTCTACTTTCTAGGTATTAGTATGACATGCTAATGGTTTTTAGAATGGAGTAAATGAGATAATGGTTTTTAGAATGGAGTAAATGAGATGGAAAAAAATATTGAATAATTTATAATATACTAAATAATTCGCTCAATATTTTCCTCGGTTCCACCTTCTAACTATGGCAATCGCATCTTCACTTCTACTTTCTAGGTATTAGTATGACATGCTAATGGTTTTTAGAATGGAGTAAATGAGATAATGGTTTTTAGAATGGAGTATATGAGATGGAAAAAAATATTGAATAATTTATAATATACTAAATAATTCGCTCAATATTTTCCTCGGTTCCACCTTCTAACTATGGCAATCGCAGTGTTATAATGCACGCAATATTCTCCATCTTCACTTCCACCTTCTAAGTACGACAATGGCAGCGTTATAATTCACGTAGTATTTTCCCATCCTCCTATAAAATTACTTGTGATATATATTAGCCATTTATATATAATTAGCTTAAATATATAATTAAATTGGTGCAAATTCTATATCCATATATATTCTTGGCACATGTGAATAATAAATTAATATCAATTATACGGTGTAATAATGGAATGCAACCATTCAGACAGTGATAATATTTTAAATATATTACATTAGTAGCAAGGATTTTGTTTTGAATCTGTTCAATACTTCAGAAATGACAAAACCAAGTGATCCCTCGATCTAATTATGTACTAGTTCTGTTTTCTACGCCCCTTCTTGAGATTACAAAGACATTACAATTTTTGTCTCTAACAAACGTCTGGAACGTCACGTTTACAATATGCACCATTCTGAAACATGAGTTGAAACATCCCCCGAAAAATCAAAGCTGTATTGATGCTTGTTATAATAGTAGTGCATGGTAATGAAAATTTGAAACATCCCCCCCAAAAAACCAAAGCTGTATTGATGCTTGTTATAATAGTAGTGCATGGTAATGATCACATAAGATAAAAGAGTGTATGTGAGAGCAAGTGTGAGAATCTATAAATCGCGACATTATACTCAATATTACAAGGACATGCTGTGATCGAAAATTGAAAGCCTTACGGCTGTAGAGCAAAAACAAAATATTTTCTCTTGTGAACAATCCTCCACTTTCTGAAAGTACTACATATATTGAAATAGAAACTTTTATCACCTCTGGAGAACTAAACTATTTGTCGTCTAGTACCAAACTGGCCGGGCGCATTTTGCTAAGAACTTGCACTTAGTGTGGCTCCAAGACTTACTGGAACTGCACTTGTACCATCAGTTCATCCATGTTGTTGTCATATAAAGACAACCCATTTTCCATTTAATGCACTAAACTATTCACTGCAGACACGCCTCATGCTCACTTGGTATTATTCTGTATGATGACAAGCCTATACACTGGCCTTCTCTTTGCTTTCCATTTGTACAGATGGTTTGTCCATCATTTTGGTTGTAATTGGATTAAACTTTTCATCTCTGTGAGGCATCTGCCGTGTGCAGATAATCCAGAATATCAATGAAAGCATGACACCAACTGATACTAGTGCCAACCCAATGTACACCCACTTTACATGTAGTTGAAGAACAGGGCAATAAGCCTGCCTGATTGTTGTGAACGTCTCACGCACAAAAGTGCAGTCGGTCAGGTTCAGGAGAAATGGAGTGTAATGCTGTAAGCCATAACTGAGATTGACTGCTGTCACCAATTGCGCAGATATGTTTGGTGTTACCCTGCCAGGTGTAACGCAAATACCATTGGAAACGTCGCAGACATAATTCTGCCAGACCTGCAAGGAGAATCCGCATTCATCAGACCAGAGAAAATATTGAAAAACGCATGCTGAATAGTAGTAGATACAAGGCAAATACCTGAGCTGCATTGGTAAAATTGACTTCTTGAGGTAAACATGGTCGATCATTCAACTGGTAATCGAATGGATTACAAAGCGCAGGCATTAATGGGCCAGATTGGTTGTAATAAGCGGCACCAGCATTGGGAGACATATTTCCATTTGCAACATTAGTTATCACTTGGTTTGTAACATTCACCAAGTCACTTGTTACTTCTTTGCTTTTATACAAAGTTTGATTCGTCGTGGATTTATCTACGCAAGGAAGAATACTGTCTAGAGTAGTATCTGCATTGGGGTGGTCCACCCACTCTTGCATTGCCACGCATGCATCTGTAATAGCACTGCAACCAAAAAAGCCAACAAACTAGCTATTTACAGGAGTGTTACTTTTATTGAAACCCGCTCACATGCTCAGAAAGTAGATAATCTTCTTCACGTGCACAGTAAACAGATGGAAGGAACAATAACTCAGTTTAGTAACAAATGGGGGGCTAAAGGTCATCAAAATCTAAGATAACATTCTTCTCAGGACAATAAGGATATATTTGAGGCCCTAATTTATTTACTGGGGAGATAGAATTGAAAATGTACACTAGTTTAGTTTCTGAAACTGAGCACCTCGCAGTTTCATAATCCAGACAACATTTTTTCTAAGAGATAAAGATTGACTACCCTGAAACTATTTAGCATTTTTATAAAAAATACGATATTAGTAGCGAGCTCCATATAAACGCACATCCAAACCACAATGAAGGACTCCGTGGAAAGTGCGAACACTGTCCTCGGACACCACTGAAGCTGCTAGGACAGACAACTACAGATTCAGAAATTGCATACTAGCCTCCCGAATCACGGAGCTAAAATTAACCTAATGGAACTTACACTAAGCATCAATAGACAAACTTGAACATAGCTGACTCTATCAGGCCATCATAATAAAGGAGGGGTAGCCTACACATTTGACAAGCAACTAAGAGCTCTTCATATTAACCCAGATTAACTAAAAAAGGCACTGTTTGATTCTTCTATATTTTGGGTTTTTTTGGCCAGAATCCAGCCTTGCAATTTTAGGTGAGATTGTGATTTTTCCATGTTTAAAAAAGCATTTTTGAATGCATAAATGGATTCAATGCCTTCAAAAACCCCTGGGGCACCTGGATTATGCAGACTACACAGCTCAATCTTGTGACTCTAACAAATCCCTGCTGGATTTGAGGGAAATACCAAAAAATATGTCAAAAAAAACCAAAACATAAAAAAGTTAGACTACAGCATCTTATGGCACTTTAATCCATATATTATATCATGGGTCGATCATATAGGTAAACAGTAGAACTGGAACTGGGCATACATGAATAATGAGTTAAAATTCCTAAATATCTTATATAGGATATTAGTATAGTCACGTGGATGATTGTATATGATCTTGTATATTGATCTCAATACTTTTAGCATTAATTCGTATTGAAGTGGGATTTGAAGAGTTATATGGATACACTATAATCCATAATCCTACAAATTTTCAACTTACATTTTTAAACCCAGATTTCAAGTATTTATTTTTAAGTATCTTATAGCAATACCATATTTTGATGGAGATAAAGACGATATCGATACTAGTGAAGAATTGAATATAATAAGGGAAAACTAGAGAAATACATTATTCATAAATATTAACTTATTTATAAGCCTACATGTTTGTTGTGAAGTTCTTGATTGGTGGTGTTGTCTTCATAAAAACACACAATTATAGCTATATTGGGAAGAAATTCAGAAGTCTATTCTAAGAGTGACCACTTGCTTTTCCTTTTTCTTGCTTTTATAGGAGTGGCCTTCACACTCCCACTTTGAATTGCCACTTATGTACTGTGCAGTTCCGTTAAACTTACTTTTGGTCATTTGTTCCACATTAATAAAGCTATGTAATAAATAAATAAAGGAAAAAATGAGAAAACATGCAAAAGTTCAAGAAATAACTTACGAAGAAATGACTCGTTCTCCAAATTCTAGGCCTTTAGTCAAGCACTTTTTAAGCAGGTTAGGAACTTTAAAAACAAAAAACAAAAAAATAGGCAAGCAAATTGAAGGAAGATACCATTGACTCAAAGGAAGAACCTGCAAGGAGAGATGATAAAATTAAAAGGTTGTAAAATGATAATCAAACCCTTAAGGAAGATACCATTGACTCAAAGGAAGAACCTGCAAGGAGAGATGATAAAATTAAAAAGTTGTAAAATGATAATCAAACCCTTATGGAAAAATTAAGGTGAAAAAAGTCGCATGATCAGGTGAAATCAAAGATCATGGATGAAGAGATAACCAAGAGACTTGACAAAGCAATATATATAAGGTAAAAAAAATCCATAAATAGAGATGATATCAAATTAGAAATGCAAACAAGAATTGCCAAAACAAATGAAAGTGAAAGGACAGCATCGCACTTCAAAAGGATAAGGAAGAGAAGGTACAACAAGGTCATCAAAGAATACTTGGAGAAGTTGAACTTTAACTCGAGACGGTAAAAGCCAAACTTGAAAACTCGAGGAAAACACTCAATAGAATCCCTCAAAAGATGGACAATCAAAGATCGGCGCAGGCTACAAATTTTTAATGTACCAGAAAAGAAGATTGATAAGTTTGTGGCCAATACAGGAGAATCGTCAAAAGTATGAAACATAGTCGTTACCAAGTAAATATACAAGAAAGACGGGAAAGTAATCCTCACTTCCCGTAAAGTAGATGGTAGTACTAACGACTTTTATAGAATCAAAAACCGAGGAACAATTACACTACAAGAAGATATTATTAAGTACCACCAGAGTCAACAAATTAGCAAAATGATGACATATAGAATCAAAGTTCAAAGTAATTATATGAAAAACTAAAAGTCGTCGCCAAGTAAGAATTTCTTATTGATGGATAGATAATAAGGAACGATGAGAATTCAATCCCAGCTTATAAAGATCATAATTATATGAAGACAAACTATCAAGATGCATTACTAGTAACGATTTCTTATAGAGAAGTACTAGTAACGATGAGAATTCAATACCACTTATGAAGATCATATAGAGGTGTTTTATCTTATCATTGAGGATGAAGCATTCCAAAAAGGGACGGAATGTTACGGCATTATGACCGAAAGAAGGGGCCACTCATGTGAATAGATAGTAAGCTTGCCTCAAATTGGGTCTACATGAGTAATTAGTAAATAGTAAGCTGACGTTAAATTGTGTCTACTTGAGAAATGAGTGAGAACTAGCATACATTAAGAAATTAGTTAGCTAGGATCTGAATACGGTTGAGTAATGCCACATACCAAAAAATACAATTATATTTTTTTTAATTCTAAAACACATATTCAAAGTTAAAATCAAAACTTTTCATGAATCAGAACATTATAACTGAAATCATTAGATAATTTATAAATTTGAAGACTGAAATCATAATGTATTATTCTTTATAAAAAAAGGATAATGTAGATACAAAATTTAGTGTCTCATCAATGATCACTCTGGTGATCTAGAGCAGGTTTAACTATGTGTCGAAAACGGGTCTACGTGCTCATCATTTGAATATTTCAACTCTACATCATGATCGACCTGTCATCTTCCCTGAAATTTTCCTTAAATCTAAAAATTTCCATCTAGTTACAATGGTAAATGAATATTGTACACTGTTTGAGAACATGCTATAGTCTATTTATCATACTGATGTAAGAGACTCTTCACAAAGAGTTGAATGGGATTGATCTAATTAAATTATCATCATACTGATGTAAGAGACTCTTCACAAAGAGTTGAATGGGATTGATCTAATTAAATTATCAATGTATACTATATAGTATACATTATTATCTATGTATTGTCTTAAAGCCATCCTATTAGCATTATCAAAAAATTAAAATTAAGAATTTGGTGTGTTAGACCTTTCATACTAGCCTATAGGTAATAACGTATAGCCTATAGGTAATAACTTGTACAACTATACAACCTACAAACTACTAATAAGTAATCAAACTAAAAATCTAAATAGCATATTTGGTTTTTCGAGCTTCAAATAGGCGACAAATATCCTCAAAAAATAAAAATAAACCAAAAAATCTAATGTCATTTGTTTGGGATCCAACATGTGAGGGCTAGCTGGCACAAGATTCGTTTCAGTAGCATGGGATTTGTTTCCGAGTTTGAGGGATCCATTTACATGGCAGATCCTACATGGATCTTGGTGGATCTGTATCTGACTCTGTATCCAAAATGAGGATTCACATATCCCGCATCAAGACCCTGTTTATGGGCATGGACGTGACAAAGTGGTTTGGCGAACTTGATTCTTTGGTTGCCCGATATTAAATATACACAAAGATCCTTGTTGCCACCCATTTGTGTACTCTCTAGTTGGCCCCCCTCACTGCTTGGACATGTGAGAATGAGAAGCTTCATCGAACCTTTAATTGTGCTAACCAAGGATGAAATATGCTTCCATTGGGTTAACTAGAACATGTGCTACACTCTCAAAGATTAGAGAAGGTTGGGAGTTATCAACATGCATAAGCAACCCCACTTGCCTTGTGGGTTAAGTGAATCCTCAGATCCTTGGAAGGGGGCAAAGCCTAGAAGTTGCTTTTGCACTATAGCTCTATTGGTGCTCCCTATGGGTAAAAAGGTCAACAAGTTATTAAATTTCAAAAGTTCAAATACCCCCACTGCATCACCCATAAACCCCTTGACCCAAACAAAATAAAAGTATTGGAAGGCTTAGGAAGCAATCAAAGACATTCTACTTCAAAAAGGGGATAACTTCACATTGCCCTTCATGTTTAAACACTTGTTTTGATGTCCCATATTGTCTCAAATGAAAGGGGGCCTCTTAATGAGAACTCATGGTTATAAACCTTGTGATTATTTTGAAGAAACATTAAGATCCTACAGGATGTCTTCTCCTAAATAACCAAAGATTGGATTCCTTGGGCTCAATTGAGCTTGTATAGTGAATAATGTTCACAAGTTCATCTTTCATGAGATCTAGAATTGAATTCTTGATTGTTTGTTATGCAAGTTAGGGTTTTTGTGTTTGAAGAAGTGGTTCCATCATCAAATATAAGCCCATGGATGGCTATAAATGGTCTGATCCAGCTTTAATGTTAAATTTAAGACTCAACAAGACAAAATAACTTCAATGAAAGCTAAATACATGGCTTCATCACATTAAAGAGGTATGGAAATCATCTTTGGAGACTAAAAAGACTATTTTCACTTGGTCATCAATCTCTGGATCAATGTTGCGAAAATCGTTATCGGGATTAAATCAGCGAGGGGAAAAAATCGGTAAAAATTGAGAGAAAATTGTAAAATACAAAATATTCTCTTTTCTTTTCAATTTTTTTAATATCTAAAGCATCTACAACATAAAATAAATACATTGGCACATAAATATGATAAAAGAACTAATATATAAGATGTGCAATATCATTTCTAGTGCTACGTCACACATAATAGTGAATCATGTCCTGAATAGTAAGTCCTGACTAATACTAATGTCATATACAATGAAATGAACCAAATAACTAATACTATTGATTTCCTCTGCCCCTCTTGTGAGAAAATGCAATAGCTTTCCCTTTCCCTCTAGATGTAGATGCCGGTGGAGTTGGTAGTGGACTCTGTTGTGCTCTAGAAGTTGAAGAACTAGGAGCTAGAGGAGGTAGACCACGTCCTCTACTGGTGCTAGGGGTAGCCTGGGTAGGTGGTGTCACCTCCTCCTCATGTTGCTCTTCCTCCTCTCCCCTCTATGCCTTCCACTACCTCTTACTCTAACCAATCATCGGCAGACTCCATGAGAGGCCTCTCAGCCTCAACCCTCCATGCAGCAGTGGTGTCAATCCCATCCAATGAGATGGCCTCCATATCAGGTATCCTCTCAAGTTGTCTCACCGACAATCGAAAATTGTAGTAGACGTAGACCATGTCATTAAGTCGCTCGAACTCCAACTTGTACAAAGATCATAAAATAATAATTAAAATATATATATATATATATATATATATATATATATATTATTATTTAATGAATTCAAAAAATTAATTGGAAATTTGGAATATTTTAAGTTTTAAGTTTAACCTGTTGCGCTTCTTGTTGCATATTTTTTCAAATACACTCCAGTTGCGTTGGCATCCTTAGGAGCTACATGTTTGGGGTACTCTGGCACCATAGCGAGTCCACCATGCATCTACAACAAAATTACAAATAAGATAAACATAAGAAAAAAATGAAATTTGAAACAAACTAAAAAATCCCTGCGATTTGAGTCTTCCTATCAACCACAGTCATCTCAAAGCCAAATGTGCCACCTGCCATCCTATATATCTCCATTTCTTTGGAGATTTTTGCACGTTCTGCTGGAGATCGCACCATCCTCTGAACACGGGTTAAGAATCCATCCATGATCTCAACATCAAATAAGAACCTACATGGGTAAGAAAATGCGGGGTTCAGCTAAATCCTTGCAACATGAATGGAACGATGGAGTGTGTTGTTCCATCATTCATCAATCACTTCCCATAAGAGGAGTTGTTTTTGAAACCCCTCATCTCCCTTATTATCATAGTAGGCCCGAATAGATTCTTTGGCCTTATCCATGGCTTCATACAAATAGTCCATTGCGGGCTTCTCACTATCAACTAATTGAAGAACCTTTACCAAAGGTTCAGTAACAGTGCACACCTCCTGCACTCCCGCCCAGAAGTTTTCCTGGTATTAAAATAATTTACATATGGCTTCTCCGTCTGGTTTGCGGCTAATTGTCAAAGCACACCACTCCTCTGAAAGAAACATTCTCTTCACATCCCACATAGAATTCAAGAGGGATTAAAGAGATATGAAACTGGTGGCAAACCATGTAATGGCGGGCGCACCAACTCCTTGTTATTGGTGAATTTTCTCATCAAGCTAAGCACAGATGCATGATTATATATAAATTTTGTAATGTTTTTTTATGAGTCAACAATATCTTTGACAAAGGAAATTTTTCACATGTCCTCCAACATCAAATCAATACAATGTGCAGCACAAGGTGTCCAAAATAAAGTAGAATGTCTCTCCATAAGCATCTTGCCAGCAGCAACATAATTTGCAACATTGTTCGTTATGACTTCGACATGTTCTACACCCACCTCCAAAATAAACACATCCAGCAAATCACATAATAATTTTGTATCTTTGATATGTGAGATACATCAACAGATTTCATAAACATTGTCCCCTTGGGACAACTAACCAAGAAGTTTATAAGGGTTCTCCCCTTTTAGTCGATCCAACCATCTGACATCACAGTGCATCCTGTTCATGCCCATGATGCCCTACACTCCTCCAATTTTTTGGTGCCGTGAACTTTTTCATATTGAAAAATGCGGCCTCTAAAGTCATCATAAGAAGGGATTTTGTACCATGAGCCAACAATTGCAATAGCATCAACAGCAGGCTGGAAAAATGAATTATTCCTTGCAACGCTGAAAGGAATATCACTCCAAAGGAGAAACTTGCCCAACAACTTGTCAGCTTGTTCTTTCTCATTTTTTAAAGTATTGAAGTGATAGATGGTTGTGAACCAGGCATGGTTCTAGGAACAAAAAATGATGAAGTAGCTACAAGATTGGTTGTAGACATTGATGCTGAAGTAAAACCAGGGTCACTTCCATTTTCACCTCCTAACACTCTTCCTGCTAGTTGCTTCTTCAGATCTGCTTTGGTCACTTTGTCTTGCTTTAATTCTTCCAATGATCTCATGGCTCTTTGGATGATTTCCGCATTTGTATTAGTGCAAGGCCCTACATCACGTCCAGGGATTTGTACAAGGTGATACTTCAATCTATAAACCCCCTGACATATGCTGCCCACACAACTTGAAAGACGAGTTCATTCTATCAAACCCTCCATCAAGTTCACCAAATTCCCACAGAGGGTCCAATTTCCTTGGCATATTTGTAACTTGGTTGAACTCCTGAGTTTTAATGTAAAATGAAGTTTGAAGTTGAACCTATGGCACAATAAGAATTGCAAGTTAAAAAAATAAAAATAAAAATTACGTACATTACACAACACATTGAATTTTTTACGAACAAAAAAAAACTCAACTCAATCCAACAATAATAGAAAAAATATACATTCTAACACAACAAAAAATGATGCAAAAAAGTAGAGCACAAGAAAAAATTAAACTAATAGATCTAACAATCAAGTTTTTGCATTTTTGACCAAAATGAACCCTCTCCACTCTATGCAACAAAAATGAAAAAAAACCACATCAAATCCACTCAAAAATCATTGATAATCAATGGGTTATAGAAACCCAAGCAAAAACAAGAAAAAAACCAAAACAAAATGGCCAAATTTGGTGCCCATACCTGGAAACCACGGTTTGCCGAAGAAATTTGGTCCAAACACGAAGTTCTCTTGCTTGGGATGCTAAAATCTCTCGTTTTTCTCCTCCTCTGCCCTAGTAGATGCCTTCCTCTCCTCCTCAGCTCTCAAACAAGTCCGCTTTTTGCTAAAAATGAGAAATAAAACTCATAAATTTTCTTATAAAACGCGCTATCCCAATGCCCCGCGATTTTTTCTAGTCGTATCGCGATTTTTTCAGCGATTTTTTGGCCAAATTACAAACAATAACAACAACAAAAAAACAAAAATAATATTTAATAAACAAAACAACAATAAATAAACAACAAAACAAACACAAACAAACAAAAATAGAAACAAAGCACAAAATAAATAAAAACAAAATATATATTTCCTATCAAAAAGGTCAAGGCTACCTAGAAATGGATAGAAAACACACCCATTCAACAAGACTTGGAAGGAAACACTAATTGGTACCAAATAAGTATGGATTGCAGATTTTGGCGCAGTGTGGCATGTTTTCAAAATGGAACTTTTATTCCATCTTTAGAAGACGCAATAGAATCTTATTTAAGTAAAAGTAGGGCATTTCCTTTACCTACTTGGACAAGGTGAATTTATAGCTAATTTGTTCTCATAAATTCAAGCATGAGTGAAGAAACACTTTCTAAATTCTAAGCATCTACAACAACTTCTAGAGTATGAGGATGGGGCCCCCTATACCATCTCTAGAGTACCATAGGAGCAATCTATTTAGTGTTTGGTGATGCCATCTTAGATGTGCCTTGTATGGGATCTAGCCATTTCGTGCACCATCATCATGTAAGCAAGCACATGAACTAATCCCATGGTTGACACAATGAGGCTCCCCCATTGCCTTCAAATTGCAAGGCGCCTTGCAACACACTGGCCATTTTCTAGATGGCCAAACTACTAAAGGAGCAAAATCAAGGTGATGGATGGGAGTCATTATTTATCGATGACCCATCTTAGATAATTCGTGTCCCATGCCCAATGATTATGAACTAGATCTAGTTGCAACATGTTGATGTTTTGGTTAGCGTCGGGAGTATTCTCACATGTGGGGCAAGTGGGCTAAGTGATGGGGCTTTGCACCCATAGACCCATGGTATTGCCCATGGTACTCTGATGACCCATGGTATTGCACCCTTTAGAAAAGTATAAGTACAAAAGTGAGTGATTTGTTCTCGTGGCTTAGTGAGCAAGGTTGAGAAGGGCTGACATCAAATAGACCTAAAGGAGCCGAGAGGGCTTAGCAGGGCCACTAAGGCCTTTGGAAAGTTGGTTGGAAAGAGAGCATCATGTGGAGGAAAATACTGAGTAGGCCTCAAACACTTGAAGGTTGATAGGACCTATGGAAAGTGGCGACCTGTGGAGGGTCGAGAGGACCTATGGTGGTAGGCCAGATAGCATATTGTGGAGGATAAGGCCAAATCACCCTCAGATTCCTTGAGGGCCGAGAAGGCCTATGGAATGTGGTCAAGAAGAGAGTGATTCTCACAAGAGGAAAGCTAAGTAGCCTCAAACCCTTTGAGCGCTGAGAGAGCCTATGGAAGGTGGACAACAAGAGAGCATATTATGGAGGAGAAGATCAACCTCAAACCTTGCAAGGTCAAAAGGGCCAAGAGGGTCGAGTAGCACAACACAGGGTCGTGAGGGTCAAGCAAGGTCGAGTGGGCCAAGCAGGGTCGTGAGGGTCGAGCATGGTCGAGTGGGCCAAGAGGGCCTAAGGGTTGAGCAGAGCTAAGAGGGCTAACAGGGCCAAGAGGGTCGAAAGGGCTAAGAGGGTTAAGCAAGGCACAAAGATGTGCAGGGGCACAAGACATTGACAGAGAGATTCTCTCAAGTAAGCAAGAGACGTGCATTAGTAATAATTATAGGTTTATTGTGAGTAAGATACTCACTTTTGCCGAGTTCAAGGAAAAAGAATGTAGTGACAAGGGAGATACAGATCAATCAAATCAAGGACAGATCTAGGGCTTGATCCACTAGATCAGATCCAGGGTAAGTGTTGCATATGTAATTTCCTTGAGGCCATTATCCCAATAAGGGAGCCCAAGTAGGTTCTGAGAAGAATTTAATGAAGAAATATTGATCGAGTAGGACTTGTATGTAATACATTTACTGTGCATAATGTAATTGTTGGTTTTATAAGTTTCGCTATGCATAATGTAATTGTTGGTTTTATAAGTTTCGCTATGCATAATTTGTTTTTGGTTAGACACAGCAATGGCTTGATCCACTAGATCAGATCCAAGGTAAGTGTTGCATATGTAATTTCCTTGAGGGCCATTATCCCAATAAGGGAACCCACGTAGGTTCTAAGAAGAATTTAATGAAGAAATATTGATCGAGTAGGACTTGTATGTAATACATTTATTGTGCATAATCTAATTGTTGGTTTTATAAGTTTCACTATGCATAATTTGTTTTTGGTTAGACAAATCAATGTGTTTCAGTTCATTAGCTACGTAAAGTTAATTGGAAGTTGTTAACTAATATGGTGTGTGTGTGTTTGCACCAAGTCTAGTGCCCAAAATTCTAACATGGTGTTACAGCATGGTCTCTGAGAAGGGATTTGAATAGGTGACAACTCTGAGAGGGAGTTATAGGAATTGTTGCAAGTACCGACAATGTTTTGAAGACTTGTGACAAGAGAGTTGGCTAAGTATGGCAAACTACTTATATGGAACATGAACGCCAGGATCAGCAAGCCTAATGAGACATGGAGCAAAAGGCAATCGACCGAGTAATTATTGAGTAGGGGACAGCGTGCAAAGTTTGCAAGGGTTGCAACTTAAGCCAGTCGTGAGTCTGAGCAAGAGATTAAGCAATAGTCGTTGGGTGCATGTGATGCCGACAAGTTTGCTAGCGCGTGTGTATTGCAAATAGCTAGGTTGTGTTAGTTTTAGATAACAATGGTATGTTCTATGCTTGAGAGCAATTTACTTCAGTTTTTCTTATAAGCTCCATATCAAATTCCAGATTAGCAATCACATTAACATTGACAGTAAATACAGATGGAACATAAACAATAAGCAGAAGAAAAACCAAGACAAGAGGACATAATATTTGGCAGATGCCAAGGAAAAACCCCAAAGTGGGGAAAACCCTTTTTGATCAAATCTTCTTATTCTTCAAAAGTTAGCAAAGAGAGAGAGTACATCACACAAAATTTCCTTGCCCAAACACTGTCAAAACAACCCAGTCAAACAACAATCAACATGATGCCCTAACCAGAAAGTCAACACTGGTCAAACCAACATAAAAAAAACTCCTCCAAATGAGCTCAGTCAAACCCAGTCAACTCGGCCTCCAAAGACAGTTCAAATCAGCCCAAAAGAGTCCTAAAATTCTTGATCAAACCTGGTCAACGAACAATTAACGCAGGTCAAACAGCTACAAATACATCGATTTCTATGCCAGGAGATGCAACCTAAAGAAATCAGACTTTTTGCCTGAAAAACTCAGTCAAAGGTGGAGGTTTGACCCTCGATCAATGCTGGTCAACGCTGCTACAGATGGCCCAAAAGCAGTCCTAAAATTTCGCCTTAAAATTTTCGGTTAACCCAAGTCAATGCATGAAGAAGAAGAGTTGCTTCTTTGTTGTACGAACCAATGAGGAGAGGAGAGAGAAAGATGTGTGTTGAGATGTGTCCAAATGAGGAAAATGCCTCTTCTATTTATACACAACGTTGAGGGTGAAGAGACACATCTGTTGGGCTTTATAAGCCTACATTTGACTGGCGCCGACCTTAACAATTTGTCCATAAAAGAAATAAATTCATAATTCCATTTTTACTTGTCAGAATGAAATGATCTTTAGATCAATCTTGCACCTCTCGGAAAGAGGAATCCAACAAAAATATCATCTCCATCATATGAGTTGTCCAAGGTGGAGTTTGGCCCTAGTTGCCAATTTTAACAAGTTGACAGTGTCAACAATGCTCAACGAGATTGTAACAGCAAAGAAGGAAGAGTGCAAGTGGATTCGAAATCATTTCTCACAAGTCGAATTGTTGGAGATTGCAAGGTTGAATTTTTGAAGCAAAAAGGAGGTCGATTTATTGGAGCGGTCGATTTGCTAGAGCCGAATTTTTTGTAGCAATAGAGGTTATGCCAGGGGAAGATGCAGCGCTAAGTTGTCGGTGAATAGATGGGCCAAAATTTTCCAGGCTGAATTTCTTCAAAGGTAGACTTCCAGTGTGCAAAAGTTCCTAGTGAGATTGAGTTACAAGTTCCAGTCAATGCAGTTCCTTGGCTACAACAAGAGGTTGTGGTACAAATATAGTGAGTACTAGCGAGGCTATGCATACTACAAGGGAAAGCAACCAGAAGCAGAGAGGCCAAGGCAAGACTGTGACCAGGACTGCCGACAAGACTATGTAGGCAGCTGCCAGGATTGGTTTGTGGAAGCAATGCCATGGAGTGGTGTGAAGGATTACGCCGCAGGTAGACTGCCATGTTGGGCATGATCTAGTAGCTACAAGATGCAAAGGCCAACAGGAGTCGCTGGGAAGAGGATTTTTCGTGACAAGCACAAGCCGACAAAGTTAAAAGCAACCGAGGGCCACTAGCAGAGACTGTACAAAATGTACAAAGGTTTATCAATAGGATTGTCAGAGCTCAACCCTCGGAGGGAGAGAGGGAGACCATACCAGTCGAGGGTTTGTCAACAATGCTAGAAAGACCTAACACTGGGAGCTACAAGAAAGAGAACGAAGCTTGGGACATTGTGCAAGAACCAAAGGGTAAGCCAATTCCAAGTTGTTAACCCAAAAGTACCTTCCTCACTAAGAGGGAATGTTAAAGTTTGTAGCTCGAGCAAATACTTTTATAGGTCTAAGCATTCCTATGATAGGAGAAGGGCCAAGAAGTTAGGACCGAGGGTTGGGATAGCCATTGGAGATCCAAGTGAAAAACTTGGAATGAAGGTCAAGTGCAAACCTTGAGCGTCAAGAAGTCCTGCAACCTAAAGTCAGACAAAATTAGGCCTCAAAGGGAGTGAGTAGGCTCAAGAGGGAGTCAGTGTTTAGGAGTCAACAGACTCAGAGGTAGACATCCTTTAGGTTTAGTAAGTCATGGTACAAGATGGCCATGTAGGATGCTCAAGAGCAGAAGGCTTCTAGTAGCAAGATGTCTTCAAAGAAGGGTCCCTATCATACAATGGGAATTGCTTGTGTTATATGAAGCAACTATGGTAACACATCAAGGGTGGAAATGTGTTCCAAGTTTGAAGGCAAAGCCACTTCCAAGTGGTGTTGTGAGAATACATCCCTCATTGAGAGGGAGGGTTGATGTTTTGGGTAGTGTCATGTGTATTCTAATGTGTGGGGCAAGTGGGCTAAGTGATGGGGTTTTGCACCCATTGACCCATGGTATTACCCGTGTTATTATGATGACCATTGTATTATGACCCATGGTATTGCACCCTTTGGAAAAGTATAAGTACAAGGATGAGTTATTCGTTCTTGTGAGAGTTGAGAGTGTCGAGCAAGGCCGAGAGGGCTACAAGAGTTGAAAGAGTCAAGTAGGGCCAAGAGGGTCTATGGAAGGTGGTTGGCAAGAGAACATCCTATAGAGAAGGCCAAGTAGCCTCAGATCTTTAAAGGTTGAGAGTGCCTGTGGAAGGTAGCGACCTATGGAGGGCCAAGAGGACTTATGGTGGTCAACAAGAGAGCATCTTGTGGAGGAGAAGGCAGTGTATGTCTCAAATCCCTTGAGGGCTGAGAGGGCTTATGGAAGGTAGTCAACAAGAGAGTGATTCTCACAAGAGGAGAAGGTCGAGTAGGGCCTCTAACCCCTTGAGGGTTGAGAGGGCTTATGGAAGGTAGTCAACAAGAGAGTGATTCTCACAAAAGGAGAAGGTCGAGTAGGCCTCTAACCCCTTGAGGGCCTGTGGAAGGTGGTCAAAAAGAGAGCATCTTGTGGACGAGAAAGTCGAGTAGGCCTTAGACCTTGCAAGGCCAAAAAGGCCAAGAGGACCAAGCAATACCAAGAGGGCCAAGAGGGTCAAGCAGTGCTGAGAGGGCTGAGTAGGGCTTAATGGGCCAAGAGGGCCAAGGGGGACAAGCAAGGCACAGAGATGTGCAAGGGCATTAGACAGTGAGAGAGAATATCAAAGGTGAGCAAGAAATCTAGATGAGTAATATTGCAAGATTTTTGTGAGTGAGATACTCAATTGTGTCAGGCTTGAGGAAAGAGCACAAACAACAAAGGAGATCCAGATCAGCCAGATTGAGGACAAATCTAGGGCTTGATCCGTTGGATCAAATCCAAGGTAACTGTTGTATATGTAATTTCCTCTAGGGCCATTATCCCGTTAAGGGAGCCCGAATAGGCCCTAAGAAGAACTTAATGGAGAATTGTTGATTGGACAAAACTTGTGTGTAATATGTTTACTGTACATGATCTAATTGTTGGTTTTATAAGTTCCATTGTGCATAATTTTTTCTTAGTTAGACACATCAATGTGTTTTAGTTCATTAGATGTGTAAAGTGCGTGTGTCACTGTGTGCACAGTGAGTCTCCAAAATACTAACACAACAGTTATGTGTCTTTGACTTATATGACAATGCACCCTCAAGGCAAACACTTGTTGTATTTCTCATTATCAAATACTTGGTTAGTTGCCAATGATTTGATAGATTTTGCTAGATCACTTCAAATATTTTTTTCATGTAATGCCCCACTTACTCTTTTACATGATGATCTCAAGAATAGTTCATTATGCCTCATTAGAAACTTATGGTGGTGGCCATTAATTTTTGCTACCCTTTTTTCTTTTAAAAGGCCAGTGGCACTACATGATTAGGGCTAGGTAAGCACACCGCTAGATTGCAGAGGTAAATTTCAGAAGAATGGTGAAATCAATTAACCATGAAGTAAAGAAAACACAAATCTATGAAATACAAGAACAGCTATAGTGCTTTGAGAAAAGAAAAATTGAAATTCTACGACAGGCCTATTTTGAGAAAATGGCCACCTACTTGTTGAGAACAGTAAATACCCCACAAAGAATGAATGTACCCGCCACAAGCAACCATCCAATGACAACCAATCTGCCAGAAACAGATCATGGAGTTAAGAAACTGAAAAATTATCTAATTTTTCACAATGTTTGAGTTCAAGCATACTGAATTTGTCAAAGGATCAATAAAAACACTTGTTAACCAAATGAACTTACATGTAAATAATATGTCGGAAACCAAGAACCGCCAGTACTGCAAACCATCATCACAAACATCAGCCTAATTATTAAAGTTTTCCAACACCAACATGGAACATAGAAGTAAGTAGCAATGAAAGCAGAATTGTTGGTATTGGTAATATAAAGGGTAAGATATTTTCAGTCTGTACAAGAAAGATTTAAAAACAAATATTCCAGAAATAATGTAGATAATTAGGAAATCTTAATTATAAACACTTGTGCACTTTCCATTTGAAATGGGTAAGAGTTGTAGAATAAAATAAACCATTGATAGCATTGTATTATAATAAGTAATTGAACGACAATTGCAAAATTATTCTCCATACTAAATGATTTTGTAACTGACAATCAGAATTTCAGATAAATTGGTGGGTGTGGACATGTGCTATGTGTGTTATGAGAAAGAGATAGAGGAACATACAAAGGCCAAGAACTGCTAAGAGAATCATCACACCCGCAACCACAATTAAGGCATCTCGCCTGTTATCACAAGTCCCACATACTTTAGTTGACAGAAAGCAAAGATTAATGGAAAAGATCCAACAACTAATTTTTAATTAGGTTAACAAAGTTTCAGATAAACATACACAACATCAAGGGCCTTCTGTATTTTGTCTGCACTGTCTGATGTTATTTCCTCAAGCTCATCTGCTGCCCTTATCAAGTTTTCATTCAACTCTTCTATCTGGTGCTGCTCGTCTTCTGGGATGACAATTTGAGCTACACTTATAGTTTTTGCATCATCAAGGTACTCTGTGACATTCCTAAGGTTCTCAACTATGACATCTGACTGTTTGACCACAAACTCCAAAGTATCAGATATCTCTCGATGAAATTTATCCTGTCCCAGGGAAAGCAATGAGCATCCTATTCTGCATCAACAAAATAAATCTAAATGAGGAACAAGTCAAAGCATACTTCAAATTAGCATCAAAAGGAATAATCTATGGAATAAATGTTGATAAGAAACAATGGCATTGTCGGAAAAAGAAGTTACACAAACTTCAAAGAAAACTAGACAGTTTGTGTCAACTCAATGATCTGGCAAGTTGACTTGTTAGAATTTACAAAAGAAATCAGATAGCATTAAAAACACTAAATAATGCAGACTCTGGCACAAGCATCCACCAAGTTTGCATTATACCAAATAACTCTAAATTATAAATTTTTATGATATTTCATCATGTAGAAATCTTAAGATCTAGCACCCATGTCTACTGACATATAATTTAGGACCACATCAAAGACCCGCAAAATTAAATATTACAAGTAATGAAGAAAAAAAGGAATAGAGCATAGAAAGGTACACTGCAGCACATGTGAAGACAATTAGCAAGAGAAGTGAAATCCAGTAAGAAAACAGCAACCCTTGTTGTTCCCCTTTGATCCTTTGTCTGCAGCAACAAAGTATGTACAAGGCCAAGCCAAATATAGTAAACCATAGAATAGCAAGTATGAAACCAGGAGCACCGGTAAAACCAACAGACTGCACAAGCAGAAAATAGAAGTCAGCTACCTATTTGAGGATCATTGTGATCAGGTTCAACTGAAAAGAAAAGAAAACCTATGGAATCCAAAAAAGGGCTAAAACCAGTATCAGTAAAAGTAAATGAAAAAGGATGGAAGAAACATAAAGTATTCCAAAAAGGATTCATGCCACTGTTCACACTGAAGGATCAGCTATAACTGAAACTGCTTCTCAAAACCAAACCACTGAAATACAACTTTGCTGTTATAGACTAAAGTACCTCAAAATATGTCTCATTCAGTGTTTCCAGATTAGAAGAAGTGCTATTATCATGTTCATTGCTCAAAAATCAACAGTGAAAAACATTATTTTGAATACCCAGTTTTGTGTTAGATAGGCCAGACATAGATGAAGGTGATTTACAGGCCGGATGGCAGCCCTAAAGGTTAAAATAGCATAACTCCGTTGGTTATTTTTTATGACGCATCAAGAGTTACTGATGCATGCTCACATTAATGTCCCTCTCACTCCTGAGACCCTTGTATCTCCGACTCTCCATCTCTATTTAGTATTTAGTAGCTCCTAGTCATAAGTGTCAATCATGGAGTATTGTACCACCTCTTTTATTGGATTCTTCTAGTTTGTAAATTGATTATGAAATGGGCTTTTGGGCATAAGAACAAGAGTTTTGGTAAAGTGTGCTATTACAGGTAGTCTGGAAGAGACTACTTGGGCCAAGGGCAGCATTGATAATGTTTTGAATTGGGCCTGAACTTGCATCCATGCATTGTTGGTTAAGTTTCAAACTTTATGAGCTGAGAATTTTGAACATTGAGGTGTTGTTACTCACAGTTACTGTTGAATTTTCTTCTGCTGTTAGTGCTATAGAATGTGCTACAAATCTATTGTTAAAAAATTACTGGAATTTCTGTTGTTAGTCCTGAATCTGTTGATGCTAATTCTCACGATTATTACAGCTTTGTTTATTGATGTTGTTTTCCATTCCTAGCACTCATCAGTTTTCTCAGAAAAATAAACAGATTCCAAGTCTTGGCTCATAACATTTGCACTCAACCACTTTCTTGACTTTGTCAAGATCTATGGCTGACAATTTTTATAAAAGTTTGAGGTCCCTGGTCAACACTGACCATGGCCCCAAACAGGCAATCTGTTTAAACTATGTCACTAAGAAGAGCGTTTATATTCAGCCAGAAAGTGATTTTTGCTACTAAATGATAAATCATAATTTCCTAAGGTGAAAGTGGAAATTTCTCAAAGCTACACAGATTTCAGTTAGAAAAAAAGTAAATTGCTTCAAATGCAGAGATAACTTACCAAACCTATAAGAAAACTGAAATAAGGCATTTTTTTATGAAAAAATATATCTCTGCGAATTTAACACTGGCTTAGGTTTGGTCTAGAGAATGGTGTGTGACCAATGGGAAAACTCTCAAAATATTACTGGCCACTCCTTTTTCTGTGCTTATTATCTTAATTTATGTTTAAAAAGTTGCAGGCAGATGCACCAGAATGTTTAGAAATCTTACAGCCCAGTAATGTTTGTTTGTAATGTTCCATCCACCTCTATATCGCTTGAATTTGTGCAATATATCAGGTCTCCTAGTCCGATCTTCAGCCAAAATAAGCGAACTGTTTGAATCCGTGGTATTAGCATCAACTGCTACAGGCCCAGTGGCAAGCACAGGCAAGATTTGTTTCAGGCCACGCATCGAAGGTCCTGAGGGGAAATCGATCACATTTGGTCTTCCTACACAACAAATCTACCATCAGTTAGAGAAGCGATTGATTAATTTTGCTTCGGCAGAATGATTAGAAATTCTGCAGCAGTTTTTACATTGGGGACGAGGACAACTCTCAAAATGTCAATATAGTATAAGTTTCATTGCAAACTATACTTCTATTTTTCTTTAATTGTCAGACAGCATCATCGCATCGGAACAGGGAAGGGCGTCAATTTTGCCCTTGAGACTGACGAAGGCAACCAAGTTAAAATTCATGCAATAGAAATGGGGGGATTCATTAAAAACTTCTGAGACTTAAAGTTAACCTGCATTCAGAGTTATTCTAACCTCACACATCAACCATCCAATACATTCACACAACCAGCACAAAACGTTTAAGAAGCATCTGTACCACCAAAAAAACAACTACAGCAAACGCTTGACGCAGCATTTGGACATTTTTCAATAATTTTTTAGTAAATATCGTACAAAAACGCATTAAAATATTCAATTTTTAAGCAAAATCTGCAACATCAGATCGAATCTTAAGGTAGGTCGTAAGAACGCCAATAACGGTTTGCTACCAGAAATCAAGAAATTCCTAAGCAAACTTTTATGAAATTTTTTAGAACTGACATTATTGAGCCGATCCTTAAAAAAGCTTGCAGCTATGAGGAAATTTCTATCCATAACACAAAAACTCACCGAATTCGATGCCTTCCTGCAAGCCTAATCTTATTCCATTCAATGAAGAAGCCTTTGATTCGACAACCTTGCCGCAAAATATGGAACAATATAAAGCCAAGAAGAATATTAACGAGAATGTACGCGCTCTTATGGACACTTGCGGCCTCTCACAGCCGAACTGTAGGCCAAAAAACCAATTGAGGTTACATCTAACTTCCATTCTTTCTAATAACTGTTTTCCAGCAGCAGGAACTGCAATTCAAGCCAATGCCGTTACAAAGAGAAAAAGAAGGTTCCCGGCTCCGGTTTCCAACATTTGTTTTGAGCCTGTAAATTCAGCCCCAGGAGACCCCGCGTGAGGCTAATCCAAACCGGTCATGTCAAACCGGTAATTGAGAGCTGAAATTGCAGACATGCAAGGAAAGGAACAAGCTGAACTTTAAATATTTTTCTCTCGTATCTCATATCACCCACATTAAGCTTTTTCTGGCGCAATTCCTTCTACTTCGAAGTTCGGAATGAGACAAGCACAGATGCATCGTTATCAAGCAATGCCGAATACGCGCCATACCGGAACTCCTTTCAATAGCAAAAACCCTTTGAATCATCTATAAAAATATCTCCTGATAACCCTGGAACCGACCTTAATTACATTAAAAGACTCGGAACCCGGCGAAACGCAGCTCGGTGGATAGAACTCGAGCTGCAGAGTACCAATATGCTATTCAGATGAGCAGCCATGCGTGCATTTCACGAGAAATTCGCAAAAATCTGCTCTTTCAAGCAAAGTACCCCGGTCTCGGCTGTGCAGAACGGCGGCAGAGTCTCCGCACAGTTCTTTGCAAATCTCAGTTCCCGGGACCCTTCCGTCTATTTCGTAGTCCTGTTACCTTCGTTTGCAGCATAGCTGCGCATGGTTTAACTAAAAAAGAAGACGTGGACGCGGGTTCTAAGGCGTCGTTGTCCGCGCTACGGCGTATAATTCTTTGGTTGACGTGGAAAAACCACAGTTTTCTTGACGAAAGCGTGTCGCAGACGTGTAAAAGTACTCAGCCCCACAACTTTCAGTACTCCATTGGTCACAGTCAAAAACTTCACGCGGTAATGGCAGAGTTTTCTTCACATTGTTCACTACATATATACATTGTATATACGCCTTATATGCTCACAGACCGCTTGCTAATAGAGCATTAATTTCCACGGAAGCAGAAATGTCAGCGTGTCAAACTATTGTTGGCTAACAAAAAGCTAAACGTCACGTCACTGTCGGTGTCGGTTGCGAAAATGGGAAAACGGTTTGGTTGTATCTGGTAAAGTTCGTTCAATATTTTATTGATATGACCACACAGAAATCATCACATTTGTTTTGTAGTCAATTAGTTGTTAATTTTATTGATTTTAGAAAATGAGACCCACGTTGCCCACGCTTTGTACCGAGACAAACCACGAAGACTTAGATATCAGTCAATTTCTGTAATTGATGGAGATAGTGTTTGGGTCAATTTATATTTTGAAAACAAAATGGAAAAGAGGCTTTGTCCGACGGGATGTCGGTGTCTTGCCTGACGTCGTTACATTTAATTCCACCCACCGTTAAATTAAAGAAACGGAGTTGTTTACTAAGTCGGTCAATGTCAGGCGCCGTAGTCTACTTAGCCCGAGTAATTGTCCGTAAAATTATGGAAATTCGAGAGAAAATTTGACAAGAATTTTTGTAAATCCAAGTTATAGTTGTTAAATTTCAAAATTTTAATTAGACATTTTTGATGGTGGTGAATCCATTTCCAGCTTCAAAAACACGATTTAAACAATACCTTTACAATATTTTTTGAATTTTTTTACCTAAATTCCGATCACTTTTGACCGTCTAAACAATTCCTCTACCTCAATAAACCACTCCGTGTCCTGCGCCAAAAAAGTAGTCAACCAGAAACGTCAACAACCCATTCGAGGATTCAGTGTACCTTTTATTCCATGTCAGAATATATTTAACTTAACCTTTAGAAAACTAGATTGTTCAATTATTATAATATTTATGATATTAGAGGTCGTATTTGCATCATCCCACATGAGGCGGCCAAGGATGACCACCTCCTTGGATCATGCTAACCAAAGTTGATTGGATCAAAGCGAAGCGGTTACATGATTTTAAAAATTGGATTCATTTTACTAAATAATAGTGGCGAGGTGTTTTATTTTTATACTTTAATATGAAGGGAGATCTCGTCATTAAACACTAATAATATTATATGTTAAAAATAATTAAAAATAAAAATTAAATAATATTTAAAATATACATATATATAACTTTAAATTTAATTAATAATATTATATTTCAAAAATAATTAAAAATAATAATCAAGTACTCATATAAATTCATATATAACTTTAAATTTAATTAATAATATTATATTTCAAAAATAATTAAAAATAATAATCAAGTACTCGTATAAATTCATATTTAATTTGATTGATGTAATTAAATCAAATTAATTAGATGTATCAATCAAATAATGAGGATAATTTTTTTTAATATATATGGTTTAGTTAAAAAAAAAAAATATTAATATAAAAATAAATGATTAAATAAAAAGAGCTTTAAAGGATAGTTTAATTGGTTGAGTTGACGTTGTTATGTATTTTACCAATTAGAAGGTTAAGGGGTCAAATCTCCTCGACGCCCTGGAATTAGGCCTTACTAGATAAGTCCACGGGTAGATCTTCAAATAGTTTATTTAAATCTCTTGTTGAAATATTTTTTAAAAGTATAAGATTTAAACATCTCATTCACACATTTTTTTACTTCTAATTACTTCACAACATATTCATTTTTTTTAACTAGCACAACCACATTTATATTAATATAAATGTGGTTGATAAAGCGTATATCAACCAATATCAATATTACTATTTTTTTTTCTAAGTAATACTATTCTATTGATAAAAACAAAATTAAAAATACAGCGAGGCTCCGGCCTCTGCGGTGCTGAACAGAGTTATGTCAAAATTTAATCAAGAAGACAAAACTCGACTGCCCACCGAGGGGAAACCAGTCCGAGTGAACCCATTGTAAAATGCCCACGCAGGGGTCTCAATTCTTAACCTAAAAAGGCCCACACAGGGGTCCTAAATCAAAACCAATCAAAACGAGCCACATGGTTTGAAAAAACAGTAGAGAAAAAACCCCATGAAACAACAAGAGAGCGGCGAATCGAAACCTAGCAACTTGACCAGCAGTCTGTTTGGACCCCCTAGGTATCGTCTGGTGGAGGCTCCTCCACAATGCGACACGTGTACTCATACCAATCATCATCCTCTGCTGACGTGTCGTGCGGGATGCCACCGACTGCTTGCGAGCCGGCCGAACTGCCCTCGACTGCATGCTTGCCTGACGTGCTGCCCGGGATGCCACCAACTGCTTGCGTGCCACCCGAACTGCCTTCGATTGCATGCTTGCCTCCAGCCATATCCTCGCCATGCAGAATGCTGTCATGACCAGCCTTGCTCGTCTTCTCTGTCGTCTGCTACTTGCTGTTGTTTCCTTTCTCTGGTTCACGGCCATCCTTGTTCGTCTTATCTGCCTTCTGCTGCTTGTTGTTGTTCCCTTTCTCTGGTCTAGGTTTGCGGGTCTGAGCATCCTACTCATCCTGTGGACTGATTTCCTCACTGAAGGTCACTGTGACAGTGGCAATGATATCGGGATGATGCAACGTACTGTGAAAGCGAAATTGGGTCGTGTGGTGAGAGGGGTGAGGGGGGGTAGGGAGGTTGGCTGTTTGGGTAGCAGTGTTCATTCTTCTGGCACCATGGGCCTGTGCCTGAGCTCTACCGCTGCGCGTGTCAGGGTGTCTGCCAGAGAAATGACCTCTGGAATGAATAGTAGAAGGGGATGAGGAAGGAGTTGTTGGTTCAGGGGTGGGCGTCGAGGGGAGGCGAATGCTTCTGCCGCGACTACCACCTCTTCTGCTACGCATTCGATGGCGAGTACGCGGCATGGCTGGTTGACGGTTGTTGGTCTGGGCCAAAATGACTGTGTTGTTATCAGTGATTGCAGTAGGGGAGGTAAAGTTTATTCTGGAATTGATGAGGCTATTCAGAAGAGATGCAGAGGAATTCTGGGCGGAATTCAAAGCACAATGAGTGGTTTGGGAGAAATGGAAGTCATTCCCCAAATCAATACAGTGGAGAATCCAACAGTGCCTCCCTGTAATTGTGTGTGAGCTCGGCTCCGCAGCATGAGGGGGGCAAGAGCAGTTTAGCGGGGATGGGATGAATGGATTATGGCTTGCGGAAGCCATGGCCTTATGCCTGCTACGAATTCCTCGACTTGAGCACCAAAGTAATGGTGCCTGCAGGCCGACTGTGGCTTGCCATAAATTGGCATGGAAGGGGACACGGGTGGCCATGTGGCCTGGCCGCCTGCCGTCCTTCTGTCTAATCTGCATTAACGTCAATTTAATCACCCGCATCCGGGTTATATCAATATTACTATTAATATAATATAAGATTAATGATGATGATGATGATGATGATGGTTAACGTCCACTGAGACCAAACTTTGGTCTATCGGACCTAAAGAAACAAATTATTTAGTTTGATTTAAGATTTTATTCCTATGCTCAAAAAGCTTAGAGAGAAACCTCCACAGCTCACTATAATTTTGACATCGTAAAAGGCTAGGAAGGTCAGTATTGTAACAAAGATTATGAAACTGAGATCTAATGTGGTTGTATGCGGGGCACTCTAAGAGGAAGTGATTTTCATCCTCGATGTTCATATTCTCACAAAGATGGCATATCCTTTCCATCCATGGTGTTTTAGGAACTGCCCAACGACCCATTTCACTATGGAGCTCATGAGCTAGTTAAAATAGAGAGATACTTTTGATCTTCTAGGGTGAGGTTGATGACCTCCTTATAATATCTTAATTTTCTTTTAGTTGCTAAATCTTTCTCACACCACATTTTTTCTTTGAACTTAGAAGTAGCAATATTTTTAATGTTATTAATGTTTTGCAATGCAACATTTTCGTCGATCTCCCAATGGTTTAACTAGACCATGTTGTCTTTATACCAACCTCGTTTGAGCCTTAGGTGGTTTTGGTTGGAATTTAAAGTTAGCTTAGGAAGTCTATGGTCTCCTATGTTATTGAGTTTGTGCTTATACAATAGAAGCCTAGTCATAGCTAGGCTCTCAATAGGGGAAAGACCCACTTCTATAAGCAGAATAGGATATGGTGTATTGCCTTTAATTTGAGGTTATACGTTATAAAATGCTTCTGGATTTGCTCAATCTTTCTCTAGGATTCTCTAGAGATGATGCAACCCCCAACCTCACATCCATATAAGATAACATGAGTGACTAAAGTTTCAAAGAGGAACTTCTTTATATCCCACATTACAAGGTTTGTCGTTCTACAATTATTTTCAAGACCAAAATAAGCTTTCCACCCCCCATTAATCCTTTTCTCAATGCTATAGTTCCAATTGAGCTTGTGATGAATATCAATTCCTAGGTACTTGTAAGAAGACACTTCCTCCAAGTTACTATTGTCATACATAAAATTAGCGTAAGTGTCCTTCTTGGATTTGATAATCATAACTTTTGTTTTGTCAATGTTAACAGTCATACCCATGGTAGAGTAGAAATCCTTAAGAATTCTAAGTTTCTTATCAAGATCAAATGGGCACCTTGCGAGAAGAACAATATTGTCAGCATAGAGAAGAAGGATGATGACTATCCCAGCTAAGATCGTGTCAGCACAGCCTGCTTCCTCTAAAAAACCTTCTAGCTTGTCGATGTAAATTCCAGATAGGGTAGGGGAGAGGGGGCAACCTTGTTTAACTCTGATATTACACTTAATATCTTTCGACCACCCCTCATTGCTCTTTAACTTGGCAATTACATTCTCGTATAACCTTATAGCGGCAGCTCTCAACTCGAAAGGAACCTTTAGCTCTTCTAATATATTCCATAGGTTGTTTCTAGGAACCGTATCGAAATCCTTTCTAAAGTCCACAAAGCAACAAAAGAGATTGGATTTATCATTGTAGCATTCCTCCACAATGATCCTAAGCGTAACGAGGTGGTCCGTTGTTGAGTGCTTCCTTCTAAAACCCGCTTGGCCTTTAGCCCACTTACCTTCACTTTCAAGCCATATGCTCAACTTCTTTTCCAAAATAATACCATATAACTTGGCTAAGAGAGGGTTGATCATAATTGTCTGATAATTAGAGGGGTTATTTGTATCCCCACTTTTAAAAATAGGGATAATGAGGCTCTGATTCCATGGTTTAGGGAACCCTCGCTTGACCGCTTGATTTAAAAGCTTGTGGATGTGGGGGATGAGGACAGGACCTCCAATTTTTAAGATTTTTGCCTGGTAACCTTCAATGTCCTTAGCTTTCCCATTTTCCAGGCGTTTAACCCCAAAATCAATGTCTTCTAATGAGAAAAATTATTTCGTTGTGAGTGGGGTTTCAAAGTTATCCATGACATTTGGAGATTCATAAAGCTTTTTAAGATAGGAATTCTAGTCGTGTAAAGCAATTTTATTATTATCTTTAGTTTTCCTTGTTAGAATCTGCGTCCAGAATTTCTTAGGAGCTACCTTAGAGAGGTGTAAGAGATTCTCTTGCCTTTTACGAATATATTGCCTTTTTTCCTTTTAGTTAGGGCTTTGTATATTTTTATCTTGCCAATTTTAAGAAATTCATCAACAGCTTCCTTAATTGCTCTCCTCACAGTTTTACAATCTTTGTCATACCATGGGTTGGTTTTGCTATTTCTTTTATTACTTGAAACTTCAATTGAGAACTTGTTAATATAATATGAGAGGGTTGTAGTAAAATTATGATAGAGGTCTTTTATGTTGTCTATACTAGATAAAGGAAGCAAATTAGTTTTTAATTCATTTAGAAAGAGATTGTTTTATTTCTATCAAAGATTAAGTTCTTTTGGCTATAAGGATTATCTTATATGGGATCTCTATGCATGACAAAATTGAGAGTTATAAGTAAAGGCCTATGATCAGAGTCAGGCTCGTGGTCGTTTAAGATGTCAAAATTTATTATTTCGTTGTATAAAGGGAGATCGGAAATAACATAGTCTACCACGCTACTACCAAGCCCATGGATGCAGGTCATCTAGCTAGAATTGGGCCACTTCTTTAGACCGTTGCAAATTATGAGATCCTGAGCACTACAGAGCTTGACTAGCTCCGACCCAAACAAATTCTCCCCAAGGTCTTCAAAGCTCCTTTTGTACCAGCTAGCCAGAGTAAGGTCTTTGTCTAACCAAAGAGGATTAGGGTTGGAATGATTGCTTAGAAGAATAGCTTGGTTGCTTGAAGTTCGAGCATTAAAGTCACCCATTAAAAGGATATTACCTTCATTCCTTAGGCTAGAAATATCATTTTCTAAACCACTGTAAGGACTATTTTTATCTAGATTCTTTTTCTTATAGAAGTTAGAATTGATGGGCGAAAATTAACAGATTGCTATGTAGGTCTTTTTATCATTAATGTCAGTAATTTCTATCCAACTATATTGGTTGTAAGGGTCGTTTTTATAAATCCTAGCATGGGGGAGATGTTCTTCTTAATGTAACAAGCTATACCCCAAATACCTCTACGGGAGGATCGCTTGTTCCAGGTAGACCATAGTGCAAAGCCATCTATGTTAGGGACCTTAGATTATTCGTGCTCCCGAGTTTCAACAAGCAATATAATATCAACATCATTCGAGATCCAATTTATCTTGGGGCCATTGTTCCATGGAAAGCCCCGATAGTTCCAAGAAAGAATCCAGAGCATGTTGAATTTCTATTTATTACTATCTTTTTGGTTTCTACCTCGAATAATGACTTTTCTATTTCTGATTATTGCCCATTTTCCTTTCTTCCTAGATTCTTTTACCTTTTGAACCTCCTTTCTTAATTCTGCTTGATCTTTTGGAATGAGATCTTCATTTATAAATATTCTTATTCCTTTTAGACTTGAGGTTTTACTAAGTATGTCATACTTATGGTCAGTAGAGCTCACCTTTATTTGGATCAGCCTTCCTTTATTCTCAGTTAATTTCCTCAACCTTGTTGCTTCTGTGATACACGTTGTTTCAATTTGTAATCTATTATGTAATTTTGTCTGGGCTATGGCTAAAATATCCTCGTCTACCTCCTCTTTCAAACCGAAGATTATAAGGCTCAAGGCCCTTTCGTTATGCTCATGGTCTAATTTTATCAATTTTTTCATTTCATCTTTAATTGGTTTGATATCTAATTTACCTGCCACACTATTTAGGGTGAGGCGGCTATTAACTTTTTCTTCTAGTTCTTTAATCATGTCCTTCATTTTAAGACTCTCTAAAGTATCAGCATCTCCTTGCTGGAATGTTTGGTTCGTATCTTGGTTTTGTTTTTCTATAACCTGCAACCTAGTTTCCATTGCCTCCATTTTTTTCTCCAATAGTTCTATTTTATTTTCTATTTGTTTTTAGATCTTGTCTTCAAGAGATGTGAATTTATTTTCTAGCATGGCTTCTAACTGTGTTTGTAGGTTGATTTATCTTTTTTCTCTATGTTTCTCTAAAGACTCTATATCCTCATAAAGGCTATGTAGAGTAACTGTGCTAGGTATACCTTTGGTAATCTTTGGTAGTTGTGGTGAATTATTCATACTTGAAAACATATGAGTAGATATGTATTAGAAAAATATAAGGAATGTGTGCAACTGATATCAGTAAACCTGACCGTAGATCGCACGTGCCCCAGATTGGATCGAACTGCAGCCCACAGATCAGATTGGATCTTTTTTCACTTTGTAGAAGCTCGATATCAAATTTGTTGTATCTCCGTAATTGCGGATCTCCCAGGTTTGAAATTTCTTCCTACAGTATCCCTCTGAGTCCTCTTTCCAATGCCACTAGTCTGACCAAAATTGGATTCTCCAAGAAAGAGTTATGCCCAACCTCCCACGATGACCTGATTATATAATTTTTCAGTAGAGCGAACTTGTACGATGTGCCACGTGTCACTGTTCTGACCTTTGGATCTGAAAATGATACACAGAAAAGTACAGTCCGTACTCTTTTTGTAACTTCTTACGAAATTTCAATCTGTTGCTCAGATAGAAAGTTATGATGCTTTTCCCAAAGTCACCTGTTTGGAATGTAATTCGGGAGTCTGCAAAAACCCTAACTGCCTCAGATCATATCTCTGGAAATATAGTGAGACAAGATTTGAAATTAGGACTCGAGCTTCACTAAGATGTTAGCTCCAATGGGTTTTACTTTCAGAGTCTTAACCTTCGTAGAAACAAAATTATAGCGAAAATGCCACGATGATCTGTTTGAGATGGAATTCTGGAGCTTGCAAAAACCCTAACTTCCTCAAATCATATCTCCGAAAATATAGCGAGACAAGATCTGAAATTTGTACCTGAGGTTCATAGTGATTTCGGCTCAAATGGGTTTTTGTTTTAGCTTCTAAAACTTCATAGCGAAACAGTTATAGCAAAAAGCCCACGATGACATAAAAATAAATAATTAAAACAAATATTAGCAATTAACCAGACATAAATGAAACTTGGAAATAAAATTTTAAATGTATAATTACAAAATTTTCAATATTTGACAAATTCATATCTAAAATATATCTAGTTTGATAAAAAATTAATCCAAATTTTATTGATTATGTTATATAATTTCTATATTTTTAATATATATATATATATGTATATGAAGTTTCAGTGTGAGGCTTCTGTGATTCATAATTATCAAGCAAAATTCTTCCAGATAGATCACATCAATTTTTGGATCAATGTGTTTCAAACCTCTACTAAGTTCATCATTAAGAAAAGAATGAAAGTAAGATCAACAACCCACAAGTTTAGAGTAGAGATGCAACGATAAATTCAAATGGCTATGAAATTAAATAATAATAAAATTGGAACGTTATATAATATATTACCAGCATAGATCCATCTTAAGTACAGATCTAACATGAGCCGAGAGGGATCTAATTTCTTCACGTGCAAACTTTTTTAGAATGCAAAATATAATGTGTTATTTTTCATTGTTTAAATTGTAAATTTTAATGCTAAATAAAGTATATATAGGATTAAATTAAAATTTTAACTAGAAAAAAATAAAAATACATAGATATATATGAAGTTGATATCCACATAAATTAGTTAACATATATCTTCAAGTAGTTTATTTAAATCTCTTGTTGAAATACTTTTGAAAAGTATAAAATTTTAGAATGTAAAATATAATGTGTTATTTTTCATTGTTTAACTTGTATTTTTTAATGCTAAATAGAGTATATATATAGGACCAAATTAAAATTTTAACCATAATTTATTTATATATTTTACATAGATATATATGAAATTGATATCCACATAAATTAGTTAACATATATTTTCAAATAGTTTATTTAAATCTCTTGTTGAAATATTTTTGAAAAGTATAAGATTTAAACATCTAATTCACACATTTTTTTAACTTCTAATTACTTTACAACATATTCGTTTTTTTTTTTTTTTTTAACTAAGACAACCACATTTATATTAATATAAATGTGGTTGATAATCATGATAGGTGTATATCAACCAATATCAATATTACTAATAATATAATATAATATTATTATAAAAGTATTAGATAATATTATTAATATTACATATTAATAATACTATATAATAGTAAATAAAGATAAATTAATGAATAACAAATTAAAATAAATTTTAGAAATAAATAATAGCACACATAAACAAACATTATAAATTTATAATATTATTAATATATATATATATTTTTTAACTGAAACGGGTATGATTTATTTATTTGGAGAAAAGATTGGACTTACGCCATGGCAGCCATCATTACATTGCTTATGTTTTTGTTTCTTGTGCTATTACAATATGCATGTTCCTCATGGATTACAGGGATAGAATGAGCTTTCATCATTTATGAGGAGTTGTCCTTTCCCAAGAGTGCAGCCTTTGTTCACCATCAGATCTGCTTCACTGTTCAAGCTTCTGAGGATATGGAGGAATTTGTAGGAGTCGAAGTCGAGCAGGACTCTCTTTAATCTGTTCAAAGTTTTGTTGAGACTTGCATTGTTGAACAATTTGCCCGTATTTAAATTTTTTATTAAGATCTCTGAGTCTCCAAAAGCTTGGAATTCTTTGTCTCCCCTGTCTCTGGCTATTTGACAAGCTTTGAGGAGGCCTTGGATCTCTGCTTGATTGTTGGTTTTTTGCCCGATGCCCCAACAAAAGCTATCCCTTCTTGATCCGTCTGAGGCATAAATGACCCCTCCAGCTCCTGCTGTCCCAGGATTGCCTTTGGAGGCTCCATCGAAGAAAATCGTGGTTATTTTTTGTTTTCGCCACCATTCTTGAATGGTGGCTTCAGAATCTCTTTTGCGCCATTCCGGATTCACTGCATGAGGGGTTGATAACTGCTTCCGAGGGTAGGGGAAGAGGGGGCCCAGCCACCTCTCTTCTTCAGGGAAAAGAAAAGAGTCATCTGAAAAATATTGTTGTTGGGCTACTTCAAGGAGGAGGGATTTGGCCTTTACCATTGCCGAGAAAGGATCTTGCAACTTTTCATTGAATATCAGGTCATTCCGGGTCAGCCAGATCTGCCAGCATACAAATTTGGGGATAACGTTCCAAACTTTCTCCAGAAAGATTTGCTGGGGATTTTGTTGTGATATCATTGATTCCATGAGTCAAATAGATCAGCAACAAAGTTAAAAGGGGGGACTGTGATTTGTAGCTCGTGTAGTATGAGTCCCCATACTTCTTTGGCAAACTTGCATTCCATGAAGAGGTGCTTGGCAGTTTCTAAGCTGCTTCTACACAACTCACATCTATGCGGCCCAGCTATGCTTTTTTTCATCAGATTGTCTCCTGTTAACAGCTTGTTGTGGACCAGTGTCCAAAAGAAGAAGTTTACTTTAGGAAGAGCTAGCGGTTCCCAAACTTTCTTCCAAAAATCCAGTGGTTTACTGCAATTCCTGTTTGGCTGGAGGGCGTTATAAGCTGCTGCTGTTGTGTAGCTTCCAGATTGCCCCCATCCCCAGCTATCCTTCATTTTTCTATTCACTGGGGCCGCTTCTTCCAGCAGTTCTTCAAGGGCGCGCTTCTGCTGGTTTAGCCGATCTGGAACTCCAAAAAAGTCCCAGCCTTGCCAATCGTCGTGACAATCCCAATTGGACAGATCATAAACGGTGTTTATCCCTGCACGTTCCAACCAGTTTTTTAGCTCTGCGATTTCATCAATTTCCGCGAGGGGATCTCGATCCATTATTCTATCATGCCACATATTTGTATGTTTTCCGTTCCCTGGGATCCTGTACGCCTTACCTATGAAGAAATTCAAACTTTTACTGCATAATTTCCAGACCTGAGTGCTGTTGTTTGTTTGAGCTGCCTGTAGACTTCTGAGCGGCATCTTGTGGGCGTATTTTGATTTCAACGTATCGCAGACAGGGTGCTTGGGGTCTTTGAATAGCTTCCACATAATTTTGCCTCCCAACGCCAGGTTGACTAATGCCGGATCACGGATTTGTAGTCCTCCCTCAGTAGTTGGACGCTTGACCACGTCCCATTTCACTAAGTGAAATTTATTTTGATTTCCTTTCCCCCCCTGCCAGAGGAAGTGTTAGGCCCCTATACTACTAGTGTAACCCCTTATTGTTATTAGTAAAACCCACTTATTATATAGATGTACCCATGTAGTGCCCATATTGTTACTAATGTACCCCATAGAAGCCCACTATTGTTATTATTGTGCCCTTACTTTATTATTGTTATGTCGGCTCTAATTATGTTATGACCCCTTAGACTCCTATATATAGAAAGGAGGTCTTTTCATTTGTATCATCCAAGAATTGTTCATTTATGTAATGTAAAGGAGGTTGCCCCCTCGCAGAGGCTGAATTCTAAGGCGTGGATTTATCTTTTCTATCTTTTCTTGAGCTGGTTTCATAACATTTGGTATCAGAGCTTTGGATTCTAGGGTTTCGCTGCTCCAAACAGGTCATCGTGGAATTTTCGCTATAACTTTTTTTCTGTGACGTTTCATAAGTCGCAAAAAAAACCCATTTGAGAAGAAATCGTGCTGAACCTTGGGTCCGAATTTCAGAGCTTTTCGCGCAATATTTGCGGAGATATGATCTGAGTAATTTGGTCTTTTTGTAGACTCCTGAATTACATTCAAAACAGGTGACCTGGGGAAAATCGTCATAACTTTCTCTCTGGGGATCGGATTGAAATTTCGTAAGAAGGTAAAGAAAGAGAACAGACTGTAGTTTCTTGTTTGCGTGTTTCAGATCCAAAGGTCGAAATAGTGACTCGTGGCACGTCGTACAAGTTCGCTCTACTGAACTAGTCTATAAGCAAGTCACTGTGGGAGATTTCACATAACTCTTCCTTGGAGAATCCAATTTGGATCAGACTAGTGGCATTGGAAAGAGGACACAGAGGGCTACTATAGGTAGCAATTTCAGAACTTAAATATCCGCAAGTACAGAGTTACAGTCGTTTCAAGATTGAGGTTTTAAAATCAAGAAAAAGTAAGATGAGGAAGTTTGATGGCAAGGATCCGGTAAATTGGATACTTCAGATGGAGCAATATTTTGATCTACATGGTGTACCACAGTTACAAAAGGTATGTATTGCATCTTCATATTTAGAACCGGATCAATTTTTATGGTATAAAGGGCTTTGTTCTCGTAAACAACTTGTTACATGGTCAATGCTCACAGAGGAAATGATAGCACATTATGAGGATACAAAGAGCAACACCTTCTTTAGAGAAACACCACAACAATTGGAAAGAGTAAAAGGGTTTTGTGACATATTTGAAAGTAAAATTATGGCAAAAAGGAAGCCTACCCCTCACAACTTTAAAGATGGACATGTTGTTTCTCCTAGCATTCCACAACCTACAAGGGTTACACCACAACAATTGGAAGAAAAAAGAGAAAAAGGGCTTTGTTACAATTGTGACAGCAAATGCACTAAAGGTCATAAGTGTGCTGAGAAGAAATTATTTTACATAGAGTATGAAGAGGAGGAAGAAAAGGATCAAGAAACATCAAAAGAAGAGGATATATGCCAAGACCTGACCCCAGAGAAAGAAGAAATGAATCAGAACATATTTTGTAAACTATTGGCAAGAATGACCACTCCTCAAACTCTCAAGATAGAAGGACATATCAAGAAGAAAAAGGTGCAAGAAGTGAAAGATCAAATCAAGAAAGAAGAAATGAATCCAGCCATATCTTGTAATTCACTGGTTGGAATTACCACTCCTCAAACTATCAAGATAGAAGGACATATCAAGAAGAAAAATGTTCAAGAAGTGAAAGATCACATCGAGCGTCAAGAAATGAATCCAACCATATCTTGTAAAGGATTGGAAGAAATTACCACTCCTCAAACTCTAAATATAGAAGGACATATCAAGAAGAAAAAGGTTCAAGCAGTGAAAGATCACATCGAGCATCAACAACAAGTTCTCCAACTTTTAAAGGATAACGCCACTTCAGTGCAAAATCAAATGAAACAACAGGTAGATCAACATCATAGTGAAAAATGTTTTGATGTAGGCGACCAGGTATTTTTACTACTACATCTAAAGCAAGCTATTTATGAGAAGGAAATGTTGGCAATACTACATGCATTAAAAAAATGGCGACCTTACCAAATGGGAAGACTCTTCAAGGATGAGGATGTGGAAGCATTGTTTTGTGCTATTTCTATTATCCAACCAGATTGGATAAATGAAGCAAGGGATCAATGGAAGAAGGACAAAGAAGTATGGCCACTTATTCAAAAGTTGCAAAAGATCCCAATTCAAACAATATTGCCAGATATTGAAAAGGAAGGAAAAATCATATTGGAACCTGGAGCAGTCACAGAAACAAGAACCCGACAGCTACGAAATCGATCAATTTCAGAGTATCTCATCAAGTGGAAGAACTTACTCGCTGAAGATTCCACATGGGAGGACAAGAATTTTATACAAAAGCATCAAGAACTACTCAAGCGTTGAGGACAACGCTTTTTGAAGGAGAGGGGCATGTTAGGCCCCTATACTACTAGTGTAACCCCTTATTGTTATTAGTAAAACCCACTTATTATATAGATGTACCCATGTAGTGCCCATATTGTTACTAATGTACCCCATAGAAGCCCACTATTGTTATTATTGTGCCCTTACTTTATTATTGTTATGCCAGCTCTAATTATGTTATGACCCCTTAGACTCCTATATATAGAAAGGAGGTTTTTTCATTTGTATCATCCAAGAATTGTTGATTTATGTAATGTAAAGGAGGTTGCCCCCTCGAAGAGGCTGAATTCTAAGGCGTGGATTTATCTTTTCTATCTTTTCTTGAGCTGGTTTCATAACAGGAAGTCACGAAGGATTTTGGAGATTTGGTCCGTAACACTTTTTGGGGCGAGGAGGAAGGCTGCTTGATAAATCGGGAGCGCAGATAACACAGTCTTGATCAGGATGACCTTGCCTCCTTTTGTGAGCCAATATCCTCCCCAGACTGTAATTTTTGTTTTAATTTTGCTGATGATTTCGGACCACAGCGACCTCTTATTGAAGCCATTTGTGATGGGGAGGCCAAGGTATTTTATCTTCTCCCAATGGGCATGTCCGTTAAAGCCAAGAATGTTAGAGATACTTGTGAGCTCTTGCTGCCCAATGTTCCAACCATAGACTTCACTTTTTCTTTCATTGATAGAGGCTCCCGAGACCCTGCAATAGCTTTTGAGGACAGAGTCAAAGGATTTGGCTATTCTAACAGAGGCGCCTCCCAGGAGGAGAGAGTCATCCGCAAAGAGTGAGTGGTTCTGAGCTGGAGAGGTAATGGAGGGTTTGAGGCCAGGAAGGGAGCCTGAAACTTTTTCAGCTGATAGCTTTCTACTAAGGGAGTCCGCCATCAGGATGTACAGGAAGGGAGAGAGCGGGCATCCTTGCCTGAGTCCTCTCTGGGCTTGGAAAAAAGAGGTAGGACGACCGTTTACAAGAGGGGCAATCCAGGGGTTGTGAGTGCAGGCAGCGATGAGATTGACAAAATGGGGGGAGAAGCCAAAGGAATGGAGGACTTTGTAAAGGAAGGAGCGATTGACTCGGTCAAAAGCATTGGCCATGTCAAGTTTTATCAGCATACCTTTTTCTTTTCGCTGTTTGCTTGAGTGAATTATCTCCTGCACTTGGATGACATTATCCAGGATGTGCCTGCCTTCTACAAAGCCACCTTGATTGCTGGAGATCAGCCTGTTGAGCAGTGGCTTATCCTGTTAGCAAGAAGCTTTGCCAGAATTTTATAGGAGGCGTTACAAAGCGATATTGGCCTGAATCTGGCGAAGGTTTCGGGGTTGGATTCTTTAGGGATAAGGGCGAGGTAGGTGGAATTAGTTCCTCCTCCTACCTTAGCTTTTTTCATGAATCCTTTTACCATCTTTAAAAGATCCGCTTTGATGATGTCCCAGCAAGTCTTATAAAAGTGTATAGTGAATCCATCAGGCCCAGGGGCCTTGTCCGAATCCATAGACCAGATGACTTTAGTGATTTCTTCTTCAGTGATGGGGTTAATGAGAGCGAAATTGTCTTCAGGGCTGACCAGGAGAGGAATGTTGGAGAGGAGATCAGCAGTTTCCTCCTCGTTGGCTTGATTACCTGTGGTGTAGAGATGTCTGAAATGTCTTTCAGCTGCCTCTTTTATCTGGCTGAACCCTTTGCAGATCTGCCCCTCTGTTGTTGTTATTTCAGAGATATGGTTTCTGGAGAGTCTTGCTCGATATTGGCGGTGGAAGGAGGTGTTCCGGTCGCCAGCCTTCAGCCACAGACTTCAAGATTTGATTCTCCAGTACTCTTCCTCCATCCGGAAGGATCGAAATGTTGAACATTGAATTTTAACTTCTTTGTCAAGCAGCGTTGGAGTGATATCTCTGCTTTCCATTTCGACTTGCAGAGCCTCTAAAGACTGAACAATTTCTTTTCTTTGGCTGGTTGGATTTGGGGCAGGTTTCTTTATCCATTCCTTCAGGGCTTGCTTTGTGGCTTTGAGCTTTTGTTCCCACACATAACTAGAGGACCCTGTGACGGGTTTGGCCCATGCTGTTTTCACTGTGTCTATGAAACCGTCCCTTTCTGTCCAAAGAGGGCTGAATCGAAAGGGGATTGGACCAAGGTCTTCTTCATCTTCCAGAATGAGCTGGACTGGTTTATGATCTGAGGTCAGTTTGGGTAGGATTTTGGTGATAATTATCTTCTTGTTCATCATCAGTGCATCTTGGACTAGGAAACGATCCAGACGAGCGGAAATATGATCCTCACCCACTCTGTTGTTGGACCATGTGTAGAGCCCTTTGACTGGAGTGAAATCGAGAAGTTCCCACTGTTGTATGAGGTCTTCCACCATGGGAAGCATGGGGTCTCTGCTGTTAGTTCCTCCCCTTTTTTCTTTGGATTTTAAAACAATGTTTAGATCCCCAGCAAGAATAATATTGCTAGGGGACTGCTGCTCAAGGAATTCAATAAGGGAGTTCCAACAGTCTCTCTTTTCAGAATACAGGACAGGTACATAAAGATTGAAAAGGGAGATGGTTAACTTACTTGTACAATGCGTTAGTTCCGTGAAGATCCAGTGCTGGGTCTCATGGTATTTGTTCAGCTGGAAGAGATCTTCTGTCCAAAGAGTTGCAAGCCCTCTGGATGAGCCTCTTGAGCTGACTGCTCTTCCTGTGCTTTTCTTCCATTTCTTCTTGCTGATGTCTAGGAGGGCTTTCCCCTCTATCTTAGTCTCTTGGAGCATTAGAATGTCTGAGGGTTCTATTTTGAGAAGATCCTTGACCGCTTCTGCTTTCGAGGGGTTACCCAGACCTCTGCAGTTCCAAGAGACGAGGCGCATTATTTACCAGGGGTGGGGTGGGAGCCTCCCTTAGGGGGCCTGTTCCTGGAGTTTCTCCCGATAGACATCTCTATTGTGGGCTGGCTTCCTTGGGTTTTGAGCCTTTCTGCCTCCTCTTCCCTTGCTTCTCTACGGGATTTCCTTCCGACTTTTCTTGTGGGCTGCTCATAGGTTTCCTCCTCCATATTATTAATATTACATACTAATAATATTATATAATAATAAATAAATTTAAATTAATGAATAACAATTTAAAATAATTTTAGAAATAAATAATAGCACACATAAGCAAACATTATAAAAAATAATTAAACACAATTTAATAAACTCAGTGGAATAATATTAAAAACCCAAAGCATTATAAACTCAATGGAGTAATATTAAACATAATGGATTATTATTATAAACCCAAGCTATATAAACATTAAGGTAAATACTATCAACGAGACAATCTTTGTCACAATGCGACATTGAACCATGGTTGATTTTTATATTGAGACAATCTTGGTCACAATGCAACATTTGACCATGGTTGGCTATGATTGACCATGGTTTACCATGATTGATATTACAAACCCAAGGGATTGATATTATAAACACAAGGGAATAATAAACCCAAGAGATTAATACTAAAACCCTAAGGGATTATGAACCCAAGGGAATAATATTAAACCTAGGGTACTAATATCATAAACCTAAGGTATTTACCTTAAGATAAATATTATAAGCACTAAAATAAACATGGTTGACCATAATTGATTTTCATATTGAGACAATCATTATCACAATGCGACGTTGGACCATGGTTGACCATGAATGTTTTTCATATCGAGACAATCTTTGTCACAATGCAACGTTGGACCATGGTTGACCATGGATGTTTTTCATATCGAGACAATCTTTGTCACAATGCGACATTTAACCATGATTGACCATAGTTGACCATGTTTGATTCTATGATTGACCATGGTTGATCATGGTTGGCTATGATTGATCATGGTTGACCATGATTGATATTATAAACCCAAGGGATTGATATTTTAAACCCAAACGATTAATACTAAAGCCCCAAGGGATTATGAACCCAAGGGACTAATATTATAAACCGAAGGTATATAAACCCCAAGATAAATATTGTAAACACAAAAATAAACATCGTTGATGATGGTTGATTTTCATATAGAGGCAATCCTTATCACAATGCGACGTTAGACCACAGTTGACCATGATTGATATTATAAACTTAAGGTATTGATATTATAAACATAAGAGAATAATAAATCGAAGGGATTAAAACTAAAACCCCAAGGGATTATGAACCCAAGGGAATAATATTAAACCCAGGGGACTAATATTATAAACCTAAGGTATTTACCCTAAGATAAATATTATAAACACTAAAATAAATATGGTTGACCATGGTTGATTTTCATATTGAGACAATCCTTATCATAATGCGACGTTGGACCATGGATGTTTTTCATATCGAGACAATCTTTGTCACAATGCAACATTGGGCCATGGTTAACTATGGATATTTTTCATATCGAGACAATCTTTGTCACAATGCTACGTTTGACCATGATTGACCATGGTTGACCATAATTGTCCATGATTGTCCATGATTTTCACATGGAGACAATTTTTGTCACAATGTGACATTTGACCGTGGTTAACCATGGTTGACTATGATTGACCATGGTTGACCATGGTGAACCATGGTTGACTATGATTGACCATGGTGAACCATGGTTGGCTATGATTGACCATGGTGAACCATGGTTGACTATGATTGACCATGATTGACCATTATTGATATTATAAACCCAAGGGAATACTAAGGGATTGATATTATAAACCGAAGGGAATAATAAACCCAAGGGATTAATACTAAAAGCCCAAGGGATTATGAAATGAAGGAATACTATTAAACACAAGGGACTAATATTATAAACCCAATGGATATAAACCCTAAGATAAACATTACAAACACTAAAAGAAACATGGTTGACCATGATTTATTTTCATATTGAGACAATCCTTGTCACAATGCGACATTCGACCATGGTTGGTTATGACTGACGATAGTTGGCCATGATTGATATTATAAACCTAAGAGAATAAAAAACTCAATCAATTGATATTATAAACCAAAGAGAATAATAGACCTAGGGGATTAATACCAAAACCCCAAGGGATTAATACTAAAACCCCAAGGGATTATGAAACCAAGGGAATAATATTAAACCCAGGGGATTAATATTATAAACCCAAGGTATATAAACCCTAAGATAAATATTATAAACACTAAAATAAACATGATTGACCATGGTTGATTTTCATATTGAGACAATCCTTATGACAATGCGATGTTGGACCATGGTTGACCATGGATGTTTTTCATAACGAGACAATCTTTGTCACAATGCGACGTCGAACCATGGTTGAGAATGAATGTTTTTCATATCGAGACAATATTTGTCACAATGCGATGTTCGACCATGGCTGACCATCATTGACCATAGTTGACCATGATTGACCATGTTTCATTCTATAAAACATGGTCAACCATGATTAACCATGGTTGACCATGGTTGACCATCATTGTCCATGATTTTCACATGGAAACAATTTTTGTCACAATGCGACATTTGACCATGGCTAACCATGGTTGACCATAATTTATATTATAAACCCAAGGGATTGATATTATAAACTGAATGGAATAATAAACCCAATGGATTAATACTAAAACTCTAAGAGACTATGACCCCAAGGGAATAATATTAAACCTAAGGGACTAATATTATAAACCGAAAGTATATAAATCCTAAGATAGATATTATAAACACTAAAATAAACATGGTTGATTTTTATATTGAGACAATCCTTGTCACAATGCGGCATTCGACCATAGTTGACCATGGTTGGCTATGATTGACGATAGTTGACCATGATTGATATTATAAACCTAAGGAAATAATAAACCCAATGGAATAATATTAAACCCAAGGGATTATTATTATTATTATAAACCCGAGGGATTATAAACACAATAGAATAATATTAAACCCAAGGGAATATTATTATTATTAAAAAATATTTTAATAATGTTTGTGATATGTAATTTTTTTAAAGGTTAATCTCTTTTCACATTTTGTATATATATAATGTCAAGGTTCATCTTAATTTCGAACTTAAAAATTAAGGAAAAATTTGTAGGTAGAGGGATTTGATCTGTTTAGGTACTTGATAAATCTAAAGTTAGGTTGAATTTAGGATTTTGTAGATCTAAGTTAATTGTGCGATACTCTTTCAACATTCTTATATATGGAGATATAGAAAATATTTCAATATAAACAATAAATAAAATATTGAAGTTAACTATGTCGCTCATAATATTATTATTAAACCTTAGTCGTTTATTAAACCCAAGGGATTAAATATTAAACCCTAAGATAAATATTATAAACCCTAAAATAAACATCGTTGACTGTGATTGATCATGGTTGAGCATGATTGATTTTCATATCGAGACAATATTTTTCACATTGTGGCGTTGGATCATGGTTGCTTTTCATATTGAGAAAAGTTTTGTCACAATGTGACATTGGACCACGACCATTCTTTCAATTTTATATTATAATAATTATTAATGCTTATAATAAAATTATATATTCACATTTTTAAATTTATAGATATATTTATTATTTATCTTTAATAAAATAAAAAACTTGAAATCACTTTTCAAAATAATTAATCAAAATATTAACTTGCCAATTCACATGAAAAGATTATACTAATAACAAATCTAATCCTAGTCATAACATCAACATTGAAAATATTCATTTATTTACAAATAATACATTGGAAAGAGTTGTGAAATAAATTCAAAATTTTAATATTAAATAATTATTTTAAGTTAATTATGTAATAATTAAATAATTATATTATAAATAGTTAAATTATAAAATGAATACAAATGTGGATGATGGAGAAAGAAGTTATTATTTTTTATTAAAACTTAAAATTATATTTAAATTGTTATAGACTAATTATTTATTACAAAATAATTTTAATATATTATTTTTATAAATTTATTATAATTTAATTCTTTACTTAAAAAACAAATTCAACATTTTCTTGATATATATATATTATTTATCATTAATAAAATTAAAAACTTGAAATGATTTTTCAAATAATTAATCAAAATATTAACTTGTCAATTCACATGAAAAGATTATACTAATAACAAATCTAATCCTAGTCACAATATTAATATTGAAAATATTCATTGACTTACAAATAATACACTTGAAAAACTTCTAGTAGCCGGTAAATTAAAGTTGTGAAATAAACTCAAAAATGTAATATTAAATAATTATTTTAAATTATTTATAAAATAATTAAATAAAATAGGATAAATATCATCATAAAATGGAAAACCCATTTGGAGAGATCATATGTATTATATACAATTATATAAAACTAGTCAGTTTTGATAGAGTTGGTACGCAAATATTAGCTCATCTAGTGGAAAACATAGGGGTTGTCTTCAAAATGAATGTGATATGATGGTCTTTATAAATATAGCTAAAAAACTAAGCATATGGATCTAATTGATTCAATACTCTAAACAAGCTAATCATTTAATAGCAAAGCACAAGTATTATTCATACTAGCATACAAGCCAACAAGGATTTGATTCAAGTGTTGAGGGGTAGTAAGTAAATACAACCATAATAGTGTAAGTAGGTAGAGAAAACAATCACACCAAAATGAATATAATTTTTATCCTAGATGCCCAACATATAATGGGGATTTTATTAGGATTGGGAGATAATTACATAGGAGTGTGTTATACATAATTTTTTTTATATTATTACTCATTGTTGATACAAAATTGTAAAGAAACATGGTTAAAAGGCACGCCCACTCATCATGGACATGCTCCTTGACTCTTTTGTCCATTTGTCTTCAAATTTTTCATTTCTATTATTTCCCTCCCAAGTTCTCCTTGCATCTCCCTTGTTGATATTTAAATTACAACCTTCATTTTTTTAATAGAATTCTTTTTGAAGGCCAACAATCACAATGATTTACTTCCACCTACAACTTTAAAAAAAAAAAAACAAAAACAAAAACAAAAAAAAACAAAAGACAAAAATTACATACTTATCACACAACTTAGTTTTGTCACATTCAAATTTAGATCATTATCAATGCAAGCCTCACAATGCAAGTGATGGCTTTCCTATAGAAGATGCTAAGGTTTTTATTGAATATAGGTTGTTTGTCTCACATTTTGAGAATTCAATCATGTAACTTTATATTTTTTCTTAAGCATGGGGGCTTCTTAGAGAATACCAAGTTAAGTACGGGGGCTTCTTGGAGAATCCATATATCTCCCATGATGGGAGGAAGCTCTTTGCAAATGTTTACGTAAGGGAACTTGGGAACAAGCACATAAGGATGTTATGATTCTATAATGTAGAAGGTATTAAAACATGTGAAATGATATTAATCCTATTTTTTTCCAGGATTTCTGTTATACAATTTTTGGTAAGACTGTGAACTTACGTTATTTAAAAAGGATTTTTGAGTGTATAGATGAATTAAGCTCCGGGGAAAAAAACCATAGAGCATTAGATTTCTGCAAATTATATCATTGAAACCGAAGATTCTAAAAATTCCCTCCCAAATTTCAGAGCTAGAATTAACTAGAATAATTGCCAAAAAGACAAATATGTTAACGTTTAGACTACAAAAATTTGTATCAGTTGTTTGCTCTTTTTTTCACACTAACAAAGACAATAAAACAATGTCTACATCTTATCTTGCCCTAAATGATTTTGTTCGCCTGCTTAGTCCCATCTGCGCTTTTAAAGTTCGCCGCGTAGGAAAATAATTCCATCATTTCTGAGCAATAATATAAAAAATTGAAAGCAACCTAATTGGGTGAACAAACCCATGCTCAAGACTTGTCCATCATGTAACACACCCGATCACCACACTTAAAGCAGAACCGCTCAAAAATATCTTATCACGCCACATTGTTGCGTAAGTAACAATATGCATATCTCTAGGAAGAGATGCCACCACTTCCCAAACATTCTCCTTGCTATTATAGGACATCACTTGTTGCCTATGGAAGAAATACAAATTACCAAACGCAACAACGCATGACCTCCGGAAACATAGATAATCACATCACGAGAAACAAGGCAAGTGAAGTAGGATCGAACCCTAGGCATATAGGTCCCATGTGCCATGTACTGGACTTGAAATCATATATAAAAAAGAATTTGTTGCCTCCCAATGAGAGGGATGCCATCCTCCAATTACAACAAGTTTCTAATCCACCAAACGCAGTGGAAAAATAAGGGAATCCCATTGGAAAATTGGGGAATTAGGGGCAGTCATAGGGTCAAATAGAGTTAGCCCATAAGAAGGCGCTCCTTATGTTTAACCCTCTACCGACTTACCCTAAGGATTAGCTTGAATAAGGCATATCAACTGCTCGCTCGTCCCAGTAATCTTTCTTTCCGCATAGAACCATGGGCCTCTTTTACCTGTCAACTCCCTAACGTTTACCCAAAGTCATTCCCACACAGAAGAAGAGCCATGCCGGTGTTATGGTGCTATGTTTGAAATGAAAACCCCGCACAAAAAAGAAGAGGAAAGAGGAAATTTTTAGCAACTAGACTTAGAAATAAATAAAAGGAAAACATGATAAATAAGAATATAATACCTATGGGAAGAGATGAGATCTACTGCCAGTTATATTTTGTCTCGTTCTCTCCCTGCCGCCGTGGAAACAAAGACCCTAAAACAAAAACAAAAACAAAACAAAAAAAACTTGGGGGATTAGGGACAATATGTCCCAGATGCCCTGGACAGGGTCAAATAGAGTTAGCCCATAAGCAGGTGCTCCCTATCATTTACCCTCTGTCGACTTACCCTAAGGATTAGCTTGAACAAGGCATATCAACTGCTCACTTGTCCCAGTAATCTTTCTTTCAACATAGAACCATGGGCCTCTTTTACCTGTTGACTCCCTGGGGCTTACCCGAAGTCGTTCCCATGCAGAAGAAGAGCCGAGCTAGATTTCTGGTGCCATGTTCGAAATGAAAACCCTCCAAAACAAAGAAGAGGAAACAGGAAGTTGTTAGCAACCAGACTCAAAAACAAATAAAAGGAAAACAAGGTAAATAAGAATATAATACCTATGGGAAGAGATGATACCTACCACCAATTAGAGTTTGTCTCTTTCTCTTCCTACCGCCACCGAAATGAAGACTCTAAAACAAAACAAAATAAAAAACGGAAGTAATCAGTTAATGTAGAGAAGAAACCCTCACTTGTCGATTCAACTGAGTTGAGCACCATGGAAGTTGTGGTAGCAGAACATAGTTAAAAATACTAAATAGAGCTTACCAAACAAAGGTGATGTGCATACATGTCTGAGAAGGTCGAGCGACATAACTCTCCTAGCAGGCTCACTATGCACTCCAAACCCCGGGAAAAACTGAGCTGTTTCTTATTAACTCTCGATGCATGATAGATCCAAAGTTAGATGGATCTAAGATGGTTTAACAAAATGGAAATATTCTCACATAAAGTTTGTGTAATTTCAGGTTGTGGAGTATTTATATTAAAAGCAATTATTCAGAGAAAATAAATTAATATAGTTATGAATATGAATTAAAAAGAAAATTATGTTTTGGCAAATTAATTATTAATTTCAAAGTTAATTATAATTAAAAAAGGAATATTTTTTTGCAAGAGAAAATATGAAATAAAGGACTTGTAAGTGGTCAATTCAATGTTGCCACTATATTTAAAAAAAAAAGATCCACATAGTTCTCGATTTACCCTAGTTTGGAAAATTGGGTACCTTTATCTTAAACATGGAGAAAAAGTTTTTGATGTTTTTGTATAGGAAGAAATAAATAGCACTCTAGGGCACTACAATGAAGTCAAATTTGCTGGTATCTTCATCAAAACACCTCAAATATATCTCAAAAGTAATCCTTCAAGGTAATAAAAAAACAATGCAGAAGATACAAAAGGAATTTGATAAAATTATCATAGATAAAATAGAAGAAATTTCTCGCATCAAGAATAATAGTCAAAACTTGATTCAACAATTTAAGAAGTTAACAGATTAAAAGAAGTCACTAAACAAAAAGTTTGAACAATTTATTGAGAATGAAGCATTAAGGTCATCAGATAAAAAAATCCAAGTTAAGGAGAAGGGAGCATAGATAGATCCAATTAATATCATATCAAGAAGATACCAATTTGGTTAAAGTAAAAATATTTTCGCATGTTGGAGTATAAACGATGGAAATTCCAAACAAAGATCCAACGACCAACCAATCAACGCTAGTGAGTGAAAAAATAATATTCCAAAAGTAAATCAAGCAAATGTTAGAAGCGTAATAACAAAAAACATGTTACAAGAAGTCATTGTCAACATCCAAATCATAATAGCAGATATCTTTACTAGTTAGTGTATCAATAAAAATTAGGATGGATATAACTAACTTGTCTTCTGAAAAATATTGATGTCGGTGCAATTGAATCTCATGATAAAAAATCATCATGGAAATGCAACATTCTACAAGAATTAAATTAGGTTAGTTAGATATTATTACAATTTGATAGTTTTTCTCAGTACTGAGAGACTCATATCCTCTCGCATCAACAACTATGACAACTCCAAGAATAGATAATGAAGCAAATACATCATGAGAAAAGAGAAAAGACATCAATCCCTTCCATAAATATACATTGAGGACAAATAATTCCTAAAAGAGAAGGCAATGTCGTGAATATCTATATCTATATATATATGGGAGTTTTATTTCATTAAGAGTTATGTCCTTTAGTTGAGACATGTCTTTTTATCATGATGCATCTTTTCACTAGGTGTGTGTGTAGCCTATATCATTTCTCATACATTTATTTAATATATAATATTTATTTTGTAAGCTAAGTTGTATTACCTCACATAAACCAAAAATTTAGTACATAGTTCATCCATACATTGTCATCCAGCTTTGCGGCAGATGGTCTCGCCTTGCCCAGTGGGAAAACATGTATTTTTTACCATATTTCTATAGAGTAGCAAGTCCAAAGACGCATAAAATGTAACATTGGAAGCATAACTAGAGTATTTATAAAGACATCAGGCCATAAAAAACTAACAACAAACATGCATCAACTATGAGTCAGAAGAGGTGATTGGTGCCAGATTTCTTGTACCATAACTGGAGGGGCAGATGAGGTAGCCATGCATGGGATATGACGCTCAATTTGATCCAAGAAAGCATCCATCATGTCCATGTGGAATCTCTCTCTCTCTCTCTCTCTAACACACACACACACACACACATATAGATATATTATTTTTTTATTTTTTTGCATCGATAGCAAAGATATTGTATTGATCATCATATATTTCCATTAAAATCCTACCAATCAAAGTTTTCATCTTCCAATACATAAATAAATCTCGGAGGCATTCCTTTTTCTGGCCCCTAGTATGTCTAGGGTTTGAAACTATCTACCCAAACTCCTCCAATAACTCTGAATCAGAAAGAGCATGTCTATCTCTTACTGCCATGGTTTCAAGGGTTTGAATCTCATTATGAATATCAGTGGGAATGCCCAATTGGAAAGCCTCAAAAACCCCTTGGGCTTATTGTTGGGCATGATTGTGGCCCTAAGGGCCTCATCCCCCCACTTATCTAGCTCTTCATGCGCTGATGTTGCGTGGTGTCTGACTGACAGAGGTCTATACAGGAATAAAAAAAACACAATCCATAGCTAAAAATTCATCGGGGTTCAAACTTCAGTTGATCTCGAAACACAAAAACCGCAAGTAAGTCGACCCAACTAAGATTAAAAGGAATCTAATAACCCATAACAGGTGAGTATGAATTCACCCAAGGCTCAACTAACACAAACAATAATCTTCCCCAGTGCTCAAACTAAAATCTAACACAATCACCACAACTAAACCAATTCAACCAAGCAATAAAATAACTCACACTCTCATCATTGGGGATTACAAGCAGTCCAATGAGCTAGGCATTCAGAAAGTGAATGACTACTAGGCAAAGGAACCTGAAAGGGTTCACAATCACCTAAGAGAAGTCATATTCCACCTTCTGCATGTAGAGTGTGATGGTTGATCTTGTAATTGCGGGCGTGATGACCACCAACAAACCCCTTCCCTCCTCTAGGTTTCCATATTGTTCCACTGACACAACTTCTCTGAGCTTCACGACGAGACTATTTAAATTTCTTCTAATATAAAAATATGCTTGGCAATGCTGGTGTGTCAAGCCCTCTCCTAACTTTGGGAGGCCATCTTGATTGTTAAATCAATTGTTACTTTCCTCTCTATTCAAATTACCAGCTTCCCGAATTTCACCCCCAAGCCTTCTAATAATGGTAGAGGGTATATTCTCCACAAGGTGATGGTTCAATCATTCCTGTCACTCTCCACTTTGGTCTCCATTGACTATTATCTGACGATCCATATTAACTTCACCATGCATGTGATTGCATGCACGGGGGTGGCCATGGCACCTCCATCCTTTAATGCCCCTCATGTCACTCAATCACCAGGGTGGTGGGCGCGATTACCCATGTCACCATTATACTCGAGCCACATCCCCATCGGGGATGTTCAATATATAATATTTTATCTTAAATGGATTTCTTTATTTGATTTAATTGGTGAGATAGATTTGGTTGTCACGTTGGCTCACATCCATAGTCTTACCATTGCATTTCCACATGAGAAACCGATAAATAATTTCCAATGAGAAATCAATACACAATAACCTACCAACTGTTATTAATAAATACTTACAATAAATAAAATCATAACTTACAAATTTACCTTTAAAGTAATTGTTGCTTAATTGGCCAAAAACATGTGTAATGGTCGTCTTATTTTCTTATATTATGATATGTACAAGAGAAATAAAATTATATTAATAACATACAATAATTAAGCTAAAATATGTCACGAAGTTTTTTGAAATGATAATTTGACTATTGTATTGTTTTTCCCCTAGTAGCACTTTTTGTGAAGTTTCTATGAGCTTTTGTCCTAGTGCAATCCTTAAGTTGATTGTGTTCTTTTTGTTAAGCTTTAAGGTCCTCTGAAATGGTCAATGCTTTGATGGTTTTTACGATTTCCATGCTTCCTTAGTCTTTAGGTCTTTTTCCTTTGTCTTGGATTTGATTAAAAAAACATAGAAAATGATCATAGTTGTCAAACTTAGTTAAGACATGTAACTCATTTTGAGAGGAAGAGGAATACACAAATTAATAAAGAATAAAACGAAAATTCAAATTTCACCTAACATGGTTTCTTATTCTTTAGTTACTAGGATCATGTCATTATTGATTCATAGGTATTTTACAACATCATTTAATGCTAATATGTTACGTGGTATTAGAATGTGATGGATATAAAACCATGGGTTGAAAATGACCTTGTACTCTTTAATTGTGACTAAATGCATAGCCTACTTACATTCAAATAATACAACACATATCCGACAATTTAGCCATAAGAGTTTTATTCTTGTTTTATGCTTGTAGTAAACATAACCATGGTAAGGTCCCTTATTTAAAATGCAAGAACAATAAAACTCTAGTTGCACAAGACGAAAAGGAAGTACTTGAAAAGGACAAAAATGTCATGCCATAATGATATCATGGCCTATTGTTATGATAAAATCACATGTAAGATTGATAATATTGTATGGATTAATATAAAATAGGATTGTCTTTTTCATCACAGATGTGGAATTCACTCATAATTTCTAGGCCAATTAGATTTTTGATAATACGCTCTAATGGAATTTGATTTATGAAAATTTTGTCAACATGATGCACTTACCTACACCATTATAAAGACATTTATAATGTTGCTGAGTTCAAATATACCAAATGAATGGTTGAATCATGACTTTAAAAATAACTTGAAGAAGTTGAAAAAAGAAAAGTTTGTCCAACACCTTTTTAATCACTCCCCCATCCCATGCATATAATTCTCAACATTTCATAGGATGTGCAATCAAACAAGGTAGCAATATTAACTCCTTGGTTCTTGTCTTCAAGAGTTGTGAATTTATTTTCCAACATGGCTTCTAACTCTGTTTGTAGTTTGATTTCTCTTTCCTCTCTACGTTTCTCTAAAGACTCTATATACTCATAAAGGCTCTGTAGAGTAACTGTGCTAGGTCTACCTTTGGTAATCGTTGGTAGCTATGGTGAATTATTCATACTTGAAAAGATATGAGTAGATATGTATTAGAAAAAGATAAGGAATGTGTGCACCTGATATCAGCAAACCTGACCATAGACCGCACGTGCCCCGAATTGGATCGAACCGCAGCTCGTTGACTGGATTGGATATTTTTCGCTTTGTAGAAGCTCGATATATAATCTGTTGTATCTCTGTAATTGCGGATCTCCTAGGTTTGAAATTTATTCCTGCGGTATCTCTCTGAGTCCTCTTTCTAATGCCACTAGTCTTATCAAAATTAGATTCTCCAAGAAAGAGTTATGCCCAACCTCCCACGATGACCTGATTATATAATTTTTTAGTAGAGCGAACTTGTACGATGTTCCATGTGTCAATGTTCCGACCTTCGGATCTGAAAACAATACACAGAAAACTAAAGTCCGTACTCTTTCTATAACTTCTTATTAAATTTCAATCTGATGCCTAGAGAGAAAGTTATGACATTTTTCCCAAGGTCACCTGTTTGGAATGTAATTCGGGAATCTGCAAAAACCATAACTGCCTCAGATCATATCTCCGAAAATATAGCGAGACAAGATCTGAAATTTGGACCCGATCTTCACCAAGATGTCAGCTCTAATGGGTTTTACTTTCAGAGTCTTAACCTTCGTAGAAACAAAATTATAGCGAAAATGCCACGATGACCTGTTTGAGATGGAATTCTGGAGATTGCAAAAACCATAACTTCCGCAGATCATATCTCCGAAAATATAGTGAAACAAGATCTGAAATTCATACCCGAGGTTCATAATGATTTCGTCTCAAATGGGTTTTTATTTTAACTTCTAAAACTTCATAGCGAAACAATGATAGCAAAAATTCCACAATGACATAAAAATAAATAATTAAAACAAATATTAGCAATTAACTAGACATAAATGAAACTTGGAAATAAAATTTTAAATGTATAATTACAAAATTTTCAATATTTGACAAATTCATATCTAAAATGGATCTAGTTTGATAAAAAATTAATCTAATTTTTATTGATTATGTTATATAATTTCTATAGTTTTAATATATATATATATATGAAGTCTCAGTTTGAGGCTTTTGTCATTCATAATTATCAAGCAAAATTCTTCCTGATAGATCACATCAGTTTTTGGATCAATGTGTTTCGAACCTCTACTAAGTTAATCATTAGGAAAAGAATGGAAAGTAAGATCAACAACCCACAAGTTTAGAGTAGAGATGCAACGATAAATTCAAACGGCTATGAAATTAAATAATAATAAAATAATCTGGAAAGTTATATAATATATTACTAGCATAGATCCATCTTAAGTATAGATCTAACATGAGCCGAGAGGGATCTAATTTCTTCACGTGCAAACTTTTTAGAATGCACAATATAATGTGTTATTTTTCATTGTTTAAATTGTAAATTTTAATGCTAAATAAAGTATATATAGGACTAAATTAAAATTTTAACTAGAAAAAAATAAAAATACATAGATATATATGAAGTTGATATCCACATAAATTAGTTAACATATATCTTCAAGTAGTTTATTTAAATCTCTTGTTGAAATATTTTTGAAAAGTATAAGATTTTAGAATGCAAAATATAATGTGTTATTTTTCATTGTTTAACTTGTATTTTTTAATGCTAAATAGAGTATATATAGGACCAAATTAAAATTTTAACCATAATTTTTTTTCTTCCTCTATACATAGATATATTTGAAGTTGATATCCACATAAATTAGTTAACATATATTTTCAAATAGTTTATTTAAATCTCTTGTTGAAATATTTTTTCAACTTCTAATTACTTTACAACATATTCATTTTTTTTTAACTAGCACAACCACATTTATATTAAATTTGGTTGATAAACACGATAGGTGTATATCAACCAATATCAATATTACTAATAATATAATATAATATTATTATAAAAGTATTATATAATATTATTAATATTACATATTAATAATACTATATAATAATAAATAAAGATAAATTAATGAATAACAAATTAAAATAAATTTTAAAAATAAATAATAGCACAGATAATCAAACATTATAAATTTATAATATTATTAATATTACATACTAATAATATTATATAATAATAAATAAATATAAATTAATGAATAACAATTTAAAATAATTTTAGAAATAAATAATAGCACACATAAGCAAACATTATAAAAAATAATTAAACACAATTTAATAAACTCAAGGGAATAATATTAAAAACCCAAGGCCTTATAAACTCAATGGAGTAATATTAAACCTAATGGATTATTATTATAAACCCAAGGTATATAAACATTAAGATAAATACTATAAACGAGACAGTCTTTGTCACAATGCGACATTGAACCATGTTTAACCATGGTTGATTTTCATATTGAGACAATCTTTGTCACAATGCAACATTTGACCATGGTTGGCTATGATTGACCATGGTTGACCATGATTGATATTATAAACCCAAGGGATTGATATTATAAACACAATGGAATAATAAACCCAAGGGATTAATACTAAAACCCTAAGGGATTATGAACCCAAGGGAATAATGTTAAACCTAGGGGACTAATATTATAAACTTAAGGTATTTATCTTAAGATAAATATTATAAGCACTAAAATAAACATGGTTGACCATAGTTGATTTTCATATTGAGACAATCATTATCACAATGCCATGTTGGACCATGGTTGACCATGAATGTTTTTCATATCGAGACAATCTTTGTCATAATGCAACGTTGGACCATGGTTGACCATGGATGTTTTTCATATCGAGACAATCTTTGTCACAATGCGACGTTTGACCATGATTTACCATAGTTGACCATGTTTAATTCTATGATTGACCATGGTTGATCATGGTTGGCTATGATTGATCATGGTTGACCATGATTGATATTATAAACCCAAGGGATTGATATTTTAAACCCAAAGGATTAATACTAAAGCCCCAAGGGATTATGAACCCAAGGGAATAATATTAAACCAAAGGGACTAATACTATAAACCGAAGGTATATAAACCCCAAGATAAATATTGTAAACACAAAAATAAACATCATTCACGATGGTTGATTTTCATATAGAGGCAATCCTTATCACAATGCGACATTAGACCACAGTTGACCATGATTAATATTATAAACCTGGGGGATTGATATTATAAACACAAGAGAATAATAAATCGAAGGGAATAATACTAAAACCCTAAGGGATTATGAACCTAAGGGAATAATATTAAACTAGGGGACTAATATTATAAACCTAAGGTATTTACCCTAAGATAAATATTATAAACACTAAAATAAATATGGTTGACCATGGTTGATTTTCATATTGAGACAATCCTTATCACAATGCGACTTTGGACCATGGTTGATCATGGTTGACCATGGATGTTTTTCATATCGAAACAATCTTTGTCACAATGCAACGTTGAACCATGGTTAACTATGGATGTTTTTCATATCGAGACAATTTTTGTCACAATGCTAGGTTCGACCATGATTGACCATGGTTGACCATAATTGTCCATGATTGTCCTTGATTTTCACATGGAGACAATTTTTGTCACAATGTGACATTTGACCATGGTTAACCATGGTTGACTATGATTGACCATGGTTAACCATGGTGAACCATGGTTGACTATGATTGACCATTATTGATATTATAAATCCAAGGGAATATTAAACCTAAGGGATTGATATTATAAACCAAAGGGAATAATAAACCCAAGGGATTAATACTAAAAGCCCAAGGGATTATGAAATGAAGGGAATACTATTAAACGCAAGGGACTAATATTATAAACCCAATGTATATAAACCCTAAGATTAATATTACAAACACTAAAATAAACATGGTTGACCATGATTTATTTTCATATTGAGACAATCCTTGTCACAATGCGACATTCGACCATGGTTGATTATGATTGACGATAGTTGGCCATGATTGATATTATAAACCTAAGAGAATAAAAAACCCAAGCAATTGATATTATAAACCAAAGTGAATAATAAACCTTGGGGATTAATACCAAAACCCCAAGGGATTAATACTAAAACCCCAAGGGATTATGAAACCAAGGGAATAATATTAAACCCAGGGGATTAATTGATCCGGATTGAAACAGGAATGCAACAAAATACAGAGATAACCATATACACAAAGATGTAGCAAAAATAATACTTCATTTCATTAATGTAAAACACTGAAATATGCTTACAAACAGAGTTGGAAATAAACTAGCTAGGGCGATGATAGCTTATCTCTAAGAAGAGATGTGGCAGCTACATGCCTTTGAACTGTGTTACAATGAGGCTCGAAGGCCTATTTATTGTTGAGAAATAATGGAAAACCCTAAAAATCCAAAAACCTAACTCTAGAAGACGAAACGCCAAACTGTGGGCCCCGTTTGGGTAAATTGGTACATCAATTTCCCGGGGTCGTAACTTTGGCATACGATCTCTGTTTGACACGCACAGTATCTCGTTAGAAAGATATATCTGAGAACTACACTATGGGAAGAGCAACATGAGCAACATGGACCGATGTTGCTCCCAGTTTTCCCAAAAAACATCGTTTAGGGCCTCAAAACGGCTCCGGAAGTTCAGGACCCGAAAAACTGCTAAAAATAGTAAACTGTGCTACAATTAAGGAAACTGAAAAGCTGAAAGAAACAATGGTGGGGGTCCAAGTGGACTTGGTAGGTGGCCACCAATATCCACCTGGATCATTCCTCCCCCCTTAGGAAGTAATGGTCCTCATTGCATTGAGTTCCTCCATGAGATGAGGAAACTTCTGCTGAACATGGTCCCTGGTGAGCCACTTGCCCTGGTGAAGGAGTTGGCCTGCTTTGACAACTCGATACAATTGGATATTCTGTTGGTGAGTGTGCTTGATCTGTGTGTCCATGATCCAATTAGTTGCAGCTTGTTCCATGCAATCTGGATTTAACTCTGTGGGTGTGAGCTGTTCTGCAATGTTGGATGTGTCTAGTAATGGTGTAAAGTATGGCCGAAGGCAGTCCACATTGAACACTGGGTGCAGGCCAAGGAATGGGGGAATGTTGAGCTCAAATGCATTGTCTCCCATAGCCTTGGTAATGATGTAAGGACCATATCAGAGTGGTCTGAGTTTCCAATAGGCTCTGGTAAGGCGTTCCTTTTGCAAATGCAAACAGACTTTGTCGCCCACCTGAAACTTGTATGGCACCCGATGTTGATCATGTCACTACTTGTACTTAGCATTTGATTTCTCCAGAATGTCATGGACCTACTGGCGAATATGTTGGATGTGCTCAATGAAGCTGTTTGCCTTATCTATTTCGGACTGGACATGAGCCAAATCTGTGTGAGTAGCTGCAACTAGCATGGCCACATCAATGGGACATAGTGGCTGGAATCCCAAGCCCACCTAAAAAGGGCTGTGGCCAGTCGAGCTGTGGAGAGCTCGGTTGTAGCTGTGTTGAACATAGGGGAGGTTCTCGTCCCATGTGCGTGGATGCTTTGAGTTGTACATGTGCAGAATGTGTACGATCATCTTGTTGACAACCTCTATCTAGCCATCAGTTTGAGGATGGAAGGCTGTGGACTTAGTGAGTTTGGTGTCGAGCATCGACCAAAGACTAGACCAAAATGTACTGAGGAACTTGTTGTCCCGATCTGAGATGATAGACTATGGGATCCCAAAGTGTACCCACACTCGTTCAAAGAATAGTTTAGCAGTGACTTCTGCTGTGATATTCTTCTTGCAGGTGGCCATAATGGCCATCTTCCAGAACCTATTGACGACCACAAAAACACAGTCATTTCCATGCTTAGTGGAAGGAAGCCCTGACATGTAATTCATGGAGATGGATTCCCAAGGTCGACTAGGGGTAGGCAGCGGGATATAGAGGCCTTGCTTCTTTATGGTTGGTTTGGCAATGGCACAGGCAGTGCATGATCTGATGTACTTCCTAACATCGTGTCGAAGATTCGGCCAATAGAAATACTTCTGCAGTTTTACCACCCTTTTCTCGACCCCGAAATGTCTAGCAACCCGACTGTAGTGTGCTTCCCAAATCATCTTGGCACGCTCGCTTGAAGGAACACAAAGGCGACCCAGGTGGCATAATAGGGCATCCTGGAGGTGAAAATTTGGAACATGCTAACCCTCCAAGAGTGTCTGGTATGTGTGGCCGAATTCTGGGTCGCTTTTGTAGAGAAGTGGCCAATCAGAAGTCTCGTGTCCACAAGAGTTGAGCACAGTGGTTAACGCCATGATCAATAGTCAACTGAGGCAATCTGCAACATTATTGGTGCTACCCTTCTTATACTTGATATTCAAATGGAACTGTTGCAGGTATGTGGACCACTTTTGATGGTGATCATTATGCAATTTCCCTTGGGTTTGTATGAATTGTAGGGGTCGATGGTCTGTGTGGATGACCATTTCCTTCCCCAAAATGTAATGCTTCCATTGTTGGCAGGCCTGCACAATGGAATACATCTCTTTGTCATAAGTTGGATACTTCTGAACTGTGTCTGAAAGTGTCTCACTGTGATATGCCATTGGATGCTCGTGTTGAGTAAGGACTACTCCAATAGCATAGTCAGAGGCATCTGTCTCGACCTCAAATGGTTGTTGCAAGTCTGGTAATGCGAACACGGGTATCGTGCAGAGGCGATCTTTCAACTCTGTGAATGCACTCTATTGAGATTCAGACCAAAAGAATTTTGCTTTCGCTCCTCCCTTGGTGACTTGACTCAAGGGCCAAGTGATATGAGGAAATCCCAACACGAACCTACGGTAGAAGTTGGCAAGACCTGGAAAGCTGCGAAGCTCTGTTAGAGTGGTTGGAGATGGCCAATCTTGAATGACTTGGATCTTGGATGGATCCACATGCACCCCCTGTTCATCAATAATGTATCCCAGATACTGAACCTGGGTCATGCCAAATGTGCATTTCTCCAAATTGGCACATAACTTATGTTGCCGCGGTGCTTGGAGAACCTGTCGGATGTGGTGGAGGTGCTCTTCCCAACTCTAGCTGAAGATTAGGATGTCATCCAAGTATACCACTACAAATGAGTTGGTGAATGGCCGCAAGATGTCATCCATGAGCCTCATGAAGGTTTCAGGAGCATTCGTTAATCCGAAAGGCATCACCAACCATTCGAACAGGCCCTCCTTGGCCTTGAAGGCAGTCTTCCACACATCGGAGGGTTCGATTGGTACCTGGTGATATCCTGACTTCAAATCGATCTTGCTGAAATATTTCCCCCCCTTTAGTTGGTCCAAGAGGTCATCAATCCGTGCGATCGGGTACCTATTACGGACATTGATCTTGTTCAGCGCCTGATAGTCAATACAGAGTCTCCAAGTCCCATCCTTCTTCTGTACCAACACGATCAGGCTCCCACAGGGCGATGAACTTAGATGGATGTGACCTTTCTGCAGCAGCTCCTGAATCTGCTTCTTGATTTCATCATTCTCCAGAATGGAGCGCCGATAGATTGGTCCATTAGGCAGCGGTGCACATGGGGTCAGATCGATGGAGTGCTTGACCTGACAGTGCAAAGGAACCCCTACGGGGGAGGTGAAGATGTCCTTGTACTCCTCCACGACCTTGTCCATTTGTAGTTGTCATGCGGAGGGGCCCTGTTTAGAGGTCGTGACCACCGTCTTAGTCTTTCCTTGAGGGCATATCATCGGGAAAACAAAGTTCCCGGTTTTGAAAATGAGCTTACTGCATTGTTTTGCAGTAATCAAAGAGATGGCGGTAGGTGGTGCTACCTTTGGTATTTTGTACAACTTAGTTCCCAAAGTAACAATAACAACACGGGGCCTTGATTCATACACAGCATGTCTCTTCCAAAAGTATGGTTGTCCTAGTAATACATCACAAACTTCAAGGGGAGAAACGTCACACAATACCTCATCCATGAAGGGCTTGATGTTGTATGGAAGGTGATACTGCTGGCTCACACGAAGATCCCGTCCTTGGTGAAGCACCAGATGGTGTACGGTTGTGGATGTGTTGTGGTCGGTAAGCCCAACCGCTTCACAACCTCTGCCGAAATGAGGTTCTTTTGGCTCCCACTGTCGACAATGAATTGTAGCGGAGATCCCTTTACCCACATCTGGGAGTGGAAGAGACGCTCCTCCTCCTTTGGATCTTCGGGTTCCTCCTTCTGGATCTTCGTGGTGGCAAAGGTGGCGTTGGGCTCCGCATCGATAATTTTCTTCCCTTTGTCATTCCCCTTGTCTGGTTATGACTCAGAGTCAGAACCTGCATTCAATTCTGAAACCTTTTGCTCAACCACTAGTGACTGCTTGGCCCGAAACTCACTTGTGTTGTGAGTGGAGCTCTTATGGAACTCACACCACTTTCCCGTGTCCTTTTTCGGCTTCGCGGCATTGTTCTTTGCTTGCAGCTTTGGCGGGTTGTCTTGGGTCGCCCCGCCTTGGATTTGTCCTTTGTTCTGCGGTTTGGGGGCACCTTTCCCTTGCTTCAGATTCGTAGATCCAAAGTCTCGCTTCTTCTGTTTAAACTTTTGCTCGACCCTGATGACATATCGGTATGCAGTGCCGAGCGAGGAGATGTTCAGGAATTCTATTTCTTCCTGGATGTACTTGTGTAGGCAGCCACGGTATTTGAGTACCAAATGCTACTCTGAATCCTTGATACCCAACTTTGTACAAAGGGTATGGAAAATATTGGTGAACTCAGACACGTCTTGGTCCCTTCTCTGCCGCAGCTTGGTCCACTTTATGCATTAATCCTCATAGCTTCCGACATGGTAGTACTACTCCTTGATGGCATCCCGGAATGAATTCCAAGTGGGTGCAGCCGAAAATAGTGAGCCTGTACTTTCATCCTTATGCTCACAGTAGGTTTCCCACCAGTCCTTGATGTGGGGGGCTACTTTGAGAAGAGTGAAAATAATCTTTTCCCGACTGGAAAAATCATGAATAGAAAAATAACCCTTTAGCAGATTTAACCATTTATCGACAGCATCTGTGTTTATTTGACCCTCGAATATGGGGATTTCAAAATTAACTTGTACCTTAAATGGTGTGGCGTTTCCAGAGTAGCTGTTGGAAGCCGATGCGTCGCCCCTGGGTAGCCGCTCAAGGATCTAGGCAAAGTTGTCCATCATCGTGTTCCTTTGTTGCTTGAGGGCTTCTTCGAGCAAGATTTTGATAGGATCTCCTGCCCCCTCGTCTTTCTTTTCATCCGCCATGGGAGGGCGTCGGGATTTCCGAGGCTGATCTTGCAAAGGTTCGACCAGCTGAAGCCCTAACTCCTTATATCCTGACCTCGTTGGGGAAATGCAAAGAAAAACAGAGGAAAAAAGCAGATTGCTATTATACCACTGATCTGGATTTAAACATGAACGCAACAAAATACAGAGATAACCATATACACAAAGATGCAACAAAAATAATACTTCATTTCATTAATGTAAAATACTAAAATATGCTTACAAACAAAAATGGAAATAAACCAGCTAGGGCGATGGTAGCTTATCTCTGAGAAGATATGTGGTGGCTACATGCCTCTGAACTGTGTTACAATGAGGCTCGAAGCCCTATTTATTGTTGAGAAACAATGGAAAACCCTAAACATCCAAAAACCTAATTCTAGAAGATGAAATGCCAAACTATGGGCCCCGTTTGGGTAAATTGGTACATCAACTTCCCGGGGTTGTAAATTTGGCATACGATCTCTGTTTGACGCACACAGTATCTCGTTAGAAAGATCTATCCGAGAACTACAACTTTGGGAAGAGAAACATCGGTCCACAAACCCATGTTGCTCCCAGTTTTCCCAAAAGACATCGTTTAGGGCCTCAAAACGACTTTGAAAGTTCAGGACCTAAAAAACTGCTAAAAATAGTAAACTATGCTACAATTAAGGAAACTAAAAAGTTGAAAGAAACAATGGTGGGGGTCCAAGTGGACTTGGTAGGTGGCCACCAATATCCACCTAGATCATTAATATTATAAACCCAAGGTATTCAAACCCTAAGATAAATATTATAAACCCAAGGTATTCAAACCCTAAGATAAATATTGTAAACACTAAAATAAAAATGATTGGCCATTGTTGATTTTCATATTGAGACAATCCTTATGACAATGTGACAGTTGACCATAGTTGACCATGGATGTTTTTCATAACGAGACAATCTTTGTCACAATGCGATGTCGAACCATGGTTGAGAATGAATGTTTTTCATATCGAGACAATATTTGTCACAATGCAACGTTCGACCATGGATGACCATCATTGACCATAGTTGACCATCATTGACCATGTTTCATTCTATAAAACATGGTCGACCATGATCAACCATGGTTGACCATGGTTCACCATGATCAACCATGGTTGACCATGGTTCACCATGATTGTCCATGATTTTTATATGGAAACAATTTTTCACAATGCGACATTTGACCATGGCTAACCATGGTTGACCATAGTTTATATTATCAACCCAAGGGATTGATATTATAAACTGAATGGAATAATAAACCCAATGGATTAATACTAAAACTCCAAGAGACTATGACCCCAAGGGAATAATATTAAACCTAAGGGACTAATATTGTAAAGCCAAAGTATACAAATCCTAAGATAAATATTATAAACACTAAAATAAACATGGTTGATTTTTATATTGAGACAATCCTTGTCACAATGCGGCATTCAACCATAGTTGACCATGGTTGGCTATGATTGACGATAGTTGACCATGATTGATATTATAAACCTAAGGAAATAATAAATCCAGTGGAATACTATTAAACCCAAGAGATTATTATTATTATTATAAACTCGAGGGATTATAAACACAATAGAATAATGTTAAACCCAAGGGAACATTATTATTATTAAAAAATATTTTAATAATGCTCGTGATATATATATAATGTCAAGGTTCATCTTAATTTCGATACAAATTAAGGAAAAATTTGTAGGTAGAGGGATTTGATCTGTTTAGGTACTTGATAAATCTAAAGTTAGGTTGAATTTAGGATTTTGTCGATCCAAGTTAGTTGTGCGATACTCTTTCAACATTCTTATATATGGAGATATAGAAAATATTTCAATATCAACAATAAATAAAATATTGAAGTTAACTTAACTTGGTCGTTTATTATTCATTTATAAACCTTAGGGAATAATACTAAACCCAAGGGATTAAATATTAAACCCTAAGATAAATATTATAAACCCTAAAATAAACATCGTTGACTGTGGTTGATAATGGTTGAGCATGATTGATTTTCATATTGAGACAATCTTTCTCACATTGTGGTGTTGGACCATGATTGATTTTCATATTGAGAAAAGTTTTGTCACAATGTGACATTGGACCACGACCATTCTTTTAATTTTATATTATAATAATTATCATAACATCTTTCGGAAGAAATAACATAAGAGAGATTCTCGTCGACGCATTTCAAACCAGCAAGTGTGGTTCATCTTCAGGACAAGATGAGGAATCTGATCTAGGCATTTAGATAAATAGATGTAGAGAGTTGCTAACTAGTCGTTAGGGATAACAGCTAGTTTGACTGAGGGTAGGATAAATTATTATTTTTTTTGGATAAATTAATGATGTAAAAAGTTATAATTTAGAAAAATGATAACCCTTTATAACTAAATTAATTAATTATATATTAATTAATTTAGTTATAAAGGGTTATTATTTTTCTAAATTATAACTTTTTACATCATTAATTTATCCAAAATAATAATAATAATAATCGTTTTATTTCTTTCCCTTCCTTTTTGGTCATTAACCTTTTCTATTTCCTACCCTCAGTCAAACTAGTTGTTATCCCTAACGGCTAGTTAGCAGCTCTCTACATCTATTTATCTAAATGCCTAGATCAGATTCCTCATCTTGTCCTGAAGATGAACCACACTGGCTGGTTCGAAACGCGTCGATGAGAATCTCTCTTATGTGATTTCTTCCGAAAGATGTTATGATAATTATTATGGATCACAGAAGTCTAAGTTCAAAAATTATAATAATTATTAATGTTTATAATAAAATTATATATTCACATTTTTAAATTTATAGATATATTTATTATTTATCTTTAACAAAATTAAAAACTTGAAATCACTTTTCAAAATAATTAATCAAACTATTAACTTGTCAATTCACATGAAAAGACTATTCTAATAACAAATCTAATCCTAGTCATAACATCGACATTGAAAATATTCATTTATTTACAAATAATACATTTGAAAGAGTTGTGAAAAAATTCAAAATTTTAATGTTAAATAATTATTTTAAGTTAATTATGTAATAATTAAAAAATTAAAAAAAATTATATTATAAATATTTAAATTATAAAATGAATACGAAGGTGGATGATTGAGAAAGAAGTTATTATTTTTTATTAAAACTTAAAGTTATATTTTAAGTTTTTATAAACTAATTATTTATTACAAAATAATTTTAATATATTATTTTTATAAATTTATTATAATTTAATTTTTTATTTAAAAAACAAATTCAGCATTTTCTTGATTTATATATATATTATTTATCATTAATAAAATTAAAACATTGAAATGATTCTTCAAAATGATTAATCAAAATATTAACTTTTCAATTCACATGAAAAGATTATACTAATAACAAATCTAATCCTAGTCACAACATTAATATTGAAAATATTCATTGACTTACAAATAATACACTTGAAAAACTTCTAGTAACCGGTAAATTAAAGTTGTGAAATAAACTAAAAAATTTAATATTAAATAATTATTTTAAATTAGTTATAAAATAATTAAATAAAATAGGATTAATATCATCATAAAATGGAAAACTCATTTGGTGAGATCATATGTATTATATACATCTCTAGTCAGTCTTGATAGGGTTGATACACAAATATTAGCTCATCTGGTGGAAAACATAGGGGTTGTCTTCAAAATGAATGTGATATGATGGTCTTTATAAATATAGCTAAAAAAACTAAGCATATGGATCTAGTTGATTCAATACTCTAAACAAGCCAATCATATAATAGCAATGCACAAGTATTATTCATACTAGCATACAAGCCAACAAGGATTTGATTCAAGTGTTGAGGGGTAGTAAGTAAATACAACCATAATAGTGTAAGTAGGTAGAGAAAACAACCACACCAAAATGAATAGAATTTTTATACTAGATACCCGACATATAATGGGAATTTTATTAGGATTGGGATATAATTACATAGGGGTGAGCTATACATAATTTTTTTATTTTGTTACTCATTGTTGATACAAAATTGTAAAGAGACATGGTTTAAAGGCACATCTACTCATCATGGACATGCTCCTTGACTCTTTTATCCATTGGTCTTCAATTTAGGTTGTCCCCTTTAATTTTTCATTTCTATTATTTCTCTCCCAAGTTCTCCTTGTTCATCTTTTCATTACAGCCGTCATTTTTTTTAATAGAATTCTTTTTGAAGGCCAACAATCACAATGATTTACTTCCACCTCCAAAAAAAAAAACAACAACAACAACAACAACAAAAACAAAAAAGCAAACAAACAAACAAACAAAACAAAACAAAACCTAAACTAAATTAAAAAGAAAATTACATACTTATTACACAACTAAGTTTTGTAACAATCCAATTTAGATCATTATCAATGCAAGTCTCACAACGCAGGTGATGGCTTTCCTATAGAAGACGATAAGGTGTTTATTGAATATAGGTTGTTTGTCTCACATTTTGAGAATTCAATCATGTAACTTTATATTTTTTCTTAAGTATGGGGGCTTCTTGGAGAATACCAAGTTAAGTACGGGGGCTTCTTGGAAAATCCATATATCTCCCATGATGGGAGGAAGCTCTTTGCAAATGTTTACGTAAGGGAACTTGGGAACAAGCACATAAGGACGTTATGATTTTATAATGTAGAAGGTATGAAAACATGTGAAATGATATTAATCCTATTTTTTTCTAGGATTTATGTTATACAATTTTTGGTAAGACTGTGAACTTATGTTATTTAAAAAGGATTTTTGAGTGTATAGATGAATTCAGCTCTGGGAAAAAAACCATAGAGCATTAGATTTCTGCAAAATATATCATTGAAACTGAAGATTCTAAAAATTCCCTCCCGAATTTCAGATTTAGAATTAGCCAGAACAATTTCCAAAAAGACAAAAATGTTAACATTTAGACCTCAACGATTTGTATCAGTTGATTGCTCTTTTTTCACACTAACAAAGACAATAAAACAATGTCTACATCTTGTCTTGCCATAAATGCTTTTGTTCGCCTGCATAGTCCCATCTATGCTTTTAAAGTTCTCCGCATAGGAAAATACTTCCATCATTTCTGAGCAATAATATAAAAAATTGAAAGCAACTTAATTGGGTGAATGAACCCATGCCCAAGACTTGTGCATCATGTAACACACCTGATCGCCATCACTTAAAGTAGAATCACTCACAAAAATCTTGTCACGCGACATTGTTGCGTAAGTAACAATATGCATATCTCCAGGAAGAGATGCCACCACTTCCCAAACATTCTCCTTACTATTATAGGACATCACTTGTTACCTATGGAAGAAATACAAATTACCAAACGCAGCAACGCACGACCTCCGACAACATAGATAATACCATCAGGAGAAACAAGGCAAGCGAAGTAGGATTGAACCCTGGGCATATAGGTCCCATGTGCCATGTACTGGACTTGAAATCATATATAAAAAAGAATTCGTTGCCTCCCCGTGAGAGGGATGCCATCCTCCAATTACAACAAGTTTCTGATCCACCAAACACAGTGGAAAAATAGGGGAATCCCATTGGAAAATTGGGGAATTAGGGGTAGGTTGTCCCAGATGCCCTGCATAGGGTCAAATAGAGTTAGCCCATAAGAAGGCACTCCCTGTGTTTTAACCTCTACCGACTTACCCTAAGGATTAATCTAAATAAGACATTTCAATTGCTCGCTCATCCCAGTAATCTTTCTTTCCGCATAGGACCATGGGCCTCTTTTACTTGTTGACTCCCTGGAGTTTACCCGAAGTCATTCCCACAGAAGAAGAGCCATGCTGGTGTTCTAGTGCTATGTTCGAAATGAAAACCCCGCAAAAAAAAGAAGAGGAAAGAGGAAATTTTTAACAACCAGACTCATAAATAAATAAAAGGAAAACATGATAAATAAGAATATAATACCTCTGGGAAGCGATGAGACCTACCGCCAGTTAGATTTTGTCTCGTTCTCTCCCTGCCGCCGTGGAAACGAAGACCCTGAAACAAAAACAAAAACAAAAGCAAAACAAAAATAAAATAAAAAAAACTTGGGGAATTAGGGGCAGTCTGTCCCAGACACCCTGGATAAGGTTAAATAGAGTTAGCCCATAAGCAGGTGCTCCCAGTCATTTACCCTCTGCCGACTTACCCTAAGGATTAGCCTAAACAAGGCATATCAATTGCTCGCTCGTCCCAGTAATCTTTCTTTCCACATAGAACCATGGGCCTCTTTTACTTGTTGACTCCCTGGGGCTTACTCGAAGTCATTCCCACGCAGAAGAAGAGCCGAGCTAGATTTATGGTGCTATGTTCGAAATGAAAACCCTCCAAAACAAATAGAGGAAAGAGGAAATTGTTAGCAATCGGACTAAAAAATAAATAAACGGAAAACACGGTAAATAAGAATATAATACCTATGGGAAGAGATGATACCTACCACCAATTAGAGTTTGTCTCTTTCTCTCCCTATCGCCACAGAAATGAAGACTCTGAAACAAAACAAAACAAAAAACTGAAGTAATCAGCTAACACATACAAGAAACCCTCACCTGTCGACTCCACTGAGCTGAGCGCCATGGAAGTTGTGGTAGCGGAACATAGTTAAAAATACTAAACAGATCTTACAAAGGTGATGTGTGTACATGCCTAAGAAGGTCAAGCGACATAACTCTCCTAGCAGGCTCACCGTGCACTCCAAACCCCGGGAAAAATTGAGTAGTTTCTCATTAATTCTCGGCGCATGATAGATCCAGAGTTTTTTAACAAATGGAAATATTCTCACATAAAGTTTGTGTAATTTCAGGTTGTGGAGTATTTATATTAAAACCAAGTATTCAAAGAAAATTATGTTTTGGAAAGTTAATTATTAATTTCAAAGTTAATTATAATTAGAAAGGAATATTTTTTTGCAAGAGAAAATATGAGATAAAGGACTTGTAATTGAAGTTGATGATTATGAGTATATATGTCAATTCAATGTTGCCATTATATTTAAAAAAAAAGATCCACATAATTCTCGATTTACCCTGGTTTGGAAAATTGGGTACCTTTATCTTAAACATGGAGAAAAAGTTTTTGATGTTTTTGTATAAGAAGAAATAAATAGCACTCTAGGGCACTACAATGAGGTCAAATTTGATTGTATCTTCATCAAAATACCTCAAATATATCTCAAAAGTAATCCTTCAAGGTAATAAAAAAACAATGCAGAAGATACAAAAGGAATTTGATAAAATTGTCATAGATAAAATAGAAGAAATTTCTTGCATCAAAAATAATAGTAAAAACTTGATTCAACAATTTAAACTAGACTCTAACATAGTCACCAAATCTAAACCAATTCAACCAAGTAATAAAATAGATCACACTCTCACCATTGGGGATTGCAAGCAATATAATGAGCTAAGCATTGAGAAAGTGAATGACTACCAGGAAAAGGAACTTGAAAGGGTTCACAGTCACCCGAGAGAAGTCGTATTCCACCTTCTGCATGCAGGGTGTGGTGGTTGATCTCATAATTGCAGGCGTGATGACCACCAACAAACCCCTTCCCTCCTCTATCATCTCTACTCTAGGTTTCCATATTGTTCCGCTGACATAACTTCTTTGAGCGCACCCCCATCCTTTAATGCCCCTCATGTCACTCAATCACCAGGGTGGTGGGTGCGATTACCCATGTCGTCATTATACTCGAGCCACACCCCCATCGGGGATGTTCAATATATAATATTTTATCTTAAATGGATTTCTTTATTTGATTTAATTGGTGAGATAGATTTGGTTGTCACGTTGGCTCACACCCATAACCTTACCATTGCATTTCCACATGAGAAACCGATAAATAATTTCCAATGAGAAATAAATACACAATAACCTACCAACTATTATTAATAAATACTTATAATAAATAAAATCATAACTTACAAATTTTCCTTTAATGTAATTGTTGCTTAATTGGCCAAAAACATGTGTAATGGTCGTCTTATTTTCTTAGATTATGATATGTACAAGAGAAATAAAATTATATTAATAACATACAATAATTAAGCTAAAATATGTCACGAAGCTTTTTGAAACGATAATTTGACTATTGTATTGTTTCTTCCCCTAGTAGCACTTTTTGTGAAGTTTCCATGAGCTTTTGTCCTAGTGAAATCCTTAAGTTGATTGTGTTCTTTATGTTAAGCTTCAAGGTCCTCTGAAATGGTCATTGATTTGATGGTTTTTTCACTTTCCATGCTTCCTTAGTCTTTAGGTATTTTTCCTTTGTCTTGGATTTGATTAAAAAAACATAGAAAATGATCATAGTTGTCAAACTTAGTTAAGACATGTAACTGGTTTTGAGAGGAAGAGGAGTACACAAATTAATAAAGAATAAAATGAAGATTCAAATTTTACCTAACATGGTTTCTTATTCTTTAGTTACTAGGATCATGTCATTATTGAGTCGTAGGTATTTTACAACATCATTTAACCCTAATATGTTAAGTGGTATTAGAATGTGATGGATATACAACCATGGGTTGAAAACGACCTTGTACTCTTCAATTGTGACTAAATGCATATCTTACTTACATGCAAATAATACAACACATATCCGACAATTTAGCCATAAGAGTTTTATGCTTGTAGAAAACATAACCATGGTAAGGTCCCTTGTTTAAAATGCAAGAACAATAAAACTCTAGTTGCACAAGACGAAAAGAACGTACTTGAAAATGACAAAAATGTCATGCCATAATGATATCATGGCCTATTGTTATGATAAAATCACATGTAAGATTGATAATATTGTATGGATTAATATAAAATAGAATTGTATTTTTCATCACAGAGGTGGAATTCACTCATAATTTCTAGGCCAATTAGATTTTTGATAATAGGTTCTAATGGAATTTCATTTATGGAAATTTTGTCAACATGATGCACTTATCTACACCATTATAAAGACATTTACAATGTTGTTGAGTTCAAATATACCAAAGGAAAATGGTTGAATCATGACTTTAAAAATAATTTGAAGAAGTTGAAAAAAGAAAAGCTTGTCGAACACCTTTTTAATCACTCCCCATCCCATGCATATAATTCTCAACACTTCATAGGATGTGCAATCAAACAAGGTAGTAATACTAACTCCTTGGTTCATCTATATAGGTAATACAATATGTAATGTTTAAAAAGGGGAATGTGAGTGGAAAAAATCTTAGAAAGAGAGGCGGTCATTATTATTGGTATTATATGTAGCTTAATCTAAAACACTTTCTTAGCTAGCACTATCATGTCCTATGGTAACATGAGTCTTATATATAATTATTAAGGATGGTATTCTAATTTCATCTTGTAAAATTATGCCACAGAAGAGTGTGTAAACATACGTGATGCTCCTTGAATAGCATGTGGGGACACATGCTACACGAGAGTGTTTTTTTTTGTGTAGTGTGTGGAGACACACCGTTGATTTTTTTAGATTTCTTATCAGTGTGCCATGGGCCTTGTTGGGCCTTAGTTTTGGTCTTATTTTTGCTCAAAGAAACTTACTTATCCATCTATTTTCCATCCATTTTCCCTTCATTTATCCTATTTTGATGTATATTTGATATCCATTCAGGTATTTAATTTTAATTTTTCAATTTCTAAAGTTTTTATGAAAATTTGGTTTTTTAGTGCAAAATTGGCAGATTCAGAAATTCCCATAATAGCTCTATGGTTGATATGGTTGCAGGACACTTGGGCACGAATGGAATGCATGGATGAATGGCTTGGGAACTAGGACTAAGCCAGCAATGCTTAGTTCGAACAGAACAAGCTTTATTAGGCCCATTTGGTGCTAGTCAATTATGACTAGTCATTCAGAAATCCCACAGAAATATGGCAGTTTTGAGATTTTATAGGATTGGTCATCTTTCTTGGGATGGGAGTAATGAATTCGACATAGATAGGTGGATGAGAGTAGATGGGTTTGTTTGAGTGAATATAGATTTGTTTGTTCATGAGACTTCTTATTTAAAGCCAAAACTTCGATGGCTTATGTATTGAATTATTATATACTTTTATGCTGTAACATCTTGGGATTGAGGAGTTAATTTGAAGACTTGTGTTATTATTATTTTTCTGTTCAATGCTATGGATGTGTGACTGACTTTAAGCTTCTGATATCACCTCTCAAGTGTGCAAGGCAAGGGTGGAGGGCCCCCATTCCAAGCTAAGTACACTTCCTTGTTAACTAGTTTTATTTCCTTGTAATCTGGTTGTTGTAGCACTAGTTTTTCAAAGCTTTATTTCAGATTGCTTTATGGTTCATGCATAGTGATTGATTTCATTAGTTAATAGCTTATTCATCACTTTATTGAGTTTGAAAAACAGATGTTCAAGTTGGGCATCCCTTCTACTAAAATGATGAATCAAAACTAGTTTCTTTTGTTTGCATGCAAGTAGTTTCTTATTGAGATTTTGATATTGAGATGAATGAATTATGATGGAATACCTTATGTGTCTCTTAAGTTAAGAGCTTCTTTCATTAATAATTTATCCATCTTAAGCTTTTGGTTTCAATCTCTGATTCATTAAGTGGTAATTGAGGTGAAAGTGGACTTCTTGAGTCAAGAACCATTTCAATGTTTTTCCTCTTTTTAAACTGATTGAATTAGAGTTATAGAATGTATTACTTTTAGCTTTTGAATAACTTATCTTTCAAGGTTTGATTACATCTGATCTTCACATATAGTGAACTTGCCTCAAAGCATAAACACCCCGGATTGATAAGAAATATTTGTGTTAATTTAGGTCCACAAATTAGCTCAACATTTTGGCACCATTGCCGGGGAGGCAAATATCGGCATAGTCAATAGAAAGATAAATTTCAAAACAACAAAAATATTAGTTACATTCCTTTTTAGTTATGTTTCTTTATGCCTAGATATAGAGATCCTCAAGGTAGATTTATCAAAAACCCCCCACAAATAGACATAGGATCATCCAACACCCCAGTTACTGGTAATCCAATAATTGAGGAATTGGCAGAAAAACAAAGAACTGGACAAAGATTCACTTTGATTGAAAGGCAAACTTTATTAGCTTGGGAAGCAAAGCAAAAACAATCTTCAACTTCTGAAAAACAAAAAGAAATTATCAAAGGAAAACAACCTGTCTTTCCATCTCTAAATCCTCCTATCTTCCAACAACCTGAAACTCCACTCAAAATTGAAACAAATCAACCAATGGCAGAAGAGGGACATGGATCTGTTATTTTCACTCCTGAACAAAGAGCTGAATACGAAAGACAACAAAGAGAATAGAGAAGAAAGAGAGAGGAGGAGGCAAAACAAGAAAATGATAGAAAGCTAGAAAACGATCGGAAAAGACAAGAAGATGGTAATGATCAAGAGACTACCTTTGGTTTTCCAATAGTAGACACAAGTGGAATATTAAGAGAAGAAGTGAAAATGAAAAATATTCCACCTTCTGTATTGCCAAATTTTTATGGAATGTCCACAGAAGATCCTGATGCATTTATGTTTGAATTTGATATTCTATGTAGAACATATGGATATACTGATGACATTCATAAACTTCGTCTTTTCCCTGCAACATTAAAAGCAACAACTTTGAAATGGTTTATGGGTTTAGGAGAACAAACAATAGCTTCTTGGGATGATATGAGATCCGTCTTCCTTAAGAAATATCAAGCTTATTGTAGATCTAGAGATTCAAAGGAAGATGTTTTCAGAATGACACAACAAGAAGATGAAAGTTTAGAAGAATATTTGGAAAGATTTGCATATAATCTACAGAAATCTAAACAACACTCTCTAAATCAAGAAACTGTTCGAACAATCTTTCTCAAGGGTGTAAGGGATGAATACCTTGACATTTTGAATGTGATGGGTAAAGGAGACATTTCAAACTTACCATTCGATGAAATTGTTGAGTTATGTCAAAAATATTCTAGAGGAAGATCACAAACAGGAAGAAGAGAAGTAAGTTCAAAAGCAGCAAAGTCGGTCGCAGGAGGGATAACAAGAGCTGAAATAGGAAGTTTATTGGAAAACTTCAAAACAGATCTCTTGAGTACATTAGGGACACAAGTGGATGTGCTAAAGGCAAACAAGAAGAAAGAAGAACAAGAACAAGCTCTAACAATCTTTTGTTCCAAATGTAGAAAGAAACATCCATTAAGGGAATGTCCTTTGGATAGTATTCAGGTTTGTGGTCTTTGTACAGAAAATCATTCCACAGAAAATTGTCTAAGATTGAAAGAATTACAAATGAACTCAATGGAAGAAGTGCCAGGAATAGAAGGTTTCTATTATGTAGCACCACAAAGACCATGGCAACCTAGGATGCATCAACAAAATCAACAGCAATTCCCTCAACAAAATTATCCCTATCCACCTCAAAATCCTTGGACCCCTCCAATGCCATGGAAAGCTTGGCCTCCACAACAATATTCACAACAACCTGTACAAGGTTGGAGAGGATATGGTTATGGAAACCAGCCACCTCAACAGTATCAACAACAATACCAGCAACAATACCAACAACCATTTGCATATCCACAATATCCACAATCCATACCATTTCAACAACAACATTTTGCATATCCGCAATCCATTCCATTTCCACAGCAGAATCCTCCACCGTTGTTGACCCAACCACAACAGTTACAGCTACCCACAAATCAACCCAGACCAACTCAACTACCAGCCCAACCAATGGCAAATCCAAATAATAAGGTGGACAAATCTGCATACACTGTAGAGGAAGCAGCATGTTTTCCTACATATTCGATTCTTCCTCTTAATGATGTCCATCTAAGGTCTGGAAAAGTGCTTAAAAAGGATTCTCCTCCAATCATAGAAGAACCAACTGAACAAGGAGAATCACCTGAAACATCACAAAATGAGATACAAATTCAGAAAGGAACAAACATTACAACACAAACACCACCTTATCGTGAAAGGTTAGTGGAACAACAAAACAAAATAACCCTTCCTGAATTTGATATCTTAGATGAGTTAAAAAATGCTTATGTAAAAATTCCTTTGTTAAAGGCAATTAAAGAAATACCAATATATGCTAAAACAATAAAGGAATTGTGCATTAGGAAATCAAAGAAAAAGAAAAAGGATCCTACTACAATCCAAGTCATTGGTAAATTAGCAAGCCTCATGTCTACACAAACTGTAGTAGAGAAATATATTGATCCTGGTATCCCTATCGTTACTATATCAATAAATAATTTCTCAGTACCAAACACATTAATCGACTTGGGAGCAGCTATAAATGTAATGACAATGGAGATAATGAAAACTTTGCATTTAAACAACATTAGATCAACTTATACAATCTTGGAACTAGCAGATAGATCTAAAGTTGTTCCTGAAGGAATATTAGAAGATATCATAGTCTCTTTGGATTCATGGGAGTATCCTGTTGACTTCCTCATCTTGCAACCAAAATCAAACTTGGGAGGACATCCTCTAATTTTAGGCAGACCATGGTTAGCTACCGCTGATGCCTTCGTAGGGTGCAGATCAGGAAGCATGATTATTTCACATGGAGATGAAAGGAAACACATTACTCTTTATTCACCTGCACAATCAACTTCTTTAGAATCAGTACTTGAAACTCAAGAAAAACAGCAAACTAAATCAGTTTTAAGTATAAATCAATTCTTTGATTTTAGAGAAGAAGAAGAGAATGAAGACTTAATGGATCTTTTCATTTCAGAACCAAGTATTTCAGAGCAGCTTAGAGAAGTTCAATATGAAGCTGCAAGTAACCTTTTGAATCAATGCTTTCAGGAAACTTGTACTATTCAAACTCTGCGGAAATCTTTTATAGACATCTTTCCTGTAAACACAATCTCCAATCCAACAATAAAAACAATTGAGGTATATCCTAGAAAACATCTAAACATTGGAAACGAACTACAATCAGCACAAGAGCAAGAGGTAATTGCATTATTACATAAATATTCAAAAGCTTTTGCCTAGGATTATACTGACATGCAAGGAATCCATCCTAGCACATGTATCCACCACATCTATACAGATGACAATCGACCAGGACTCCACCTCATTTATAGTGAATGGACATAGGCTCAAAGTTTACAATAGGCCTATCAGTAAAGAAGCATTTATGAAACAACTGATTGAAGATACAGAACTGGAACTCATGGCACAAGATCAGCCATCTTACAGTCTTGTAGTTGAATAAAAAAAAAAAAAAAAAAAAAAAAAAAAAACAAATAATTGGTTTACAAGTGAAAACCAGGCAACTGGCACTTAGCAAGCACGAATTCATGGGGGAAAACCAGGGCAACTTGGACTCTATGAATTCCTTATACTTGTTCTATTGTTCTCAGATACTTTCAATGCAGGCACTCTCCACCACCAACTGACTTGAGGACAAGTCATATCTTCAACAAGGGGGAGACTTGCATCAGCTCTTTAGCTGGAAAGCTGAAGTATAGAAGGAACTTGCATTGTCAAACATCAGCTCTTTAGCTGGAAAGCTGAAGTATAGAAGGAACTTGTATTGTCAACAGAGGGACCTGACATAACAAATCATTGCCGAGGGACCTGAAAGACCTGCCAATGTCAAAACAACATGTGCATATTTTGTAAGCAGTGCAGAGGGACCTGAAACAAAGAATCATTACAAAGGGACCTGACTAACAATTCAAGAACCAGAGCATGAAGAACAAGGAGCAGCAATAAAGTTTACTTTTTGATCCATCTACAACATCTGATCAATTGATTTCAACCCACTTGTACAGCCATCATTCAGGGGAGTATATGTATAGTCATTTTGTGCTTGAAAAATTCAATTTTTTCTTAGAAATTTTTAGTTTTTGTTAAGTTGAAATTAGTACCTGAGGATATTCATTATCATTCATATCCTATATTCTTATAACCCTTATACATCATAACCCTATTCCCTTTAATTTCCATACATAATCCCTATTTTCATTAACCCTATTACCCCTAAGTATTTTTCTTTAAGAGCTTAGAAAGACCAAACTGGGACAACTTTCAACCTGCACATACAACTCAAGCATTAGTGATGGTGATAATTTTAAATATGACCCAAATGGTCATTTTAAAATTATAAAGATATGCTATACAAGTCAAACAAACCTCATGCGCTATATGGAAATCAAAGTTATTATATATCATATCAAAATATACCATAGTTCAAATAATGTGAATGCGCTATAGTCATCTATATAACCCAAAGCGCATATGATATAAGGTATATGAAACAATGGTGCATAATATATGGTATATAATATAGTTATAAGTGAAGGCTTATAAACAACGCATACGATATGGTATGATATATGGTGGACGGCCGCATGCAAAGACTGTGCATATAAACATTGCGGCGGGGTGTTGAAATGTAATTGCATACATATCATTGCAAGACAAGCAATGTTTGAATATCATTGCAAGCACACGACGGTGGCCATAATGGTAAAACAGCAGCAATGAATAAAACGTTACACCCCAAACGACAACCGGCCAGCACACAGGTACGAGCTCAACACGGTGGCATGGCAACCAGTTGTCATTGGACAATACACTGCGCAAGGGTTATGCGTATGAAACGATGATTTGGCCATCCTCATGACACAGTCGGGCGACTGGTCAAACAGGACGGCCATACCAACCACGCATTGTAAACACCAATGAATAAGAAGCGCAGTACAACCCTGAAACGGTCATGAACCGACTGAGCTCTTGCGCTGTTTAAACCATATTCCTCATTGCCGAATAGCTCAGAGAAATGGTGTTTGAAGCTGCAGCCTAGTGAAAAGGAGGGTGAAGTGAGTTTAGGTGAATTTAAAGAAGGAAATCATCCCAAGTTTAACGTTCAGAGATAACAGATTTTCGGGATTCAATCAGGTAATGTACTAGTTGTTTAAGCTCGGCACACAATGGAGTAGAAGTTATGAATTATCTGTTATTAATGGTTACGATTGTTCTGCCCTTGCCAGCAGTCAATTGAATGGTTGAACAAGGATTTGGAGCGCCAGATATTCTTCAAGCGCTCATTGATAACAGGTAACGCCGAAACCACAGCCTCAAATCTGTTGATTCGCTGCGTAAATCTTGGTATGAACTGCTAGTGAATCGCGCTGCACTTAAATGTGTATGCATTGCATGGTTAACACGTTAGGATCTGGCATTGTTATGAGGAGTTTTAACGGCGTGCCGTGTTAACAATAAAATCTACGAACAGAGGAGGCACGAAATTTGACTGTTATGGCGTGTTATGTTATATGGCGGTGAGTGTTGATTGAATTGTGCGCGCTGTTGAATGCGCACTGCGCCTTGTTTGCTTCCACACCTTGTTCTGTTGCGCGCCGTTCCATTAAACTTCAAACAAACAGTCAATCCGATATACCATATGCATGAAACGACATGCGTCTGTGTTATGAACCCTTGCTGCGCATTGTTGTTTTCGTTTGCACCGAAACAGGGGATTGAAATGTCTGAGGGCTGAATGAATAATGCCATGTGGAATTTTTGGTTACCAAACGAAGTTTGATTGCCGAGCCATTTAGAACTAAATGCGCTGTGTTTTTGTTTTATCATCTGTGTTTTGAGGCCGAGAGTATGTGTATAATCCTCAACCTTTCATGCTGAGGCCGAGAGCCTTCTTGCAAATATTTATGATATAACCAAGCGCATTTTTGTAATTGTTTTTTTATGATGAGGCCGCAAGCATGTTTTCCAAAATTTTGTGATACAATCGAAAGCGTTTTTGCAAATGTTTTTGATTAAGCCGAGAGCATTTTGAAATTTTTTAATGAGGCCGAGAGCCATATGCATGCGAACCACTTAGTTTTCTTGGTTGAACATACACAGTAAAACAATGGTTTGATTTTGGCAACAAAATAAGCCGATGAGCATACATGGACATTGTTTGCATATGTATTTTGTTTTCAAAAACAGAGATCAGCATATTGACAGGGGTATACAGGTGTTTGTTTGTATTGAACAAGGAACTAAAACAGTGCTGTTGCAGAGAGAAGAGTCAAACAGAGGTTAAGGAAGTCAGAATTAAGTTGATTGAGAGGAGGAAGGTAAGCTTCTTTGCTTTCAAAATTTCATTTTGAAAACAAACAAATAGTTATATTTTTATTGTCAAGATGAAATTAGTAACAGCAGAGGAATTCATTCACTGGTTTTCAGAAACAATGTCAGTCAGAGTAGAGCCAAAATTTCAGATAGAGAGCTGGGGGAAGGAAACTATAGAAAAACTTTACCAAGCAGGGATGATAAGTTTCTTACAAAAATTTGATGGCCACTCTGAACAAATAACCAGGGACTTTATAAATAATTTCAGTCAAGACCAGACACGGGTAGGAGATGTCATTATTCCTGTAACCCAGGAATATCTTTCCCAAGCTTTAGATCTACCCATGATAGGTGAGAAGTATTACAAAGGCCTGCACTTCAAGGAGAAAGCTTGGACTTTCTTTCTTGAGAAGAACCGGAAAGGGACATTTGATAGAACAAAAGGGATACCCAGGGAATGGTTTAATGAACCATGGGGTGAGTTGGTTTTGGTCATCCAGAAGTTTTTGACTTGTGATAGAGGATATAGCGTTGCCCACTTGTATCATGTCAGACTTCTGCAGCATATTAAAGGAGAGGATAGGATTAACTTGCCTTATTTCCTATATAGGAGCCTTTTGAGAATGATTGAAACAGTAAAACATGAACACAAGCCTAAAGCAAGACAGATTTACCACCAAGGATTGATCAAAATCCTAGTTGAGTATCAGGTGAGGTCACAGGGCATAGTGTGGCGAGAGTTCATGTCTAAAAATCAATTCATTGAACAGGTTAATGAAGTACAGGATAAAACAGAGCAGGAAAACAGAGGATTGATGAACTCACCCTTGTATCCCAGAACAAGAGTTAAACAACAGAATAACATGGCCATGCAAGAAAATGAAACATCTGTTACGTCTATTCCTAGAAGATTTAGGAATAAAAGTCCCATTGATTTAGACAAGGAAGTAGAAACATATTCCCAAAGACAACAAGAAGAAAATGATATTGCACAAGAAGTATTTGAGAAGGATTCTTCATATGATGATGCAGCAGCAGCATCACTAATGAAAACAACACAAGATTTTGAGAGAGAAATCAATTTGGGAAGAATCAGGGACTTAACTGACCAATTGAAAATTAGCAAAATCTTGGAGAAACAATTAAAAGAGGAAAACAAGGCAAATAAGAAAGATAATGCTAAATTGGTTAAGGCAAATGAAAAATTAAATGAAGAATTGGGGAGACTGAAAAGGAAAAATGATCTACTTTCTAAGCAAGCATTTAAATAGCTAAAGGAAAAGAACATGTGGCAGGCAAAGTATGAAAAACAAAAGGTCAAAGCAGCTTTGTTCAGGGAGACACATGACACAGGTCTGGATTGTTTGGTCAGGGCAGCACAATAGGAAGAATCTACAGGTACAACATCTACTACAGAGAGAAGAAGGTCAAAGAGGAGTAAGCAAGCATGGGGACATGCTTGATGATAAGCAAGGGAGAGATGTTGGGCCTTAGTTTTGGTCTTATTTTTGTTCAAAGAAACTTACTTATCCATCTATTTTCCATCCATTTTCCCTTCATTTATCCCATTTTGATGTATATTTGATATCCATTCAGGTATTTAATTTTAATTTTTCAATTTCTAAAGTTTTTATGAAAATTTGGTTTTTTAGTGCAAAATTGGCAGATTCAGAAATTCCCGTAATAGCTCTATGGTTGATATGGTTGCAGGACACTTGGGCACGAATGGAATGCATGGATGAACAGCTTGGGAACTAGGACTAAGCCAACAATGCTTAGTTCGAACAGAACAAGCTTTATTAGGCCCATTTGGTGCTAGTCAATCATGACTAGTCATTCAGAAATCCCATAGAAATAGGGCAGTTTTGAGATTTTATAGGATTGGTCATCTTTCTTGGGATGGGAGTAATGAATTTGACTTAGATAGGTGGATGAGAGTAGATGGGTTTGTTTGAGTGAATATAGATCAGTTTGTTCATGAGACTTCTTATTTAAAGCCAAAACTTTGATGGCTTATGTATTGAATTATTATATACTTTTATGCTGTGACATCTTGGGATTGAGGAGTTAATTTGAAGACTTGTGTTATTATTATCTTTCTGTTCAATGCTATGGATGTGTGACTGAATTTAAGCTTTTGATATCACCTCTCAAGTGTGCAAGGCAAGGGTGAAGGGCCCCCATTCTAAGCTAAGTACACTTCCTTGTTAACTAGTTTTATTTCCTTGTAATCTGGTTGTTGTAGCACTAGTTTTTCAAAGCTTTATTTCAGATTGCTTTATGGTTCATGCATAGTGATTGATTTCATTAGTTAATAGCTTATTCATCACTTTATTGAGTTTGAAAAACAGATGTTCAAGTTGGGCATCCCTTCTACTAAAATGATGAATCAAAACTAGTTTCTTTTGTTTGCATGCAAGTAGTTTCTTATTGAGATGAATGAATTATGATGGAATACCTTATGTGTCTCTTAAGTTAAGAGCTTCTTTCATTAATAATTTATCCATCTTAAGCTTTTGGTTTCAATATCTGATTCATTAAGTGGTAATTGAGGTGAAAGTGGACTTCTTGAGTCAAGAACCATTTCAATGTTTTTCCTCTTTTTAAACTGATTGAATTAGAGTTATAGAATGTATTACTTTTAGCTTTTGAATAACTTATCTTTCAAGGTTTGATTACATCTGATCTTCACATATAGTGAACTTGCCTCAAAGCATAAACAACCCGGATTGATAAGAAATATTTGTGTTAATTTAGGCCCACAAATTAGCTCAACAGGCCTATAGCCACATTGGTGCATCACGATATAAAGCACATCATGATGAGGTTAAATTTAATAAATAAATAAATTACCAAACTAGTTTCTCATTTTTACTATCCATAGTGCTTCCAATACCTTCAAGCACTAGTACTCTTCGCCCCTCTTCAAGTGCCTTGTTGTCCAATGCTACCAAGTTGCTAGATTTCACCTACAATATTCATCTACAATGGATTCCATTTTATTTTTTATTGCACTATTTGAATAACTAATTAATAATATGGAGCATCATTATTGAAGCAACATATCCATGCACATATACTAATGAAATATAGATAGAAATGCCTTGTGATGGCCATACATGTATAGATAACTTAGGGAACCAGTGATTTGTTACCTTATTATATTAGTGTATAAATGTACCAAATTTTTATATCTCTTGGATATGCAACACATTGGCATGAAATAGTAGCATCATTGTTTAGTGATACTTATTATTTAACCTACACAACTAAACACTAGATAGTTATATCATGTAAGCACCACACAAGATAATTATATCATGTAAGGTGCATGTGTGGATGACTCAATGCATCATCTTTGGTGCTACTTTATCATCTTAGCATATTGCCTTGCATATTGTATGTGTCTATAATCAATGGTGCAATGGAGAGGATAATTAGCATCATGCAATGGTCTACAATTATTCCATCTATGCCAAACTATATAAATACACATAAAAATATCTAAACATGTTGGTGAATTCATATGTGTTTTTTCAATTTAATGCTCACATCGATGCATTTAGGAATGATGCAATGCACCATATAAGATGCTACTAAACATCCTCAATGCATCAAATTAGGATGACACATGCCTCCTTCTCGGGTAAAAGCATGGATTTGGGTTACACTTTTTGGCAAGGGAGGGCGCATTTAGGTGAAAAAAAAGAGAGCTCGATTGACCCATTTTTAAGCGCTTGATCGAGCTCCTTAAGCGTTAAAAAAATAACTCGATGGAGCTTATATGGTCGATCAAGCCCTTATTTTCTATTATAACACTCAGTCACGATATGTGCAAGTCATTTTTGCACAGACACGGGGCAAACAGGAGCTTGACCGAGTTATTGAAGCTCAATCGAGCGATTGAACCATGGAGAAACCTAACCAACCTCGCGAACAACCCTAGCAACATCCCAAAGGCTTAAGCTAATGTAGTTTCCCTGTCTTTTTTCCCTCTTTTTATTTAGTTTTTCTTGAAAAACTAAATAAATTAATTTGAAAAAAAAAATTACCATACGAAAACCATCAAAACCACAAAACGCCATCAATAAAATGTTTCGAAACCACCAAAGAACTATACTTTGGGATTTTATTTTTTATTTTACTTGCAACGGTAGCATGTTTATTATGAATATTTTCTATTTTTGAATGATAAAAACTTTATTTTCTAATTATTTTAGGTTTTAAAGTTTTTCATTAGAAATTTAGTGAAATAAATTTTTAATTTTAAAAAAAAAATGTTATTTAAAATGCATTTAAAATTTCGGACACATTTGACCTAAAATATACCTCGAAAAACTCCAAAATAGAAAACAACCAAGCTATAACCAATAAATAAATAAATTAGGAGCTTGAGATTGACATAATGAATATGGTTGCTCATGATGAACCTCTATTTATCAAATAAGAAATTTTATTTTATTTTATTATTTTAAATTTAAATTAATTATTTTTAATAATAAATATAGTATGATTACTTTAAAAATAATAATTATTTAAGTAAAATATTATTCTTTAAAGTTAAAAATGCAACAAACTTTTTTTGTTATTTAATATATATATATATATATATATATATAACACGACTATAAATTACTATAAATTATGTATACCATAACATAGCATAACATGTACAACATAACTATAACATTTAACATAATTTAACTATTTAAAACACACACACACACATATATATGAGTTCAAATTTCAACAATGCATCATTGATAAATACATTAAATCCATAACAAAAGTGTATTTAAAGTGAATAAAAACATTTTGCCTCTTTTTTAATTTGTACCATATTGTTTCATTATGTAGTGTGTTGTATAAGAAACATTGTCTTCATGTGCTTGCACCTAGTACATGTCATGTGTCAAAGTCAAACATTATAAGAACTTAAAGTCTATTAGAGTATTTGGTTGGCATGAAATTTTATTAGTTTTGCAAATATGTTTATTTCAAATTTTTACATATATATTTACATATTTATTCTCTATGAATAAAATGCATTATTTAGAAATGGGAAAAAGTGTGAAGGTAGATTTGATCACTTCTTTCGATTGTGTTTACATGGAACTCAATACTTTGGTTGATAAATAATAATAACAAAAGACACTAAAGTTTATGACTTCATGCTAGATTATTCTATTTGAGTTTAGAAATGGTTTTCTTGTTAAAATTCTTTTTAAGTCAACCATTTTTTTCTTGGATTAGTTTATATGTAATAATTTTGTCAACATTTTTTTCTTGGATTAGTTTAGATGTATTATATGTAATATGCAGAGGCATCTCCTATACGCCCCCCGACCACAGGTTGTTGGAGTGTGGGGGGATCCACTATACATGGTCAGGTTCATGATAGATCATGTAGCCCACCGAGAGTGTGTGTTCCACTCATACATCCTGCCTCCAACACTAATCAGAGTGTCAAAGGAAATGTTTATATCTATACTGATGATCATGCTACCGATAGTGGAACTTCTTCACCTGTTTCAGGTACACCTCCTGCATTTTTAAATCATCTTTAAACTTTATGCGTTTGTCTTGAAATTGTCCTTAATTTTTAAGTCGTCTTCAAATGATGTGTTTGAATTTAATGTATATGTTATTTTGCTTCTAGTTTGTTAAATATAGATGTTAAATTATGTTTATGATTTGTATACCCTCAACAAGGCGAAGCTAAGGATCACAATGCAACATTGATCCCTCTATGGGACGATGCTACAACTAATATCACATTGGAGGATGTTATGACCCAAGATACATGGATCACACGAGAGCCGCATAAAATCCCTGCTAGTTCACCTACTAGGTGTAGTTTGTCTTTGATGTTGGATAATATCAATAGGTTAATAAAGACATACTAGAGGTTAGGCCCGTGCAGAGCTGCCTCCTACATTCCATATACAGGATTAGGAGGCATGAGGTTAGAGGCCCGCATATTTGGGAGGTGGTGAAAGAGGTCACCAAGAACACTGATGTTCGCGGGGAGTTGTTCGACATCCCACCAGATCGCCATGGTAGATATAAAGGTCTGATTCCACTCATATATTTTAAGAATGTTGATGCAACTCCTTTTGTGTATGATCGATTCATTGGAGCTTGGGGCCAGTTCCCCCACCATGACCAAGTCACCCTTTATTTTTCCAAGCACATATATGCAGAGTTCGTGCTACATATGAGGCCGAATTACACTGATACTAGATCTCATTATTATGGACTTAGCTTGGGGTGTACCTATTATCGTGACCGCCACCTCCGAGATTGTTTCCACTGCCATCTTAGAGCATGGTATTGTCGACAAAGATAAAGGAGTTGTCACAACTCGGTGCTGAGACTGGGGATACCATTGTAGATAACATGGAATGACATTGGTCAGTGCACGTGTCGCATTGCATGGAGAGATTATCATACCACCACCATTGCCTCGTGACTCGCCAATTCCTTTATATGATGATTCATTTCTCACGAGTTTACCCATTGACTAGCTTTTGTCATATGCATGTATGTGTCGTGATGCCACCCATGACACTTGGAGGGTGCACTTCCCACATGTCACATACCAGGTACATATATATATGAAACTGTTGACTCTTATCGTAAAATTATGCATTGTTATTTATATTAATTTAGTTCGTATCATATTGCATTTATATTAATAAGTTCATGATAACATGTAGACACAACCCAACTACATGGATGAGCTTATGAGGTCATCCGAGGGGGCAGTTGATCAACTAGGCAATCCTCCACTAGTGCATGTTTCCATGGATTCTCCTCCACCTCCACCTCATAACACTCATGTGGAGGAGAGTCACTATGTACAACCACATGGAGCAACAATTGAGGTAAACTTTTTGTTTTTTTTTTTTTCTAAAATTTCAACATTTTTTTTTAAAGTTACATGCATGTTAATTAATTCATAGACTAAATATAATTTGTGCTTGCCATTGTGTACACATGCCCATATGCAAAGTGTTGTCAATGTTGTAGTTATGTGGATGTTGGGTATAGAGGCATTGACAATGTGATTCCATCAATGCATGCCCCAATCTTTGAGCCACAGGTAGGGGAGCACCAAACCCAGATTCATCAGACCTCGATCTTATGATCCAGGTGGATATTGGTGGCCACCTGCCTATTCCACTTGGACCCCTAACATTGTTTCTTTCAGTTTCTTTAATTGTAGCACAATATACTATTTTTGGTAATTTTTCGGGTCTTGAACTTCGAGAGCCGTTTTGAGACCCTAAATGACGTTCTTTTGGAAAATGAGAAAAATTGAAGCTTAAAATAGGGGTTTGCAGTCAAAAGTTGTAGTCCTTAGATATATATTTCTAACGAGTTATCATATACATTAAACAAAGATCGTATGCAAAATTTACGACCCCGAGAAGTTGATGTACCAATTTACCCCAACGGGGCCCACAAAATTTTGGTGTTTCATCTCCTAGGGTTAGGTTTTTGAATGTTTGGGGTTTTCCATTGCTTATCAATAATAAATAGGCATACGAGCCTCATTGTAACACAATTCATAAGGTATGTAGCTACCACATCTCTTCTCATAGATAAGCTACCATCGCCTGAGCTAGTTTATTTCCATTCTACATGTAACAATTTGTAGTACTTTGTTATTAATGAATTGAAGTTTTGTTCTCGTTGTAGTTCCATGTTTTTATTTATATCTATATTTCATTTTGTTCCTTCATAAATCTGGATCAGTTGGATCAGAGCGGTATTCTCTTTCTTTGTTTTTCCGTGCATGTTCCCAACGAGTTCGTAGTATAAGGAGTTGGGACTTGAACTGGTTAAGCATTTGCAAGAATGTCCCCATCAACATTCACGACCTCCCATGGAGGAATAAAAGGAAGATGAGGAAGTAGGAGATCATATCAAACTGTTGCTCAAAGAAGCCTTCATGCAACAAAGGAACGGGGTGATGGACAACTTTTCCCAATTCCTTCGGCGAATTCCCACAAGCGACGCATCTTCATCCAGGAGTCACTTTGGAGGCATCACCCCCTTAAAGGTACAAGTTAAATTTGATATCCCTATATTCAAAGGTTAAATAGATGCAGATATTGTAGGTAAATGGTTGAATCTGCTGGAAGGCTATTTTTTGATCCATAGTTTCTTCGTTAGGGAAAAAATTACTTTTCAACTGCTTAAGCCCATCCCCCATGTCAAGCGTTGGTGGGAAACTTATTGTGAGAAAAGGGCCGAGGAACCCTCTCTGTTTATAACTGCACCCTCTTGGAACAATTTCTGAGGCGTTGTCAAGGAACAATATTATCCTATGTGGAGCTATGAGGACAAGCACATACAATGGACCACACTACGATAGCAAAGGGACCAAGATGTCTATGAGTTCACAAATATTTTTCATACTCTATGCACAAAGCTGGGTATCAAAGACTCTGAGTGATATATGGTGCTCAAGTACTGCAACTATCTGCACAAATACATTTAAGAATAAATGGAGTTCCTAGACATCTCCTCGCTTAGTGCAGCATACTGATATGCTGCCAAGATTGAATAATTTGTTTAGCAAAAGAAGCATGATTTTGGATCTGCAAATAAGAAGTAGGGCAAGAGCACCCCCAAACCGTAGAACAAAGGATAGATCCAAGGTGGAGTGGCCTAGGACAACCCATCGAAGCCATAAGCAAAGAATGGCACCACGAAGACGAAGAAGGACTAGGGAAAGTCGTGTAAGTTCCACAAGCGTCCCACTCACAACATAAATGAGTGTCGCATCAAGCAATCATTGATGTTCAAGCTAAAAGCTTTAGAGTTTGAATTATGTTCTAATTCTGAGCTAGAACCCAACAAGGGGGAAAATAAGCAGAAGCATATTATTGAAGCAAAATCCAATGCCATTGTTTACCCCACTAAGGTCTAGAAGGCTGAGCCAGAAGAGGGTGAGCGTCTCTTCCACTCACAAATGTTGGTGAAGGGTTCTTCACTGCAGTTCATTGTCGACAGCAGGAGCCAAAAGAACCTCATTTAAATAGATTTCATTAAGCAGCCGGGCCTATTGACCACACCAAACCCACAACCATACACCATTGGGTGGCTCCACCAAGGACAAGATCTCCGCGTCAGCTAGCACAATCATCTTCTCTACAACATCAAGCCCTTCACATATAAGGTATTGTGTGATGTTTCTCCTCTTGAAGTTTGTGATGTGTTATTAGGCCAACCATACTTGTGGAAGCATCATGTTGTGTATGAGTCCAGGCCTTGCACTATTATTATTACTTTGCACAACAAGTTATACAGGATACCAGAGGTATCCCTGCCTACCACTATCTCTTTGATATCTGCTAAGCAATGCAGTAATATCATATCCCAGACTTGGAAATTTGTTTCCTTTCTTATTCAATCTCAAATGAAGGGGAAGATAGTGGCCACATTCATGGCCCCCACGAAGGGTTGAACCCCCACGCAGTAGAAGTAGGTGGATAAGGTTGTGGAAGAATACATGGGCATCTTCTCCTCACCCATAGGGATAACTTTGCACTATCAGGTCAAGCATTCGATCGATCTGACTCCCATAGCACCTCTACTGAGTGGATGATATGTTGCCACTCTACTCTGTAAAATGAATAAATTAAGCGAAAAATATAGGAGTTGTTCAAAAAGGGCACATCCAACCAAGTTCCTCACCTTGTGGGAGCCCGATTGTACTTGTACAAAAGAAGGATGGAACCTGGAGGCTCTGCATTGATTATCAGGCACTAAACAAAATCAATGTTAGGAACAAGTATCCAATCCCATGGATTGACGACGTTGTTGACCAAGTTAAGGGGGAGAAGTATTTCATCAAGATCGATTTGAAGTCTGGCTATCACCATGTTCCAATAGAACCCACAAATGTATGGAAATCTGCCTTCAAATCCAAGGAGGGCCTTTTTGAGTGGTTGGTCATGCCTTTTAGGTTGACAAATTCCCCTACAACTTTTATGAGGTTGATGGATGACATCTTGCGGCCCTTCACCAACTCATTCATGGTTGTATATCTAGACGACATCCTCATCTTCAGTAAGAGTTGGGAAGAGCACCTACAACACATTCAGTAAGTCTTTCAAACCTTGTAGCAACACATACTATGTGCCAACTTGGATAAAAGCACCTTTGGCATGAGCCGTGTCTAATATTTGGGCTACATCATTGATGAGCAAGGCATGCATGTGAATCTAGCTAAGATCCAAGTCATTCGGAATTGGCTAGCCCCGACCACTCTAACAGAGCTTCGCAAATTTTTGGGCCTTGTTAATTTTTATCGAAGGTTCATGTTTGGATTATTTCATATCACTTGGCCATTGAGTTAGGTTACCAAGGGTAGAGCAAAAATAATTTTTTCCTAGTTCGAGTCCCAACAAAAGCCGTTCATTGAGCTAAAGCACTGCCTCTTGTCTGCACCGATACTCACATTTCCAAACCTACAACAACCATTTGAAATTGAGACAGACACCTCCGACTATGTTATTGGTGTAGTTCTCACCCAACAAGGGAATCCAATGGCCTATCACAGTGAGACACTTTCTAATACAATTCAGAAATACCCCACCTACGATAAAGATATATATTCTATCGTGTAAGCATGTCGATAATGGAAACATTACATTATGGGGAAGGAGACAATCATCCACACAAATCACCTACTTCTTCAATTTATACAAACATAAGGGAAGATGCATAATGATCGACATCATACGTGGTCTACATATCTAAAAAAAATCCACTTGAACATTGAATACAAGAAGGGAAACACCAACCTTGTTTCAAATTTCCTCAATCGACCCCAACTTGCAACACTGACTACTGTTCTCAACTCTTGTGGCCACGAGACCTCCGGATGGCTACAATTATAGAAAAATGATCCAAATTTCACCACCACATACCATATGCTAGTGGATGGCAATCAAGTTCTAAATTTATACCTCCAGGATACATTATTATGCTACTTGGGCCACCTTTTTGTTCCTTCTAGTGAGCGTTCCAAGTTGATTTGGGAGGCACACTATAGTCGGGTCATAAGACACTTTGGTGTGGAGAAAACTATGACGTTAGGTCCCTATACTACTAGTTTAACACCTTATTGTTATTAGTTCAACCCCCTTATTGTATTATTGTGCCTATATAATCCCCATGTTGTTATTATTATGCCCCATAGAAGCCCACTACTATTATTGTTGTGCCCCTACAATATTATTGTTATGTAGGCTCTGATTGTATGGGGACCCCTTAGAATCCTATATATAGAAAGGAGGTCTTGTCATTTGTATCATCCAAGAATTGTTCATTTGTATAATGTAAAGGATGTTGCCCCCTCGTAGAGGCTGGTTTTGAAGTCGTTGATCTATCTTTTCTATCTTTTTGTGAGCTGGTTTCATAAAATTTGGTATCAGAGCTTTGGATTCTAGGGTTTCGCTGCTCCAAACATGCCATCATGGAATTTTCAATATAGCTTTTTCTCTACGAAGTTTTAGAAGCTAAAAAAACCATTTGAGCTGAAATCGTTCCGAACCTTGGGTTCGAATTTCAGATCTTGTCTGGCTATATTTTTGGAGATATGATATGAGGAAGTTAGGGTTTTTATAAGCTCCAGAATTCCATCGCAAACAGTTCATCGTGAATTTTCGCTATATTTTTTTTCTATGAAGGTTCAGACTTTGAAATTAAAACCCATTTGAGCCGCAATCTTGATAACGCTTGGACCCGAATTTCAGATCTTTCTTCGCTAAATTTTCAGAGATATGGTCCAAGACATTTAGGGTTTTTTGTAGGCTCCTACATTACATCTCAAACAGGTGACCTGGGGAAATTGTCATAACTTTCTCTCTGAACATCACATTGAAATTTCATAAAAAGTTACAGAAAGAGGACGACCTTTATTTTTCTGTGTATCAGTTTTAGGTCCTAATGTCGAAACAGTGACATGTGGCACTTCGTACAAGTTCTCTCTACGAAACCAGTCTATAATTAGTCATCATGGGATATTTAGCATAACTCTTCCTTGGAGAATCCAATCTTGATCAGACTTGCGGGGTTGGAAAGAGGAATCAGAGGGCTACTGCAGGACGCAATTGTAGACCTTCAAGATCCGAAATTATAGAGATACAACAAATTCAATATCGAGCTCCTACAAAGTGAAAAAAGGTGTGTAGTTTTTTAAGTTTTGCATAAGTTTGGTTGAAAAATTAATTTGAAGGAATTCAAAGGGCGTGGAAGCTAAGATGGATGGTATAAAAGAAAAACTTAAAGGCAACATGGATGATTTGAAGATGGATTTGATAAAGTTTCTATAAGAAATGCTTACTAATGGCGAAAGGGTAGTAAAGGAAACTGATGATGAGAACAAAAGAAATGTTAATCATGATTTCATAGACTCTAACATTGGATTGAAGACCCACCATGTTCCAAAGATCGATATGAGGAAGTTTGATGGAAAGGATCCCATAACATGGATACTACATATGGAGCAATATTTCGATCTCCATAATGTGCAAAACACACAAAAGGTACACATCGCAACTTTATATTTGGAACCAAATAAACTTGTATGGTATTGATGCCTTTCCTCCCATAAACAATTTGTCACTTGGGAAATTATTACAGAAGAAATGATAGCACATTACGAGGATACAAAAAACAACACTATTTTTAGCCAATTGATAAATCTCAAACAAAAGGGTTCAATGATGGAGCACATTAAGGACTTCCAAAAATTTAATATAAGGGTAAAAGATATTCCAGAGGAGCATATGATTGATATGTTCATAGGGACTTTAAAGGATAACATCCAACATGACGTTAGATCTGAGACTTTTGTGATCCATAATGTATATGAATGTCTTTTGGATTAATCACATTTTTAGGATTGGGAACCTGATCCATTGGAGAAGGCATTCAAGTTGGCAAGAAAAATGGAAAGAAAAATTATGGAAACAAGGAAGACTACCACTCACAACTATAAAGATGGAAGTGTTGTTTCTCCTAACCTTTCATCACCTACAAAGTTGACACCACAACAATTGGAAGAAAAAATAGCAAAAGGGCTTTGTTACAATTGTTATAGAAAATACACTAAAGGTCATATGTGTGCTGAGAAGGAATTAATTTACATAGATGGGGAAGAGGAGCAAGAAAAGGAACAAGAAATGTCAAAACAAGAGGATATACACCACGAACCAATACCAAAGAAAGAAGAAATGAATCTGACCATATATTGTAATGCATTGACAGGAATTACCACTCCTCAAACTGTCAAGATAGAAGGGCATATCAAGAAGAAAAAGGTAATAGTGTTGATTGATTTGGGTAGTACCCATAATTTTATTCATTGTAAGATATCCAAGGAATTGAATTTCTTCCTATATCTAGCACTAGAGTGTCAAGTAATGGTTGCAAATGGAGGAACCATAAATTGCTATGGAAAGTGCCATAATATCAAGCTATCCATGGGAGAATATGTCTTGAATAGTCCAATGCTTTCCATTCCAATGGGTGGTGCAGATGTTGTACTAGGAGTCCAATGGCTACAATCTTTGGGTACGATAGCTTTTAATTTTCACGAACTTTTCTTGAAATTTTTTGGGAAGGAAAGGAAGTTGAATTAAGGGTTATCGAAGGGAAAACAAGAAAGATAATCATCTCTAACAGGATGGCAAAGCTTCTAAAGAAAGAACAACGGGGCGTAATTGCACAATTATGTTCACTAGAGGTTCCCACATCAAAATCATCTATTTCTCCATATCTCCAAAACATTTTGGACAATCATTCCAAGGTATTTGAGGCTCCAAAAGGCCTCCCACCTATTCGTGATCATGAACATGCTATTCATTTGATTCTAGGAAGTGTTCCCCCAAACATCAGGCCTTACAGATATCCATATGCCCAAAAGAGTGAAATTGAATGTATGGTTGCAGAAATGCTAGAGGTTGGTATAATTCAACCTAGTCAAAGTTCTTTCTCTGCTCCAGTGGTATTGGTGCACAAGAAGGATGGATAATGGCACATGTGTTTGGATTATAGGGAGCTCAACAAGCTTACAATTAAAGATAAATTTCCCATTCCCGCCATTGATGAATTATTGGATGAATTACATGGAGCAATTTACTTCACCAAGTTGGATCTTCATTCAGGATATCATCGGAACAGAATGAAGAGTGACGACATTCCAAAAACATCATTTAGAACTCATGAGGGTAATTATGAATTTTTTGTCATGCCTTTTGGCCTTACCAATGTACCTTCTACATTTCAAGGTTTGTTGAATTCCATTTTCAAACCCTTCCTTAGAAAACTCGTGTTAGTATTTTTTGATGATATATTAATCTACAACAAGTCTTGGAAGGATAATGTTCAATAGGGTGCTCAAACTATTGGAGGAGAAACAATTATATGCAAAAATCTCTAAATGTTTCTTTAGAGTACAAGAGGTGGAATATTTGGGTACTCAACTAGCTCATAGCTCATCTTATCATCCTCAATTTGATGGGAAAATTGAGATAGTGAACAAATGTTTGGAAGGATATCTTTATTGCTTTGTATCTCATAAACACGCACAATGGGTCAAGTGGTTGCCTCTGGCTGAATGGTGGTATAACACTTCCTTCCATACTACAACAAAAATGACCCCATTTATGGCACTTTATGGATATCATTCACCGTCCATCACATCATCTTTAAAAGAAAATTCTAAGGTTCAATCAATGGAAGATCACATCGAGCATCAACAACAAGTTCTCAAACTCTTAAAGGATAACCTCACTTTGGCGTAGAATAGAACGAAACAATAGGCAAATAAACATCACAGCGAAAGAAATTTTGATGTAGGTGACTGGTTATTTATATGACTACAACCATACAAACAAATTTCCCTCAGGCAAGCTAAGAAGGATAATAAAGTATCACCAAAGTATTATGGTCCGTACAAGGTGTTACAAAAGATTGGTACTATGGCATACAAATTGGAGCTTCCTACATCTTCCCGAGTGCACCCAATTTTCCATGTTTCATGCTTAAACAAGGTTATAGGTGAGAAGATCCTAGTTCAAACAATATTTCCAGAACTTGATGAGGAAGGAAAAATCATATTGGAACCGGAAGCAATCACAAAAAAAAGAAATCAACGGCTACGGAATCGATCAATTTTAGAGTATCTCATCAAGTGGAAGAACTTACCCACTGAAGATTCCACATGGGAGGATGAAAATTTTATACAAAAGCATCCATAACTACTCAAGCATTTAGGACAACACTTTTTGAAAGAGAGGGGCATGCTAGGTCCCTATATTACTAGTGTAACCCCTTATTGTTATTAGTGCAACCCCCTTATTATATTGTTGTGCCCATATAGCCCCCATGTGGTTATTATTATGCCCCATAGAAGCCCACTACTGTTATTTTTGTGCCCCTACAATATTATCGTTATATAGGCTCTAATTTTATGGGGATCCCTTAGACTCCTATATATAGAAAGGATGTCTTGTCATTTGTATCATCCAAGAATTTTTCATTTGCATAATGTAAAGGAGGTTTCCCCTTCGAAGAGGCTCATTTTGAAGTTGTTGATCTATCTTTTCTATATTTTTGTGAGCTGGTTTCATATCATATGGTCGTACTACAAAAGTTTTTTTATTAGCCAAAAATCTGACAAGACATTGGAACATATATCAAATCTTGCACTGCCTGTGCCATCGCCAAGCCAACCATCAAGAAGCAAGGCCTGTACACTCTTCTTCCTACTCTGATCCATCCCTGGGAATCCATCTTCATGGACTATCTGTCGAGCCTCCCTTCTACCAAGCATGGTAACGAATATGTATTTGTGGTCATGGATAGATTTTATAAGATGGCTCTATTGACAGCTTCTAAGAAGAGCATCACAATAGAGGACAGTATCAAAATCTACTTTGAGCGAGTGTGGGTACATTTTGGGATCCCGAGGACCATTATATCAGATTGGAATAGCAGGTTCCTGAGAACATTCTGGTTGGGCCTCTGGACATCATTGAACACCAAGCTCACCAATTTGATTGCATTCCATCCCCATATTGATGGCCAGAAAAAGGTTGTCAACAGAATGATAGTGCACATACTATGCATGTACAAACATAAGCATCCATGAACCTAAGATGAGAACTTTCCTTATGTGAAACACATTTATAACAGAGCTTTCCATAGCTCAACTACCTGCAATCCCTTTCAAGTGGGTTTGGGATTTCAACCATTATGTCCAATTGATGTTGTCATGCCTCATGCAACTACACAAACAAAATACGCACATGTATAGTTCGAGGCTGATAAAGAAACCAGGTTTATTGAATGCATCCAACACATCTTCCAATAGGTGCATGACATCTTGGATAAGTCCAATGCCAAGTACAAACAACAACATGATTAACATCGGGTGCCACATAAATTTCAGGTGGGTGACAAAGTTTGGTTGCATTTGTAGAAAGAACGCCTTGCCAAAGCCCATTGGAAGCTCTGAACACTCTGATATAGGCCTTACACCATCACCAAGGTTGTGGGAGACAATGTTTTCAAGCTCAACATTCCCCCATTCCTTGGCCTGCACCTAGTGTTCAATGTGGATCACCTTCGACCATACTTCCCACCATTGTTGGACACATTAGACATTGCAAAACAACTAAAACCAATAGAGCTCAACCCAGACTGCATGGAACAAGGCACAACTAATCGGATCATGGAAAAATAGGCTAATAACACTCGCCAACAGGAGATGCAACTGTATCGAGTCGTTAAATTTGGCCAAGTCCTGCACAAGGGAAAGTGGCTCACTAGGGACCAAGTTCATGTTGGACATTGGATAAACCAACGATCGTCGTGTGTTCTGTGATATGGACTAACCACCTCTCATGGATCATTATCTTTAGTGATGCAATCATTGACTAAAACCTACGGGTTTTGGTCTAATGACTATCGTGATTCTTAATAAGTGGAATTAGAGTGTAGGTAACGAGTTTTATACACCCTTGACTCGCTTTGGGGGGGAAATTGTTGGACATTGGATAAACTAATGCTCCCCGTGTGTTTCGTGACATGGACTAACTGCCTCTCGTGGATCCTTATCTTTGGTGATGTGATCGTTGACTAACACTTGCAGGTTTTGGTCTAACGATAATCGTGATTCCGAATAGTTCAACAGAAGTTTCTCCACCTCATGGAGACACTCAACGCAATGGGCACCATTGCTTCTTAAGGGGAGAGGAATAATCTAGGTGGATATTGGTGGCCACTCTCCTATTATACTTGGAACCTCAACATTGTTTCTTTCAGTTTCCTTAATTGTACCATAATTTACTATTTTTGGCAGTTTTTTGAGTCCTGAACTTCCGACGCTGTTTTGAGGCCATAAATGGTTTTTTTTGGAAAATAGACCAAACAATTGCCTTGATCCGGACTTATGCAGGAATGCAACAAAATAAATATATACACATAAACATAGAGAAGAAGCAGAAATAAAACTTCATTTCATTAATATCAAAGAACTAAAATATGCTTACATACAGAAATGGAAATAGACTAGCTCGGGCGATGGTAGCTTATCTATGAGAAAAGATGTGGTGGCTACATGCCTCTAAATTGTGTTACAATGAGACTCAAAGGCATATATATTATTGAGAAACAATGGAAAACTCTAAACATCCAAACACCTAACCCGACAAGATGAAGTGTCAAAATTATGGGCCACGTTTGGGTAAATTGGTACACCGACTTCCTAGTGTTGTAACTTTGGCATACGATCTCCATTTGGCTACCAAAATACCTCGTTTCAAAGACCTCAAAGAGGAGGTTAAGAAAAAACTAGTTCATCAATATGAGACTTTTCCAATCTCTCTGTTTCCCCTAAAAACATCTTTTAGTCCCTCAAAATGGCTTAGGAAGTTTAAGACCTGAAAAACTGCCAAAAATAGTAAGTTGTGCTAAAATTAAGGAAACTGAAAAGAAAAAACAGTGAGGGTCAAAGTGGAATAGGCGGGTGGCCACCAATATCCACCTAGATCAATCCTCCCCTCTTAGGAAGTAATGATACCCATTGCATTGAGTGCCTCCATGAGATGGGGAAACTTTTGTTGAACTTGGTCCCTGGTGAGCCACTTGCTTTGGTGGAGGAGTTGGCCAGCTTTGACAACCTGATACAATTGGATCTTCTGTTGGCGATTTTTCTTGATTTATGTGTCCATGATACAATCAGTTGTGGCCTATTCCATGCAGTATGGTTTTAACTTTGTCAGTGTGATATATTTTGCAATGTCTAACGTGTCAAGTAATGGTGGAAAGTATGGTCGAAGGCAGTCCACATTGAACACTCGGTGCAGGCCAAGGAATGGTGGAACGTTGAGATTGAAATAATTGTCCCCTATAGCCTTAGTGATGGTGTAAGGCCCATATCAGGGTGGGAAAAGCATGCGGTGGGGCCCAAAGAGGTGCTCCTTCTGTAAATGTAACCAAAATTTGTCGCCCACTTGGAACTTGTCTGGCACTCGATGTTGATCATGACGCTACTTGTATTTAGCATTGGATTTGTCCAATATATCATGGAATTGCTATCGGATGTGTTGAATGGGCTCAATGAAGTTATTAGCCTTGTTCTCTTCAGACTGTACATGAAACAAATCTGCCTGAGCGACTACAAATGGTATGGCCACATCAATGGGACATAATGGCTGGAATCCCAACCCCACCTGAAAAGGGGTTGTGGCTAGTTGAGCTATGGAGAGATATGTTGTAGCTGTGCTAGACATAGGGGAGGCTTTCATCCCATGTGCATGGGTGCTTCAAATTGTACACACGCAACATGTGTACGATCATCCTGTTGTCGACCTTTGTTTGGCCATCAGTTTGGGGGTGGAAAGTCATGGGTAGTGAGCTTGGTATCCAACATCAACCATAGACTTGACCAAAATATACTTAGGAACCTGTTATCCCGATCTGAGATAATGGGATGTGGGATCCCAAAATGTACCCACACTCATTCAAAGAAAAACTTATCAGTGGCTTATGTTGTGATACTATTCTTGCAGGCCGCCATAATGGCCATCTTAGATAATTTGTTGACAACCACAAAAACGCAGTCATTGCCATGCTTAGTAGAAGGAAGGCCTGACATGTAATCCATGGAGATGGATTCTCAAGGTCAAATAGGAGTAGGAAGAGGAGTATATAGGCCTTGCTTCTTGATGGTTGGTTTGGTAATGGCACAGGCATTGCAGGATCTGATGTACTTCCCAACATCCTGTCGAAGGTTCGGCCAGTAAAAACACTTCTGCAACACTGCCACTGTTTTCTCTACCCCGAAATGTCCAACGACCCGACTGTAGTATGCCTCCCAAATCATCGTGGCACACTCACTTGAAGGAACATGGAGGTGTCCCAGGTGGCATAACAGTGCATCCTGGAGGTGAAAATTATGAACTTGCTTGCCTTCCAAGAGTGTCAGGTATGTGTTGTCGAATTCTGGATCACTCTTGTAAATATGTGGCCACCCCGTAGCCTCGTTCCCATAAGAGTCAAGCATTGTCGTCAGTGCCATGACTGGTGGTCGACTGAGACAGTCTGCAATTTTGTTGTTGTTTTCCTCCTAATATTTAATGTTCAAATGGAACTGTTGTAGGTATGTGGATCATTTCTGATGGCAATTGTTCTACAACTTCCCTTGTGTCTATATGAACTGCAGGGGTTTGTGGTCTGTGTTGATGACCGTTTCCTTCCCTAGAACGTAATGTTTCCATTTTTGGCAGGCCTGCACAATATAATACATCTCTTTGTCATAGGTGGGATAATTTTAGACTCTGTTTGAAAGTGTCTCACTTTGATATGCCATTGGATGCCCCTGCTGGGTAAGAACTGCATTAATAGCATAGTCAGAGGCATATGTCTCTCTCTCAAATGGTTGATGCAAGTCTACTAATGTGAGCACTGGTGCAGAGCAAAGGTGATGCTTCAACTCAAAAAATTCCTTCTGTTGGGATTCAGACCAAAATAACTTTGCTTTCGCTCCTCCCTTGGTGACTTGACTCAAAGGCCAAGTTATATGAGAGAACCCCAACATGAACCTATGGTAGAAGTTAGCAAGACCCAGAAAGTTGCGGAGCTCTATTAGAGTGGTTGGGGCTAGAAAATACCAAATGACTTGTATCTTGGATGGGTCCACATGCACACCCTGCTCATCAATGATGTATCCCAAATATTGAACTTGGGTCACACCAAAAGTGCATTTCTCCAAATTGACACACAACTTGTATTGCCGTAGAGTTTGGAGGACCTGTCCAATATGGTGGAGGTGTTCTTCCCAACTCCAAGTACACCACCACAAATGAGTTGGTGAAGGGTCACAAGATATCATCCAATAGTCTCATGAAGGTTTCGGGGGCATTTTTCAACCCGAAAGGAATGACCAACCATTCAAAAATTCCCTCCTTGGATTTGAAGGAAGTCTTCCACACATCAGAGGGTTTGATCAGTACCTGGTGATAAGCAGACTTCAAGTCAATCTTTCTGCAATATCCCCCCCACCTTGTGTTGGTTCAGAAGGTCATCAATCCTTGGGATTGGATACCTATGTCGGACAGTGATGTTGTTTGGCGCCTGATAGTCAATACAGATTCTCCTTCTTCTTCTATACCAAGACAATCGAGCTCCCATAGGGTGATGAACTCAGCCTGATGTGCCCTTTTTGCAACAACTCTTGAATATGCCTCTTGATTTTATCATTCTCCAGAACATAGCATCGATAGATCGGTCCATTGGGTAGCGATGTGCCCGAGGTTAGATCAGTGGAGTGCTTGACCTGACAGCGTAGAGGTACCCTTGCAGGTGAGGTGAAGATGTCCCTATACTCCTCTACAACCTTGTCCATCTGTTGCTGCTTAGTGGAGGAGCCCTGTATGGAGGCCATGGACATAATCTTATCCTTTCCTTGAAGGTGAATCATAAGGAAAGAAAATTTCCTGGTCTGGAAAATGATCTTACTGCATTGCTTCACAGTGATCAAAGAAACGATGGTAGGTGATGCTACCTCTGGTATCCTGTAAAACTTATTGTCCAAAGTAATAATAACAATGCAAGGCCTATAATCATCCACAACATGTTGCTTCCACAAGTATGGTTGGCCTAATAAAACATCACAAACTTCAAGAGGGGAACATCACACAATACCTCGTCTATGAAGGGCTTGATGCAGTAGGGAAGGTGGTATTGTTGGCTGAAGCAAAGATCTTGCCCTATGTGAAGCCACCCAATGGTGTATGAATGCAGGTGTGGTGTGGTCTGTAGGCCCAATTGCTTCATGACCTCTACTAAAATGAGGTTCTTTTGACTCCCATTGTTGACAATGAACTGTAGCGAAGAACCCTTCACCCACATCTGCGAGTGGATATTCTCCCCCTCCTCTGGATCTTCAGGCTCATCCTTCTGGATATTGGTGGTGGCAACAATGGTAGTAGGCTCTGCATCGATAATATACTTCCCTTTCTCATTCCCCTTATCAGTTTCTGACTCTGAGTCAGAACATGCATCTAATTCGGAAGCCTTCAGCTTAGCCACCAGTGACTGCTTGGCTCAACACTCACTTATGTTGTGAGCGAGGATCTTATGGAACTCACACCATTTCCCTGTGTCCTTCTTTGTCTTCATAGAGTTGTTCTTTGCTTGCAGTTTCAATGGGTTGTCCTCGGTCCCCCCGCCTTGGCTTGTCCTTTATTCTGCGGTTTGGAGGTGCTTTTCCCTTCCTTTAGATTCCTAGATCCAAAGTCTCACTTCTTCTATTTAAATGTATGCTCGATCTTGGCAGCATATTGATAGACGATGCCAAGCGAGGAGATGTCCAGGAACTCCATCTCACTTTGGATGTACTTGTGTAGACAATTTCGGTACTTGAGTACAAAATTCCGCTCATAACCCTTGATACCCAACTTCGTGCAAAGGGTATGGAAAACATTTGTGAAATCTGACACATCTTAGTCCCTTCGCTGTCGCAACGTGGTCCACTTTATGTATTTATCTTCATAGATCCCAACAGGTTAATATTGTTCCTTGATGGCGTCTCGGAAAGAATTCCATGTGGGTGCGGCTGAAAATAGTGAGGATTCCCTCTTGTCCTTTTTTCCGCAGTAGGTTTCCCACTAGTCCTTGACATGTGGGACATATTTAAGGAGTGCAAAAGTAATATTTTCCCAATTGGAAAAGTCATGAATTGAAAAATATCTTTCCAACATATTTAACCATCTATCTATGACGTCTACATCTATTTGTCCTTTAAATATGGGAATGTCAAAGTTTACTTGTACCTTAAAGGAGTGGCGCCTCGAGAGTGTTTGCTGGAAGAAGATGTGTCACCTGTGGGTAGCTGTCGAAGGATCTGGGAAAAGTTATCCATCATCGCGTTCCTTTGTCACTTGAGGACTTCCTCGCATAATATTTTGAAAGGATCTCCTGCCCCCTCGTCTTTATTTTCTTCCACCATAGGAGGTCATCGGGGTTTTTGAAGTTGTTCTTGCAAAGGTTCAACGAGATCGAGCCTTAAATCCTTACCCTGAATTCGTTGGGGACATATAAAGAAAAATAAAGAGAGAGAAGACCGCTCTGATACCACTGATCCAGAATTATGCAGGAATGCAACAAAATACAAACATACACATAAACACAGAGATGCAACTAAAATAAAACTTCATTTCATTAATATCAAAGAACTGAAATATGCTTACATACAAAAATGGAAATAAACTAGCTCGGGCGATGGTAACTTATCTCTAGGAAGAGATGTGGCAACTACATTCGTCTGGATTGTGTTACAATGAGGCTCGAAGGCATATTTGTTATTGAGAAATAATGGGAAACCATAAACATCCAAAAACCTAACCCTAGGAGATGAAGTACCAAAAACTGTAGGCCCTGTTTGGGTAAATTGGTACATCAACTTCCTGGGGTTGTAACTTTGGCATACTATTTCCATTTGGTTATCATAATACCTCATTTCGAAGGTCTCAAAGAGAAGGCTGGAAAAAAAAAACTAATCCTCTATATTGGGACCTTTCCGGTCTCTTTGTTTTCCATAAAAATGTCTTTTAGTCCCTTAAAACAACTTTAGAAGTTTAAGACCTGAAAAAGTTCCCAAAATAGTAAGTTGTGCTACAATTAAGGAAACAGAAAAGAAATAATAGTGTGGGTCCAAGTGGAATAGGCGGGTGACCACCAATATCAACCTGGATCACTTCTCCCCCCTTAGGATGTAATGGTCCCCATTGCGTTGAGTTCCTCCATGAGATGGGGAAATTTTTGCTGAAGTTGGTCCCTGGTGAGCCACTTTCCTTGGTGTAGGAGTTGGCAAACTTTGACAACCCAATACAGTTGGATCTTCTACTGGAGAGTGTTCTTGATCTGCGTATCCATGATTTGATCAGTTGTGGCTTGTTCCATGCAGTATGGCTTTAACTCTATCAGTGTGAGTTGTTCTACAATGTCTAATGTGTCAAGTAATTGTGGAAAGTATGGTCGAAGGCGGTCCACATTGAACACTAGGTGTAGACCAAGGAATGGTGGAATTTTGAGCTCAAAAGCATTGTCCCATGTAGAATACCAAACTTTGTCACCCACCTTAAACTTGTGTGGCACCCGATGTTGATCACGACCCTACTTGTATTTAACGTTGGATTTGTCCAATATGTCATGGACTTGCTGGAGGATGTACTGAATGCGCTCAATGAAGTTTCCAAGCCCTGTCAGCGTCAGCTTGGACATGAGCTGAATCTGCTTGAGTAATTGCAAATGGTATGGCCATATCAATGGGACAGTGGATGGAATCCCAATCCCACCTGTAAGGGGCTATGGTCAGTTGAGCTATGGAGAGCTCTGTTGTAGCTGTGTTAGACATAGGGGAGGATTTCATCTCATGTGTGTGGATGCTTCAAATTGTACATACACAAAATGTGTGTGATCATCCTGTTGACGACCTCTATTTGGCCATCAGTTTGGGGTGGAAAGAAGTGGACTTAGTGAGCTTGGTATCTAACATTGACTAGAGACTTGACCAAAATGTACTTACGAACCTACTATCCCGATATGAGATAATGGACTGTGGGATCCCAAAATGGACCCATACTCATTCAAAGAAGAGCTTAGTTGTGACTTCTACTGTGATACTCTTCTTGCAGGTCGCTAGAATGGCCATCTTAGAGATGTGTCCACAAGCACGAAAAGATAGTTGTTGCCATGCTTAGTAGAAGGAAGGCCTAACATGTAATCCATGGACATGGATTCCCAAGGTCGACTAGGAGTAGGCAGAGGAGTATATAGGCCTTTCTTCTTTATGATCGGTTTGGAAATGGCGCAGGTAGTGTAGGATTTGATGTACTTCCCAACATCCTGTCGAAGGCTCGGCTAATAAAAATACTTATGAAACACTGCCACTGTTTTCTCTACCCCGAATTCTCTAGTGACTTGACTATAGTCCACCTCCCAAATCATCATGGTACGCTTGTTTGAAGGAACACATAGGTGTCCCAGGTGGCATAATAACACATATTGGAGGTGAAAATTTCGAACTTGCTTGCCTTCTAGGAGTGTATGGTATGTGTTGCCAAATTTTGGATCCCTCTTGTAAATATGTGGCCACCCAACAGTTTTGTGCCCACAAGAGTCAAGCCTAGTGGTCAACGCCATGACCGGTGGTTGAATAAGGTAGTCAACAACATTGTTGGTGCTGCCCTTCTTGTACTTAATGTTCAAATGGAACTGTTGCATGTATGTGGACTATTTCTGATGGCTATCGTTCTGCAACTTCCCTTGTGTTTGTATGAACTGTAGGGGTCGGTGGTCTGTGTGGATGACCGTTTCCTTCCCCAGAATGTAATGCTTCCATTTTCGGCATACCTGCACAATGGAATACATCTGTTTTTCAAAGGTGGGATACTTTCAAACTGTGTCTGAAAGTGTCTCACTGTGATATGCCACTGGATGCCCCTGCTGGGTAAGAATTGCACCAATAGTATGGTCGGAGGCATCTATCTCGATCTCAAATGGTTGTTGTAGGCCTGGTAATGTGAGCACTGATATAGAGCAAAGGCGATGATTCAACTCGAAAAATGCCTTCTGTTGGGATTTAGACCAAAATAACTTTGCTTTCGCTCCTCCCTTGGTGACCTGACTCAATGGCCAAGTTATATGAGAGTACCCCAACATGAACCCGCGGTAGAAGTTGGCAAGACCAATAAAATTGTGGAGCTCTGTTAGAGTAGTTGGGGCTAGCCAATCCTGAATGACTTGTATCTTGGCTGGATCCACATGCACACCTCGCTCATCAATGATAGACCCCAAATATTGAACCTAGGTAATACCAAAAGTGTATTTATCCAAATGGGCACATAACCTGTGTTGCCACAGGGTTTGGAGGACCTGTAGAATATGGTGGAGGTGTTCTTCCCAACTATAACTGAAGATAAGAATGTCATCCAAATACACCACCACAAATGAGTTTGTGAAGGGTCGCAAGATGTCGTACATCAACTTCATGAAAGTTGTGGGGGCATTCGTCAACCTGAAAGGCATGACTAGCCATTCGAAAAGACCCTCCTTGGATTTGAAGGCAATATTCCACACATCAAAGGGTTCAATTGGTACCTGGTGATAACCAAAATTCATGTCAATATTGCTGAAATATTTGGCCCCCTTGAGCTCATCCAGAAGGTCATCAATCTCTGTGATTGGATACCTATTCCGGATAGTGATATTGTTTAGCACCCGATAACCAATACAAAGTCTCCAGGTCTCATCCTTCTTCTGTACTGATCCAGGTGGATATTGGTGGCCACCCGTCAATTCCACTTGGACCCCCACCAATGTTTCTTTCAGTTTTCAGTTTCCTTAATTGTAGCATAGTTTACTATTTTTAGTAGTTTTTCGGGTCCTAAACTTCAATAGCTGTTTTGAGGCCATAAACGATGTTTTTCTGGCAAGCTATCGCCATTAATATTTTCATAAAATCATATTTTTTGTCGTAGTCCTTGGAGAGATCTTTCCAACAGGGTATCATGCACGTCAAACAGAGAAAATATGACCGAGTCATGACCCCGAGAAGTTGGCTGTCCAACTAACCCTAACGGGGCCCATAAACTCTTGGTGTTACATCTCCTCGGGTTAGGGTTTTGGTTGTTTACGGTTTTCTCTTATTTTTCAATAATAAAAATACCCTTGAGCCTCATTGTAATGCATTTCAAATGCATGTAGCCACCACATCTCTTCTCAGATAAGCTACCATCGCCGAGCTAGTCTCATTTCCATATTGTTTGTAAGCATATTTCATTATTTGATATTAATCAAAGGAAGTGTTTTTTTCCCAAAGAAAAATGCATAATTTCCATTAATTTTTTAAGAAAATTACAAGTTGTATGCTAACATTTATGCAATGCTTTCACTACTATAAGGTGGTGATTCAGTTCAAATGTTCAGTTTTGGTGTTTAGAGCAAAAATATTTACATATTCCTTCATTAAACTTGAAGGATCAAAAAATAACCATGATTGTATTTGCAATGTTTTAAAGAGTTGTAAAGCAGTAAACAAAAACAGTAAACAAAAACTAGGATGATCGTATCGATTAGTCCTGTGGATGTACCGCCTCGTCGATGTAAGGCCTGTGGTAGATCTGGAAAAAGTCTTCCTCCCTGTATTCCTGGATTATCCACTGTCCTACAGTCAGCTGCGTGGCCTCTTTGGAAATAAGATTAGTGACTTCATTCCTTTCCCTGTAAATATGGGGGAAGACAAAAGACTCAAACTGTGATTTTAAAGTAATGGCTTCTTCCACCAAGTCTCTGAGTGTGTGCACGTGACAGTTATAAGTCCCATTTAGCCAATTTATGATGAGCTGAGAGTCTCCAAATATTTGTATTTTGTGGCAGTGTTTTTCCTTGGCAAAGAGGAGTAGGTGTCTGAGATTGTTTAGTTCATCATAGTTGTTGGTGCCTCTCCCTAGTCCCACTTTTATTTTGAAGCTCACAGACTTGGATAGGTGTAGGACAACTCCACCACCACATCCCTCTGTTTGGGCTGAGCTGTCAAAATATGCACAAGGCTGGCCTCTGTCTATTATTTCTGGGATTCTTGTCTGAGGGGGACACTATGCTTGGTATTCAGGGATTGAATTGTATGTGGCCTAGATGTTGTTGCATATTGCCGCTCCCAATATGTCTTTATCCTAGAAGATTTTATGGTTCCTGATGATCTAGATGCCCCAATAGATGATGGGTGGCAGATTTTTTAGCTTCTAGCTGTCTATTTTAGACCACCAGTTTTGCCAGGCCTCCTTAATATTATGGTCGGTCCATCGAAGAGGAACATTGAGTGTAGTGGTGGTTATTTTCCGGATGTTTGCAGAGACAGAGCAATGGAGAAAAAGGTGGTCGGTGTCCTCCATCACTGATTTTTAGAGGTTTCATCTTGAAGGCCCGTGTATGTTCCGTTTTGTCAGGTTTTGGTTTGTTGGGATTTTGTTTGATAGGATAGACCAGAGGAGGAGTCACACTTTATGAGGGGCTTTCAGCTTCCATATGGATTGCCACCACCACCACAGAGGGCCATTTGCTCAAGCTTCCATGATGGCCCCGAACCCGGTTTTGGGGGTGTAGTTGCTGTTGGGGGCCTTTGCCCAGATTAGCATATCTTCTTTTCCTGTAATCTTGATGTTTGCCTCTTCCAGGGCCCCCACAAACCATAACCACTCCCTGCTCCATCTGTCTCTGATGCCCAGATTTTCAAATGCCCACCATTGTCTGTAAGGATTCTCGGCCCGCCCCTCCTCTTTGATGTGGGTTAAGTGTGAGTATCCAGCAGCATTGAGTTCCTATCTCATTTCTTGTGGTAGAATGTGGGCGTTGCCACTGCCTTCCCAAGCATCAACCCCAATTTTGATTTGTGTGCTGTCCCCCACCTTCCAAGCCAGGCCTAATTTGATGATGTCGATGGAGTGTGTGACGACCTTCCAGATGTTTGAGGCCCCAGATTGGCGGCGATTTGGGCTACGTAACCAATCTATGGTTGATTGTGGATATATGTATTTGTTGTAATCACTTCTGTCCAGAGGCTATTTGAGGTGATAATTTTCCAGGCCAACTTAGCTCCCAAAGCCTTAGCAAACTCATAGGGCTCCTTTAGTCCCCAGCCTCCCCATTTCTTTGGTTTTGCTATCCTCTCCCACTTGACCCAGACAAAGGTTTTGCCAGCTGTTTGGCCCCTCCAAAGGAATCTGCAACAGATCTATTTGATTCTGTGATGGATGCCTTTTGGGATCCAGTCCAGGGACATCTAGTAGACTAGAATGGCCTCAAGGATTGATTTGATGAGAGTGAGTCTGCCTACCCTAGAGAGCCACCTCTGCTGCCAGATGTTTATGCGGGTTTCTATTTTTTCTATCATCCATGCCCAATCTGCAATGCGGTACCCATTTGGCTTGAGTCTGAATCCCAAGTATTTTAAGCCATCCTCCAGCTCTTGTCTCACAAAGCCGAAGTGTTGGGAGGCAAATCTTTGTTCATTCTGGAGGCAGGAACTGAATATGATTGTTGATTTGACAAAGTTCGGCTCCATTCTTGTATCTTTACAAAAGAGAGATAAGATTGCCTTGAAACTAGAGGTATCCCTATAGGATCCATTTAGAAAAATTAGAATATCATCAACAAAGAGAAGGTGAGAAATGGTGGTCTTGTCATTGATTTCCACTCCTCCCAGAGTGCCATTGTTTCTTGCTGATGCTATGAGTCTACTGAGTCCTTCCATTACCAGAAGAAAAAGCATTGGGGAGAGAGGGAAGCCCTGTCTGAGGCCTCTTTCAACATGGAAGAAATTGGAAGCTGCTCCATTGATCAGGACACTGAAGGAAACTGACGTGAAACAACACCCCATCCACTTGATGAATTGGTGAGGGAAACGAATGTGTGTGAGCATGAGCTGTAGATAAGTCCAGTTGACTTTGTCGAAGGCTTTGGATAAGTCTATTTTGAGGATGGCCACTTTTTTTGAAGAGGTTTTTATGGAGTGGAGCATTTCCTGGGCAGTGCCTATAGCCTCCTGGATGTGGCAGTGCTTGAGAAAAGCAAATTGTTCCTTTGAGATCATCCTGGAGAGGATTGGTTTGATACAGAGTGAAATTATCTTGGAGGTAATCTTGTAGATGCGTTTGCATAGGGAGATAGGTCTGTATTCATCAAAGGATTGTGGTTTGTCCACCTTGGGAATGAGAGCTATGAAGGTGGAGTTGAAGTCTGCAGACATTGTTCCCGAGGTTCTGCAATCTTCAGTAACTAGCAGGAGGTCTTGGCCGATGAGCTCAAGGAAAGTGATGTAGAATTCAATGGGCCAGCCATTCAGCCAAGGACTCTTATCTTTGGCCAGACTTTTAATGGCTGCCTCCAATTCATCCATGGTGATGGGTGAGTTCAGCATCTCCCTTTCTTCTTCCTCAACAAAATGAGGGATCGCTTCGGCCACCTGGAGAATTTCTGCTATATTTGCTACTCTTGGGTTTTTGTAGATATTCAAGTAGTTTCGAACCCCTAGGTCCGCCAACTGAGCAAAGGTGTTGGCTTCTCTTCCATGTTGGTCCTTTAGAGCCCAGATGGTGTTGATGTTCTACCTTCCTTTGGCGAATAGTTGGAAAAACTTTGTGTTTTCGTTGCCAACTTTTAACCAAGTGGCTCTAATATTTAGGTGCCATGTCTCTCCAGCTCGTCTTAGGAGTTTTATTTTTTCCTTTTCTAGATTGATGAGCTGATCCTTTGTGCAGAGTGTAGCATAGCTTGTCAGCCCCAAAGATTCGAGCTGGGCCAGTTCTGCCTCGATCTTGACCAGTTCCTCCTCTTCTTTTTGTTTTTTGGTCTTTACCCAGGCAATTGTTTTCTTTTTGAGACAGTTTAGGTTTTTGTAATAGTTGTTCCAGGAGACAACCCGTCCTCCCTATTATAATGGGTCCAATTTCCTTTTACCAAATCCTGGAACCCTTCTTCCCCAGACCAGGTGGCATTGAATTTGAATGGGGATTCTGTCTTCCTAGCTACATCTTCAATTTCTAGAAAAATCGGGGAGTGGTCTGAGCTGCCCCCAGATTTGACCCAATGCCTGATTTGGCCAAGACTGTTTAGGAGGGAAGACTTGATAAGGAACTGGTCTAAACGATGGGCAAGGGAATTCTCCCCTATTCGACGGTTCCTCCAGGTGGGCATTTTACGGGTTGTGTCTATGCTTATGAGATCATTTTCGTCCAATATTTTTTCGAAAAAGATGGTTAGGGCATCAGATTGAGCCCTATGCCCCCATGATTTTGCCAGCCCCAGGGAGAAATTTAGATCTCCCCCGATAATTATATTCTCTGGCTGCATGAAGTCCGACTGTAATAGGCTTCCCCAGTAGGCCTCTCTGTGATGGCAGGGGCCGTATATGTTGAAGATTCTCAGAGTGATATGGGGGGAGTTTGAAGTGATGTCTGCTCCCAGGAAACCCTGCCCTCCCCAGACATTTGTGATCTTGACTGAGGATTTGTTGAAGCCCAGGGCTAGTCCTCTCGAGCGACCTCTCGCATCTAGAAAGAAAAACTCCCAGTTGGGAAAGAATGGTTTGAGTGTTTGAAGAACTAAGGGTCCATCACCAAGAGTTTCTTGTAACATTAGGAAGTCCAATTTTTCTGCAAGACATAGTCTTTTTAGAGCCAACTTTTTATCGGGGCTGGCTAAACCCCTACAGTTGAAGGAGAGGCCTTTCATGGGTTCACTGAGGCAGGGTTCCCCTTTGCTCTAAGGACCTGATCTATGGGAGTTTGTATGCCGGAGGCCACCTCCAAGCTGGCTCTTTTAATGGCTTTGGAGATACAGGATTGCCTTCCCCGTGGGGATTTGTGGGTGGGAGGTGGGATTGGGTCCACCTCCAATCGAAAGGTATGGAGGGGAGGAGGGATGGAGCGCAGGTTATAGCAGTGGGAGGATCTGGATATCGAATCCCCGTGGGGCTCGATATGCAGGGTGTGATGGCTGGTGGTGCAGGGGGTGTTTGGGATGGGGGTGGGAGCGGATATCACCGGGCAGCAGGCTTGGCTAGGCTTGGGGAGGGGGGGCTATATTCAAATTTACTTGTAATGAACTAGAAACAGAATTTATACATTCAGTCAGAGAAATAGTGTTAGGGGGAGAGGATGTACCCGTGAAGCCCGTGCCTTCTCTAGAACGTGCCCTGGTGATCGGCGCCTCTGGGTTCCAGTTTGTCATTCCCGGTTGGGCTACAAAAGTTGGGGGCTGTATTTCCAGTCCTTTTGGCTGTCTAGTTTGTAGATCTGTAATCTCTTCCATTCCCAAGTCCGTTTGTGTATTGGCCACTACATAGCTTCTCAGGGGAGATTGTCTTAGCCTTGTGACTAGTGGGCAGGACTTGTAGAGGTGGCCAACTTCATGGCATTTCCTGCATCTAAACGGTATGCCCTCATAGTCCAATTCTCGCCAGCAGATTGTGGTTCCTAACTGAAATTGATAACTTTCCACCCAACCATCTCTAGTGTCCAAGTAAACTGGAATACGAGCCATCGCTAGGATGACGATGTCCATGTACGTTTTGTCATGGTTCAGGTAGGTGCCGAGGTCGTCCCCAATGATTTTGAATATGTCCTCGGACCAGAATTGTAGTTGTAGACTTGGTAACTGAACCCATATTGGCCCTGCTCCAATGATCTCCTTCTCTAGATCAAAGAGCCTTGACCATCGCTTGAGGAGCACGGGAGTCATCTCTATGTGCCAGTATCAGGTTAACATCCAGTTCACGTCTTCTGGCTCGGCGAAGATTAGTGCGAACTATCCTCTTGATGTGGCCAACACCACTGGGAGTTGTGCTAGGAGGTTCCCCCAGACCTCCATTGTCCATCCTTTCAGGCGGCCCGACAAGTAGTTCCTTCCGCGCACTCTCCCCACTAGGAAAATGCTCTCTGTTAGGGCTGCTTTGTCCATTCCAATACCTTCACCAAAAATGAGCTTTCAACCCCTTTCCCTTGTCTTGGAGAGCTTGGACTGTTTGGCCTTCTTTGCCTTGAGAATCTGCTGTTTAGACTGGCTGCTTTCCACTTTCACCGGATTGTTCTCTAGGTTTGAGTCCCTTGGATCTTCCCTATCTGGCACATTGTTTACCAAGCCCTAAAAATAGCCCGAAGGTTGTATCTTGTTCCTTAGGTCGAGATGTGTGTAGGCATCCTGTGGGTGTTTGGTTCTATTGGGCTCATTGTTTATTATCTCGTGTGCTGTGTTCAACTCAATGATGTCGAATTTTGAACCTTCAGAGATCCAAGCCGTGAAACCCTCTCTTTCCTGTAGGTCCTCGGAGGGCTGCTGTTGTCCACTCCAGACTAAGAGATCAGATGGAGACGGAATGGTGAGAAAAGGGGAGTTGGTGCCCTCGACGAGGCTGATGAAACCCTCAGTGACTGCAGTGATAATGACATCACAAAATTCAAGAGGGGAAACATCACATAATACCTCATATATGAAGGGCCTGATGTGATAGGGAATACGACACTATTGGTTGATGCAAAGATCTCGCCCTTGGTGAAGCCACTCGATGGTGTACGACTGTGGGTGTGGTGAGGTTGGTAGGCCCAAACACTTTGTGACCATTTCTAAAATGAGGTTCTTTTGGCTCCTGTTGTCGATAATGAATTGCTCCAGAGAACCCTTCTCCCAAATCTGTAAGTCGAAGAGCTGCTCCCCATCCTCTAGATATTTAGGCTCATCCTTCTGAATCTTGGTGGTGGAAATAGTGGCACTAGGCTCCACATCGATAATATGCTTCCCTTTGTCATTCCCCTTGTTAGTTTTTGACTTAGAATCGGAACATGCATATGATCCAGAAGCCTTCTGTTCGACCAGCAATGACTTCTTGGCTCGACAGTCACTTGTGTTGTGAGTGGGGCTATTATGGAACTCACACCATTTCCCTGTGTCCTTCTTTGTCTTTGTGGTGTTGTTCTTTCCTTGTAGCTTCGTCGAGTTGTCCTGGGTTGCCCTGCCTTAGCTTTGTCCTTTGTTCTTCCTTTGGGAGCGCCTTTCCCTTGCTTCGAATTCACAGATCCAAAGTATCGCTTCTTCTGTTTAAATTTATGCTCGATCTTGACAACGTATTGATAGGTGGCGCCAAGCAAGGAGATGTTGAGGAACTCCATCTCGTCCTAGATGTACTTGTGTAGGTAGTCACGGTATTTTAGTACCAAATTCCACTAGGAATCCTTGATACCCAAATTCGTGTGAAGGGTGTGTAAATCATTTGTGAATCCAACACATCTTGGTCCCTTCCCTGCTGTAGCGTTGTCCACTTTATGTATTTATCTTCGTAGCTCTTGACAGGGTAATATTGTTCCTTGATAGTGTCTCGGAAATAATTCCAAGTGGGTGCAGCTGAAAACAGTGAGGATTCCCTCTCGTCCTTTTGTTCACAATAGGTTTCCCACTAGTCCTTGACATGTGGGGCGACTTTGAGGAGTGAAAAAGTAATATTCTCTTAATTGGAAAAGTCATGAACTGAAAAATATCCTTTCAAAAAAATTAACCATCTATCTATGACGTCTGCATCTATCTGTACCTTAAAAGGAGTGGCGCCTCCAAAGTGGCTGCTGGATGAAGATGCGTCGCTTGTGGGTAGCCGCCGAAGGATCTGGGAAAAGTTATCCATCATCGTGTTCCTTTGTCGCTCAAGGGCCTCCTCAAGCAATATTTTGAAAGGATCTCTTGAACCCCTTGTCTTTCTTTTCTTCTACCGTAGGAGGATATTGGGGTTTAAGAGTTTGGTCTTGCAAAGGTTCAACTAGATCGAGCCCTAACTCCTTATACCTTGACCTCATTAGGGACATGCAAAGAAAAATAGAGAAAGAGCAGATCGCTCTGATACCATTGATACAGACTTATGCAGGAACACAAAAAGATACAAATATACACACAAACACAAAGATGCAGCAGAAATAAAACTTCTGTTTCATTAATATCAAAGAACTGAAATATGCGTACATACAAAAATGGAAATAAACTAGCTCGGGTGATGATAGCTTATATCTGAGAAGATATGTGGCATCTACATTCCTATGAACTGTGTTACAATGAGGCTCAAAGGCCTATTTATTATTGATAAATAATGGAAAACCCTAAACATCCAAAAACTTAACCCTAGGAGATGAAGCGTCAAAACTGTGGGCCCCTTTGGGTAAATTGCTACACTAACTTCCCGAGGTCGTAGCTTTGGCATACAATCTCCATTTCGCTATCATAATAGCTTTTTTTGAAGATCTTGAAGAGGAGGCCAAAGAAAAATTAATAAATTGATTTTGGACTTTTCAATCTCTTCATTTTCCCTTAAAACGTCTTTTAGCCCCTCAAAACCGCTCTAGAAGTTTAGGACCTGAAAAACTGCAAAAATAGTAAGTTGTGCTACAATTAAGGAAACTAAAAAGAAAAAACAGTAGGGGTCCAAGTGGAATAGGTGGGTGGCCACCAATATCCACCTGGATCAGTCCTCCCCCCTTATGAAACAATGGTCCTCGTTGCATTGAGTTCCTCCATGAGATGGGGAAACTTCTGCTGAACTTGGTCCCTGGTGAGCCACTTGCCTTGCTGTAGGAGTTGGCCAGCTTTGACAACTTGATACAGTTGGATCTTTTGCTGGTGTGTGTTCTTGATCTGCGTATCCATGATCTGATTAGTTGTGGCAATGACACAGGCAGTGCAGGATCTGATGTACTTCCCAATATCCTGTCGAAGGTTCGGCCAATAAAAATAATTTTGTAGCATTGCCACTATTTTCTCTACCCCAAAATGTCTAACGACCCGACTGTAGTGGGCCTCCCAAATCATTGTTGCATTCTCGCTTGAAGGAACACAAATTTGTCCTAGGTGGAATAACAGTGCATCCTGGAGGTGCCTTCTAGGAGCATCTGGTACATGTTGTCGAATTCTAGATCGCTCTTGTAAAGATGAGGCCACCCCACATTCTTGTGCCCATAATACTCAAGCATAGTGGTCAGCACCATGACCGATGGTCGGCTGAGGCAGTCTGCAACATTGTTGGTGCTTCCCTTCTTGTACTTAATCTTCAAATGGAACTGTTGCAAGTATGTGGACCATTTCTGATGGCGATCGTTTTGCAACTTCCCTTGTGTATGTATGAACTGTAGGGGTCAGTGGTCTGTGTGGATGACCGTTTCCTTCCCCATAATGTAATGCTTCCATTATCGACATGCTTGCACAATGGAATACATCTCTTTGTCATAGGTGGGATACTTTCAAATTGTGTCTGAAAGTGTCTCACTGTGATATGCCACTAGATGCCCCTGCTGGGTAAGAACTAAACCAATAGCATAGTCAGAGGCATCTGTCTCGATCTCAAATGGTTGCTACAGGTTTGGTAATGTGAGCACTGGTGCAGAGCAAAGGCGATGCTTCAACTCGGAAAATACCTTTTGTTGGGATTCAAATCAAAATAACTTTGCTTTCGTTCCTCCCTTGGTGAGTTGACTCGCAAGATGAGTTGGTGAAGGGTCGCAAGATGTCTTCCATCAACCTCATGCAGTTTGCGGGCATTCGTCAACTTGAAAGGCATCACCAGCGATTCAAAAAGGCCCTCCTTTTATTTGAAGGCAGTCTTCCACACATCGGAGGGTTCGATCGGTACTTGGTGATAACCAGACTTCAAGTCAATCTTCCTAAAATATTTGGCCCCCCTCCGCTTGTCCAGAAGGTCATAAATCTTTGGGATTGGATACCTATTCTGGACAGTGATCTTGTTTAGCTCTTGATAGTTAATACATAGTCTCTAGGTCCTATCCTTCCTCTATACCAAGACGATTGGGCTCCCATAGGGTGATGAACTTGTCCTGATGTGCCCTTTCTGCAATAACTCCTGAATCTGCCTCTTGATTTCATCGCTCTCTAGAACAGAGCATAGATATATCGGTCCATTGGGTAGCAGTGTGCCTGGGGTTAGATCAATGGAGTGCTTGACCTGACAGTGTAGAGGTACCCCTGTGGGTGAGGTGAAGATGTCCCTATACTCCTCTGCAACCTTGTCCATCTATTGTTGTCGTGTGTAAGAGCCCTTTATAGAGGCCATTGCCGCAATATTCTTTTTTCCCTCATGGAAAATCATAAGGAAAATTAATTTCCTAGTCTAAGAAATGATCTTATTGCATTGTTTCGCAGTAATCAAAGAAACGATGGTAGGCGGTGCTATCGCCGGTTTCCTATACAACATATTTCCCAAAGTAATAATAACATTACGAGGCCTAGACTCATACACAACATGCCGCTTCCACAAGTATGGTTGGCCTAATAAAACATCACAAAATTCAAGAGGGGAAACATCACACAATACCTCATATGTGAAGGGCTTGATGCGGTAGGCAAGAAGACACTGTTGGCTGATGTAGAGATCTCATCCTTGGTGAAGCCACCTGATGATGTATGACTGCGGGTGTGGTGTGGTCGGTAGGCCCAACTGCTTCACGACTTCTGCTGAAATGAGGTTCTTTTGGCTCCCATTGTCAATAATGAAATGAAGTGGAGAACCCTTAACCCACATCTGTGAGTGGAAGAGTAGCTGCCCCTCCTCTGGATATTCAAGCTCATCCTTCTGGATCTTGGTGGTGGAAATGTTGGCACTAAGGTCCACATCGATAATAGGATTCCCTTTGTCATTCCCCTTATCGATTTCTGAATTAGAGTCATAACATGCATCTGATTCAGAAGCCTTCAACTCGGCCACTAGTGAATTCTTGGCTCAACACTAACTTGTGTTGTGAGTGAGACTCTTATGGAACTCACACCATTTCCCTGTGTCCTTCTTTTCCTTCGTGGTGTTGTTCTTTGCTTGCAGCTTTGGCGGGTTGTTCTGGGTTACCCCACCTTGTCTTTGTCCTTTGTTCAGCAGTTTGGGGGTGCCTTTCCCTTGCTTTAGATTTGTAGATCCAAAGTATCGCTTCTTCTATTTAAATTTTTGCTCGATCTTGACAGTGTATCAATAGGTGGCGCCAAACGAGGAGATGTACAAGAACTTCATCTTGTCCTAGATGTACTTGTGTAGACAACCGTGGTACTTGAGTACAAAATGCTGCTCATAATCCTTGATACCCAACTTCTTGCGAAGGGTATGGAAACGATTTGTGAATTCTGACACATCATGGTCCCTTCCTTGCTGCAACGTGGTTCACTTTATGTATTTATATTCATAGCTCCTAACAGGTGATATTGTTCCTTGATGGCGTCTCAGAAAGAATTCCAAGTGGGTGTGGCTGAAAACAATGAGGAATCTCTCTTGTCCTTTTGTTCACAATAGGTTTCCCACTAGTCCTTGACATGTGGGGTGGCTTTGAGGAGTGAAAAAGTAATATTTTACTCATTGAAAAGTCATGAATTGAAAAATATCCTTCCAACAGATTTAACCATCTATCTATGACATCTGCATCTACCTGTCCTTCAAATATGGGAATGTCAAAGTTAACTTGTACCTTAAAAGGAGTGGCACCTCTAGAGTGGCTGCTGGATGAAGATGCGTCACCTGTGGGTAGCCGCCGAAGGATCTGGGCAAAGTTATCCATCATCACATTCCTTTGTCGCTTGAGGGCTTCCTCGAACAATATTTTGAAAGCATCTTTTTCCCCCTCGTCTTTCTTTTCTTCTGCCATAGGAGGCCATTGGGGTTTGCGTGGTTGGTCTTGCAAAGGTTCAACCAGATTGAGCCCTAACTTCTTATACCTGGCCTCATTGGGGACATGCAAAGAAAAATAGAGAAAGAGCAGACCGCTCTGATACCATTGATCCAGACTTATGCAGGAACACAACAAAATATAAATATACACATAAACACAGAGATGCAGCAGAAATAAAACTTCATTTCATTAATATCAAAGAACTGAAATATGCTTGCATACAAAAATGGAAATAAACTAGCTTGAGCGATGGTATCTTATATATGAGAAGAGATGAGGCGACTATATGCCTCTGAACTATGTTACAATGAGGCTCAAAGGCATATTTATTATTGAGAAACAATGAAAACCCTAAACATAAAAAAAATTAACCCTAGGAGATGAAGCGCCAAAATTGTGGGCTCCATTTGGGTAAATTGGTACACCAACTTCCCGGGGGCGTAAATTTGTCATACGACCTACGCTTGGATATCATAATACCTCGTTTTGAAGATCTCAAAGACGAGGCAAAAAACAATCTGATAAATCGGTTTGGGACTTTTCTAGTCTCCTTTTTTCCCCTAAAAAATGTCTTTTAGTCCCTCAAAACGTCTCCGGAAGTTTAGGACCCGAAAAACTTCCAAAGATAGTAAGTTATGCTACAATTAAGAGCGCTGAAAAGAAACAACAGTGGAGGTCCAAGTGGAATAGGCGGGTGGCCACCAATATCCACCTGGATCAAGCCTATGATAGGGGTTTGCAAGAAAAAGTTGTAGTCCTTGGATAGACCTTTCTAACAAGGTATCGTACACATCAAAGAAAGATCATATGCCAAAGTTACAACCTCGGGAAATTTATGTACCAATTTACCCTAATAGGGCCCACAAACGTTTGGCGCTTCATCTCCTAGGGTTAGGTTTTTGGATGTTTGGGTTTTTCCATTATTTATCAAGAATAAATAGGCCTCAGAGCCTTGTTGTAACTCTGTTCATAAGGCATTTAGCCGCCACATCTCTTCTCAGAGATAAGCTACCATCACCCAAGCTAGTTTATTTCCACTTTACATGTAACAAATTTTCAACATTTTGTTATTAATGAATTGAAGTTTTATTTTCGTTGTAGCTCCGTGTTTCTGTTTATAGTTGTATTTCATTTCGTTCCTTCATAAATTCATATAATCCTATCTGACTTGAATTTGGACTCAAGTGAGGCTAGTAGATTCATATATGTAATTAAAAATGTGGTTCAAAATATTTATTCCCATATTGATTATTTTGTACAAATAATGATCTATTTAGTTTGAATTTGAATGTGTTATATTGTAATATTAGATTATGGACACTTACTTAATGCAAACGAAACTCACAGAGGAGTTCTAGTGGTACTTAGAGTGGACAGTTTGTATATTTTTAGGCCCATTTCATAGGGCACATTCACATGTGATACAAACTTTGTATATTTTCATACATGGACAATCTATGGATGTACATGAACATTATTTTAGTTTATGGATGCTTATTATTTCAATTTATGAATGTTCATGTGATATTTGTAATTTGTATATATTTTCATATGGATAATTTATTGATACATTCATTATTTCAGTTTATGGATTTGTATTAATCATTTTTATGGATGTTCACTAATTTTTGAAGTCTATGGATATGTTAAAATTATTTCACTAGTTTAAATTTTTTTCTATATACTATAACTTTTATTTAAAAACATAACAATTTTGATTTCTAGTCTCACAAACTAATAAAATAAGTACAATCTTAAGTTATGATGCAAGTCACTTTGATACCTAAAATGAACTAAAATATATGATGGTTGAATTAAAAAACACAAATAGGATTGAAACAAGTTTTAAATTCAATTTTAGAAAATGTCAAGTAAACAACAAATGTGTTTTATTCAATTTTATTTTTTTTGAGTTCATCTACAAGAGCTTAGTCATAACATTATATTAAAGTAATATGTACTGGAATTTAATATACCATTTTTTTAATGATATATGTTTCTATAATTTTATATATAATTAAATATGAACTTTCCTAAATTTACTTTCCTATCTCAAGGATCAATAAAAAACACAAATGAAATTGAAATAAATTTTATTCAATTTTAAATGTTTTGTGAACAACAAATACGTTTTATTCATTTTTTTTAAGGTCATCTACAAGAGCTTAGTCGTGATATAATATAAGTACAATCTTACTATGATGCAAGTCACTTTGATACTTAAAATAAACTAAAATATATCATGTATCAATTTAATATTGAGCACGGAAAAAATTACAATCATGCTTTATATTGACTTGTAGAAAGTGTCTTTTAGTGCAATCAACATGTATGTTATTATAATTCAATTTTAAAAATAAATTATTTGAATTCTAAAGTCATCCATATTAAAATAAAAAATCAATATATGAAAATTTTTGTGACCCACCCATATACCATTGCATGGTCAAATTTAATTAATGGTAGAAGATCCACATATTGATGATTTTGAGTCGATGTTTCAGAACCATAAACTAGGTCCATCTTCAAGACTTGAGGATATGAAGAGCATGATAAGGAATAAATAGTTGATGGTAGCGATGATTCTAACCCTAATAACCAACCAAAAAATTAGAATGATATGTAAAATAATATATATGAATTGAAATCAAATAAAGTTACTAGTAAATAATGAAATATATATATGTTTTTTTTTTTTTCCCGTGGAAAAAGTCATAATTTTCATTATAGGAGAAAATTACATTTTGCATATGCATAAGCATTACTTAAGAGGCATTGCCTGTTCAAAAAAAGAAAAAACTTTGAGCATTCCTCCGCACAGGGAGTATTTGGAAATAAACAAAAAATAAATAACCTGTCTGACCTCTTCACTAAGAGGGAGTGATAAAGTCTGATAAATATTTATAGATAAACAAAAAGATAAACATCAAAACTGTATACTGTTCTTGCAGTGTTGCTCAGATAGATTCAGGATCTATAAAAGTTTTGTGATAGTGCTGATAAACGACACCATCCTTTTCCTCACAAATCATCCAAGTGTCATCATCCCTGATCGTTGCTTCTTTGGATAAGTGGTCAACAACGGTGTTCTGCTCCCTATGGAGTGAGCGTCCCCTATAGTCGCCCGTGCTCTTGTTAGAGGTGGGGAGGGAGGCCGAAGAGGAGCTTTCTCCCGCTTCTTCCTTGATTCTTTCTCGTGTGTAATGTCAGCTTCGGCCAGGACATGTTGTGACTAATCTTCCACTTCCGTAGCAGGTTGAGGAATGTCCTGAGGGGGATGGGCTTCCTGTTCATTGATCTCCAGTTGTTGGCCCTTCTTGATGATCAGGGGACAATCCTTGTATACATGTCCGACTTTATGGCACCTGCGACATCTATAGGGTATGCCCTCATAGTCCAGTGGCTGCTTCCAGGTGAACGATCTCCACTGAATGGTGATGAATTCCAGAAGTCCTCCCCTGGTGTCCATATGAACCAGAACTCTGGAGAAAGCCATCTTGCCTGTGGATAAATAAGATTTATCGGATTCCATATATGTGCCAATTGAGTTCCCAATACGCCTGAAGATGTCTTCGGACCAGAAATGTAACGGAAGTCCCGGTAATCTGACCCATATTGGGCCAATATCAAGCTGCTTTGTGTCCAGTTCGAAAAGCGGAGACCAACGCTTTAGGAGGATTGGGGCATGTTCAAAATGCTAGTAGGACGAGAGTACCCAATTCGTGTGGTCTAGTCTGGAGAAGCGTAGGGCAAACCATCCTTTCACAAAAGTCTGTACTGTGGGAAGGTTAGCTAAATGATGCCCCCAGACCTCTGATGTCCATGATTTTATATGAGCCGCTATATAATCTCGTCCTCAGACTCTTCCAACTAGCACCCTGTCTGCAAAGTCCATAGTATCACGGAGCCGAATATCCTCCTTGAGCCTGAGAAAGGTATCGACCGTTTTGCTCCAGAAGCACTTGGTCTTCTTGCGATCCCTAGCTTTGGCCGCTGTGTCTCCTCAATGGTCAGGGGTGTGCTCTGATACAGGGGTATTCTCTGGGGGAAGGGATGAGTCGTCAGGGAGTGCTCCTGTTAAGGGGGGAACGGTGGTATAACTGCCAGAGGGAGGCGAGGACGTGCACAACGAAATTAGAGGGATCGAAGTGGAAAAAGGAGCGAGAGGAGCGGAGGGGAAAGTGGACAGTGGGGGGTGGGAGATGTGACCAGGGGTAGGGGACGGAGGGTTAGGGTTAAGGCACCCCGACGCAAACCCTAGGGAAGACGGAGACGGTGGGGAAGAGGAGAGGGACGACCAAGTTGGGGGGTCGTCTGGCAAGATCACCCGGTGGTCAGATGGACCTGAGAGAGAAGGGAGACCGGAGATTTCCTCATGCAGTTCATTGCTAAACAGATGTGACCCAAGCTTAGCTGAACGCGGGGTGGTCCAGATAGAACCCTCCGCTAACGTTTCTTCTGAGTAATCCTCCAAATCGAGGTCCATCGTTGTCAGGGGCAAGGTATCGCCAGCTACTTGTGGTAACCGCCAAGAGATGGAGCAGTAAGTCGACAAAATGGCTTGAAACCCTGGGTCAATACTTCAAACCGTGGTGCAGGTAAGGTGGGCACTGTAAAAAAAAAAAAACCTGAGTAAAAAAACCTTCTTACGGAGGTGGGGTATATTATATTATCCTCCCTATTCCGAGGTAGACGTGTACTCGGACGGTACAGCCAGCTGCTTCGACCTGCTGCACACACGCATTGACCTACCCATACTCGCCTGCCTGTTGCTCCATATATATATGAATGATAATACAGTAACTAATAATATGATATAATTATATCACAAGTGTTATTATATGGTATAGAGGGGTAAATTAATAATAGTATATGTTATAAATGAGCTAAATAAAGACCTAAATAGGGTGCCTATAAAACCAATTTGCTTTTAAAGAGGATTATAAATGAAAGGGAATTGGAGAGAGGAGAGAAGATGAGGTGGTGGGTTAATAGGTAGAGAAGGAAGAACTAAGAAATGAAATAAAGTAGGAGAAAAGTAGAGGGGAAGGGGGCGGGGATGACAAGGTAATGAGAAAAAAGATGAGAGGAAGCAAAGAGGATAGGAGATAAATGTGAAAAGGAAGGATAATATTTTAAATTCTTTTAGTTATTTTTGGTTAGTAGGGGCCACCATTTTTTTTTATTAATTTCAACACCATTATCCCTATTGGCATTGTTAGGGTGTTTTTTAATCTCCAGGGATTCTCTTAACCAACATCTATAATAATGTTCTTCTTTAGCAAGGATTTTGGTATGTTCCAATCTCACATGATGTTTAGTTTTCATGGCATGCTCAATAATAACAAAGTTCTTGATTCATTCATGTTTGATGTTAGCATTATTCTATTTGATCCTTTTTTTAAGGGAACATTCACTCACACCAATATAGCATTTTCCACAAGAGCATTCTATCATGTAAACATCTTTGCGTTGGAAGTGGTCAGTGTCATCTTTCACCGATTTCATCAATTGTCTGATGGTAGTGTGCGGTCTAAAACATGTCTTGATATTTTTTTTCTTTAGACCTTGGCAATTTTATCAGTAGTACCTTTGAGGAAAGGAAGATAAGCAGTATTTCTTGGGGTTCGATTGTTGGTATTATGAGGATAATTGTCATGTTTTATAAGATCCTTTTGAAGGGATTCATTAATATTCTTCTTGCTATAACCGAGACCAAAGACCTTAATCAAGTGCTCTTTTTATTTTTCCTGATGCTCAATACCTAATATTTTGAAGGCTTTAGAAGATAAGGTTCTAATGACACCAATATTTTGAGAGGGATGGTGGTGAGAGTATGCATGTAAGTAGTTTTCAATATGAGTTTTCTTTCGATACACCATATGATAAAGTCTTCCATCAAATTTTGTAATTATAAGGACATCCAAGAATGGGATGCAACCATTTTCTTTAGTTTCCATGGTGAATTGGATGTTATTAGAGAGACTATTAAGGTGCTGAAGAAATTTAGAGAGTTCATCCTTACCATGGGGTGTGACAATTTTCTTCAGTTTCCATGGTGAATTGGATGTCACTAGAGAGACTATTAAGGTGTTAAGGAAGGAATTAGAGAGTTAATCCCTACCATGGGGCACAACCATTTTATTCAGTTTCCATTGTGAATTGGATGTCATTAGAGAGACTATTAAGGTGTTGAAGGAATTTAGAGAGTTCAACTTTTTTAAGTATTTCAATAAATTTCTTAACTCAAGGTTCAATTAAAAAACACAAATAGGATTGAAATACGTTTTATTCATTTTTAAAAGATGTCATGTAAACACCACATAAGTTTTATTCAATATTATTTCTTTTGAGATTATCTACAAGATCTTAGTCATAACATGATATAAGTCAATCATATTGGAATTTAATATAGGTTAAAAAATAATATATGCTAACATTTCTATAATTTTATATAATGTTACTAACTTTCCCAAATTACTTAGGTATCCAAGTATTTCAATCAATTCCTTATGATTGAAATAAGTTTTATTCAATTTTAAAAGATGTGGAGATGTAAAAGTTACAAATAAGTTTTATTTGATTTTATTTCGTTTGAGGTTATCTACAAGAGCTTAGTCATAACATGATATATATAAGTTTTATTCGATTTTATTTCGTTTGAGGTTATCTACAAGAGCTTAGTCATAATATATATATATATATATATATATATATATATATATATATCAGTTCTATTTGTTTCACTTTTTACAATCCAATATGAAGCATGGAAAATGAGAATAATAAGAATGTAGTTAATTACAAATAGTTTACAATTTCAAGAAGCAAACATTTCAATTAAGTGAACATTTTATTTGAGATGAAAATTCAAGTATTTTAATTATGGTTGAATTACTGTAACATAGAAATGAATGCACATTGTCAATAATTTTTTTGTGCTCACACTCAATGCACAATGTTAATCTAATTACGTTGAAATTAATGTACACCATACATCTAGTTACACCAAATCGGAGATCAATATCTTCATTGAAATCAATGCATATAATGTAAGCAATCAAACAGGATGAGAAATCAACATCCACACTGAAATCAATGCATCTAATGTAAACAATCAAAGAGGATTAGAAATCAACAGCTACACTAAAATCAATGCATCTAATGAAAACAATCAAATAGAATTAGAAATCAACATCTACACTGAAATCAATGCAGCTAGTGCTAGCAAACAAATAGGATTAGGAATCAACATCCACATTGAAAGAAATGCATCTAATGCAAGCAATCAAACATGATTAAATATTAACATCTTTATTGAAATCAATGCATCTAATGCAAGCAATCAAACAAAATTAGAAATAAATATCTACACAAAAATCATTGCATCTAGTGCAAGAAATAAAATAGGACTAGAAATCAACATCTACACTGAAATCAATGCATCTAGTGCAAGAAATTTTCTTCCCTTTCTCCCGCCCCTCCATCTATATATATATCTCCCTCAATCTCTCCTTCTTTGTCTCTCTATCTCACCCCCAAAACACACACTCTCTCTCTCTTTATATCTATCTATCAACCTCCTTCCCTCTTGATACAGGAGCGTCCAGACTTAGTCAGCAATGTGAAAGTTTGTTCACATGTTGTGGCTAAACAAGTTGGATTTCATTGACCTGATTGGTCAAAAGGCAGTTTTACTAAGAGGGTTTGATCTCTCAAGAAATGAGTTGTATTTCATTATTGTAATAAGTTAGAAATTGTCTTATTTTAGGCTCAAAGATGAGTTGTTAGCATAGGTGTGATATAGAGCTATGAATTAGAAGATTTGTTGTTAGATTTATTAAAAATATGGATTGATTTGTTAGACACAGTTATACTGATATTCGATTGATAAAGGGAAGGAAAATGTAATGAAAAGAGAGAGGATTGAGGAGAGGATTGAGTGGAGTGAGAGCAAGAATAATGTGTGGATTGGGTTTTGAGAAAAAGGTCTTTCATTTTTGTAATCAGGCGCAAGGCCGGGACTCTGTAAGTATTTTATTATGAATGAATAATATTGTGTGTATGATTGTTTATCAGTCTATGGAAACCCTTGTATGTTGTGAGATCCTTTGTATTCGACAGTGTTATTTCCTTTGTTGTTCTACGTTTCATGTCGAAATCGCGGGTTTTATAGAAGTCTGAGGTCTTTTCTATAAATCTCATTGTTTGATCCACTTAAATCCTGACCGTCAGATCACCTTTATCAGGTCGGCGAAGTTTATTATATCATTTTGGTCCTGCAAGTGTAAAACACAGTTTACACTAAAAATGAGCGCAAAACATAGTCGAATTTGGAATTCGGACTTGAAGCATTTATAGGCGAGAATCTATACCATATTGGGTCCGTAAGACCGATATTGGATCAACGCTTTGAAGCATAAGGAGATTGGAAATTTGACATTGCGACTTGCGATCAGGCAAATTAAATCGCAAACGTTGGATCGCGATCAATCACGACTGTTGGATCGCCAAGCAGTTTTGTTACAGTGAATGGTTATCGGGCGCGTTAAAATTTGTAAGTGGTTTTGAAGGTCTGTCACCCAATCCCATTGAATCTTTGACACATAGCAAGGTGGAGGGAAAGAAAAACGTTTATCGGGTGGTTAAACCCCGGTCTATTGTTCCACCCGAAATCTCTGACAACCATAAGATCTCATCGATCTAGATCGACGGTTCCAAAGCATCGGTGCATTGACTTTCGGTGTACGATAAGCGCGCCAATATAAAAAGGTAAATATCAATGTTTTGCATTGTTTTTCAATGTATTTCGGGCAAAAGAAAACAGTCAGGTTATAGTTTAAAGGGGATCTGCGGGGTTGTTTTGGGGTTTTTTTTTTGTTCTACTTCCACGCTGCGTCATTTGTGTTATTAGAATAGAAGAAAGGGTTGTTTGCAGTGAAAATGACACCAAGGAGAGGAGCTGGCATTGGTCGAGGAAGACCTGAAGCAAATGCAGTTCTACTGGAAGAGGTCCGGAGTCTATGTACGAGAATGGAGACAATTGAGACTGCCCAGAGAAGAGCGCCTGATGAAGGAGATGAGAGCTCTTTAGAAGAATCTCCTGAGGAGGAAGTAGACAAAGATAATGAAACTACCAGAGTTATCAAGATGTTGGCGAAAGTAGGAGGAAAAGCAAAGATGGAAATTCCTATGTATGAAGGGAGTCTCAATACAGAAGAGCTAATGGATTGGATCAATTCATTGGACAAATATTTTGACTATGAAGAGGAAACTAATGACAAAAAGAAGGTGAAATTTGCAGTTACCAGATTGAAGGGTCATGCAGCTATTTGGTAGGATGAACTACAAACATCCAGAGCGAGGAAATGGAAGTCCAAGATTAAGCAATGGGACAAAATGGTAAGTAAAACGAAAGCCAAATTTATGCCTAAAGACTATCAGTTAAATCTTTTTAAGCAATTGCAAAATTTAAGGCAAAAAGGAATGTCTGTTAAAGAATACATAGAAGAGTTTTATAGATTGAGTATTAGAGTAGGACATGCAGAAGATGACATGGAGAAGGTAGCTAGATATATCAATGGCTTAAGGTATGACATCTAGGATGAGATTAGCTTGTTGAGTCTAAAGACTATTGAAGAAGCCTATCAAGCAGGTTTGAAGGCAGAAGAGAAGATGTTGAGAAAACAGACTCAGAGGAATAGAGGAAGAAGCTCAGTAAGAGGTAGAGGAACTACCAGACCAAGGGGAAAATAGCATCAACATGAAGCAGGAAGCTCAAGTAGTAGAACACCATAGAGGAGAGAATCTAACAGAGGAATATTTGTGGCCAGAGGAAGAGGGTGAGGAAGATATGTTTGGTGTTATACATGTGGAGAATGGGGACATATGTCATGGGACTGTCCTCATAATAAAACAAAAAGTCAGAGGAATGTGAATATGGCTGAGGCAAAGCCAAAACCACCTCGACTTATGGAAAAGGAAGAACCCCTTGAAGAAGGTGAATCACTATTATTGAGAAGGACTTTGCTTAGGGCAGAACAGGAGATTGGAGAACCAACACAGAGGAAGAATTTGTTTAGAACTACCTATAAATCAAAAGGTAAGTGTTGCAAAGTAATAATTGACAGTGGAAGCACTGACAATATTGTTTCTATAGAGATGGTGGATAAGCTCGGACTAGCAAAGACCATGCACCCTACTCCTTACAAGGTATCGTGGTTATAGAAGGGACATCAGATTATTGTGATAGAACAATGCAAGGTGGAGATACAAATTGGTACGTATAAAGATGTGATATTATGTGATGTAATGCCCATAGATGTATGCCATGTATTGCTGGGAAGACCATGGCAATTTGATCCAAAAGTTATTCATGATGGAAGGAGAAACATTTATACTCTGGAGAAGGATGGAACTAAACATACATTGCTGCCATTGAAGGACGATGTTGACAAAGGAGCACTTGGAAGTAGTATTATGTTGATAAGTGGAAAGGAGCTGCTACAGGAAGTAGTGAAGAACGAGGAGTTGAATTTTTCTATTGTGGGAAGACCAAAGGTAATTTTGAATTCCACAAAATTGGATGATTTTCCTGAAGAAGTTAAAATGTTGTTAAATGATTTTGTTGATATTATTATGGATGAGTTTTCGAATGCATTGCCACCGATCAGGGGTATTAGTCATCATATTGACCTAATACCAGGAGAAAGTTTTCCAAATAAAGCAGCATACATAATAACTCCTCAAGCGAACGCAGAAGTTGGAAGACAAGTGCAGGAGTTGATGGATAAGGGGATAATCAGAGAAAGTCTTAGTCCATGTGCTGTACCAACAGTAATCAGTCCAAAGAAAGGAGGAGAATGGCATATGTGCACAGATTCCAAAGCCATCAACAAGATCACAATCAGGTACAGATTTCCTTTGCCACGGATGGATGATTTAATGGACTGTTTGAGTGGATCAAATTACTTTACTAAAATAGATTTGAAGAGTGGATATCATCAAATAAGAATCTGAGAAGCAATCAGTGGAAGACCGCATTTAAAACAAATAGTGGGTTGTATGAGTGGTTAGTGATGCCTTTTGGACCCAGTAATGCACCTAGCAAATTCATGAGATTAATGAATGAAGTCTTGAAGGAGTATGCATGCAAGTTTGTTATTGTTTATCTTGATGATATTCTAGTTTTTAGTAAAAGTAAAGAAGAACATCTAGAGCATCTTAAGTTGGTACTAAGAACTATGCAGAAAGAGAAACTACTTATAAATATGAAGAAATGCAGTTTCATGAAGGAAGAACTGGTTTACGTGGGATTTGTAGTTTCTAAAGAAGGCTTGAAGATGGATCTAGAGAAAGTCCAAGCAATTTGGAACTGGCCTACTCCTAGAAATATATTTGAGGTAAGAAGCTTCCATGGTCTTGCAAGTTTTTATAGAAAGTTTATCAAAGGCTTTAGTAAGATTTATGCACCAATTCTTGAAACAATTAAGGATATCAATCAACCATTCAAGTGGACAGAAGCAGCAGACATAAATTTTAATTTGCTGAAGAAGAAAATCACAGAGGAACCAATTTTAGCTTTGCCTGATTTTGATAAAGTCTTTCAAGTAGAAACAGATGCTAGTGGAGTCGCAGTTGGCTCAGTTCTGAGTCAGGAGAAAAGACCGATAACATATTTTAGTGAGAAATTGAATGATGCAAAGAAGAAATATTCTTCTTATGATAAAGTGTTTTATGCTATTGTGCAGGCCTTGAGAAAATGGAGACATTATTTGCTGCCAAAAGAATTCATATTATATTCAGGCAATCATGCCTTACAGTTCATCAATAACTAGCTGAAGTTGAATCAGAAACATGCCAAGTGGGTAGAATTCCCGCAAAGCTTTACTTTTGTAATAAAGCATAAGAGTGGTAAGTAAAATAAAATCATTGATGCATTGAGCAGGGTAAGTTTTATTGTGCAAGAATTCAAAGTGGGTGTTGTAGGATTTGAGGAAATGATTGAAATGTACAAGGATGACGCAAATTTCAAAGATATCTATACAATAGTTCAGAATCCAATGAGTCATGACAGAAGTCAGTGGTTGGACTACTTCATTCAAGGAGGCCTATTGTTTAAAAGCAACAAGTTCTGTATTCCTAAATGTTCCATGAGGGAAAACATAATAAAGGAGAAACATAGTGGAGGATTACCTGGTCACTTTGGACAAGATAAAACCTTTGCTCAGGTGAATTATTTTTATTATTGGCCAAAACTGCAGACTGGTGTTAATAAATTTGTTGATAAATGCAGGATATGGCAGCATGCTAAAAGAAGGAGTTAGAATACAGGATTGTACCAACCATTTCCAAGACCAGACCGACCGTGGGATGCAGTTAGCATGGATTTTGTTTTGGGTTTACCTAAAACTCAGAGAGGGAATGATTCTATTTATGTTGTAGTAGATAGATTTTCCAAGATGGCACATTTCATTGCTTGTAAGAAGACTAGTGATGCAACACACATAGCTAATTTATTCTTTTCAGAAATTGTAAGATTACATGGATTGCCTGTAAGTATTGTATTTGATAGAGATAAAAAGTTTGTAGGGCATTTTTGGAGAACTCTTTGGAAGAAATTGGGAGCTAACCTCAGTTTTAGTTCAGCATACCATCCTCAAACAGATGGACAAACCAAAGTAGTAAACAAGAGCTTGGGAAACATATTGAGAAGTTTAGTGTATCAAAATCCTAAGCAGTGGGATTTAGCACTAGCTCAAGCTGAATTTTCTTATAATGATACTCCAAACCGAAGTACTGGAATGAGTCCATTTCAGATTGTTTTTGGAATGAATCCAAGAGGTGTGTATGAGCTCAGAAATTTGGGAAACATGAGACAAGAAGTGCAAAAGCTGAAGAGTTTGCAGAGTAGATGTAGAGACTACAGGAAGATGTCAAAGGAAGATTGTAGGAAAACAACAACAAATATAAACAGAGGGTATATATGAAAAGAAGAGAGAAAGAATTCCAAGTGGGAGATTTAGTGATGGTGTATTTGAGAAAAGAAATATTTCCTGCTACGACTTACAATAAACTGAAAATGAAAAAGATAGGACCATGTAGAATTAAAATAAAGTTTTCAAGTAATTCTTATGAAATTGAGTTGCCAGAAGGGATTGGAATATCACCCATTTTTAATGTTCTAGATTTATATCCATACAAAGAGGCAGAGATAGAGCTACAGGAGGAAACTACAGGAGATGAAGTTCAAACTGTGAACTGGGAAGAACAAATGCCAAAGACAGTTAAGAAAGAAGTGGAAGTTGTTTTAGAGAAGAGAGTATCCAAAAGAACCAGAGGACAGACTTATTTCCAATATCTAGTCAAATGGAAAGGACAACCAGTGGAGGATGCTAGCTGGTTAACAATAGCAGAGTTGCAGAAGTATGGAGTAAGTCCTGAAAGTTTGAAGGAAAATTCTTTTCTTCCCCGGGAGTCTGATGCAGGAGCATCTGAACTTAGCCAGCAATGTGAAAGTTTGTTCACATGTTGTGGCTAAACAAGTTGGATTTCATTGACCTGATTGGTCAAAAGGTAGTTTTACTGAGAGGGTTTTATCTCTCAAGAAATGAGTTGTATTTCATTATTGTAATAAGTTAGAAATTGTCTTATTTTAGGCTCAAAGATGAGTTGTTAGCATAGGTGTGAGATAGAGCTAGGAATTAGAAGATTTTCTGTTAGATTTATTAAAAATAGGGATTGATTTGTTAGACACAGTTAGAGTGATATTCGATTGATAAAAGGAAGGAAAATGTAATGAAAAGAGAGAGGATTGAGGAGAGGATTGAGTGGAGCGAGAGCAGGAATAGTGTGTGGATTGGGTTTTGAGACAGAGGTCTTTCATTTTTGTAATCAGGCCCAAGGCCGAGACTCTGTAAGTATTTTATTATGAATGAATAATATTGTGTGTATGATTGATTATCAGTCTGTGGAAACCCTTGTACGCTGTCAGATCCTTTGTATTCGACAGAGTGTTATTTCCTTTGCTGTTCTATGTTTCATGTCAAAATCGCGGGTTTTATAGAAGTCCGAGGCCTTTTCTATAAATCTCATTGTTTGATCCGCTTAAATCTTGACCGTCGGATCACCTTTATCGGGTTGGCGAAGTTTATTATATCTTTTGGTCCCGCAAGTGTAAAACCCAGTTTGCACTAAAAATGAGTGAAAAACATATTCGGAATTGGAATCCAGACTTGAATCATTTATAGGTGAGAATCTATACCATATCGGGTCCGTAAGATCGATATCGGATCGACACTTTGAAGCATAAGGAGCCTAGCAATTGGACATTGCGACTTGCGATCTGGCGAATTAAATCGCAACCGTTGGATCACGAAACGGTTTTGCTACAGTGAATGGTTATCGGGTGCGTTAAAAGTTGTAAGTGGTTTTGAAGGTCTGGCACCCAATCCCATTGAACCGTTGACACGTAGCAAGGCGGAGGGAAAGAAAACCGTTTATCGGGTGGTTAAACCCCAGTCTATTGTTCCACCCGAAATCTCTAACAACTGTCAGGTCTTACTGATCTAGATCGACGGTTCCAAAGCATCGGTGCATTGACTTTCGGTGTACGGTAAGCACACCAATATAAAAAGGTAAATATCAATGTTTTGCATTGTTTTTCAATGTATTTCGGGCAAAAGGCAAACAGTCGGGTTATAGTTTAAAGGGGATCCGCGGGGTTGTTTTTATTTATTTATTTATTTTTTTATATTCTGCTTCCGCGTTGCGTCACCTCTCTCTATATCTCTTCTTCCCTCTCTCCCCCTCATTACTCACATTCTATCCCTCTCTCTCTTCGTCCTTCAACTTTGTCACTATCTCCCTCCCTCTCATTCTCTCTCCCCCTTCTCTCATCTCTCCTTCTTTGTGTTTCTATATCACCTCCAAACATACACACTCTCTCCCCATCTCTCCCTTGTCTCTCTCTCTCTCTCTCCACCTTTCTCTCTCTATATGTCTTTCTTATTCCCTCCATATCTTTTCCTCCAACTCCATCTCTCTCTCACTCTCTCTCTCCTCCTCTCCCTCTCTCCATATTTGTGTCCCCCTCTCTCTCTCCTCTCCTTCTCTCTTTCTTCACCCCTCCTCTTCTCTCTCACCTAATTTATCTCCATCTCTCCATTGTCACTCCCTCTATATCTCCACCTCTATAACTCTAGGTCTTTGTTCTTCCCTCCCATATATATTTGGAGCTAATATACATCCTAATATATTAATATGTATTATAATATAGCAGATTTTATATTATATTAATCCAATATTAATAAATTTAATATTAAAATATATTAACATTAATATAAAATTTCGTATAATAATAATAATAATAATAATATTGTGAGGTGTTATCTTCCAGAGTCATCGCATTCATCTTTGTTATAATCGACGTTTCGAACCAACCTCCGTGGTTCATCATCAGGAATAGATCCATGAGAGAAGAAGTCAGAACCTCATCAGGTAATAAATAAGGCTAGGGTATGGATGGGAATGAAATGAAAGACAACCGACAGGTATGTTAATATTATAATTCATTGTAGTTGTAATATTTGTAATTTGTCTTAAAATTATTAATGTTTTGAGCACAACATTAATAATTTTAAGACAAATTACAAATATTACAACAACAATGAATTATAATATTAACATACCAGTCGGCTGTCTTTCATTTCATTCCCATCCATACCCTAGCCTTATTCATTAACTGGTGAGGTTATGACTTCTTCTCTCATGGATCTATTCCTGATGATGAACCACAGAGGTTGGTTCGAAACGTCGATTATAACAAAGATGAAGGCAATGACTCCAGAAGATAACACCTCACAAGATATAGATTGCAGAAGCCTCAAATCAATAATAATAATAATAATATTATTTTAATATTATTATTAAATTTAATAAGGTTTCTAAATGACATGATAACAAAAATTATAATAAAATTTGGATTTTTAATGTGGTAAAAACTTTAATTTTGATTTGGAATTTTAATGTGGTAAAAACTTTTGTGAAAGGTAAATTTATGATCCATTCAAATTCAAGGTATATTATAAGGTATGTTTTGAGCACAACTAGACATACTTACACATTTCCCCCATATTGGGTTGTAGAATGCACCTCTTGGTGCAATAACACAAAAATTTTCTAATGTTATTTATAACCTAGATCCAGTTGAATTGTCATTTTTAGTAAAATAATATCATAACAACTTTGATAAATTATTAATGAATTAAATTTTAGATCTTTATTTATTATAAAATCTAAATTATGGGATTATGGGATTCATATAATTAATTTACAGAGGCTTGATCTAGCCCCCAGCTAACCACGTAAATTTCTCGATCAAGGGATTAGGAAACCCTCGATTGAGCTATTTGAATTTAGAATTTAAGTGCTCGATCGAGCGTTTTAAGTGCTCGATTGAGCTTTTGAGGTCCTAAAAACCATAATTTTAGCACCCCTTCTACAAATTTTCTGCAACACCATTTTGTACCCCAATAGACTTAGGGCAAAATTTGTCCTTAGGTGGTGGAGTTGATCATGTTGGATTCATGAAGGAAACCTCTATCCAATGGCATATGCGTTTGAAATTTTCGAATTCATATAATATTTTTCATCTAATTTCTTTTAAACATAATGCTTGAATTATTTTTGGACAGTTTTAAAGAGGTTGAATAAAAATCAATAACATAAAATATACACAATGAAAACATGTCAAAAAATACCACTATCTTCGTTTAAAAGTCCTCTTCAAAGGGGTACTCTTGGTTTTTCAATTTATTTAAATAGTTGAAAAAAGCCTTACACAAACACATGTGTTTGCAAAATACAATTGAAATATTACTTCGCCAACTTCGAAAAATAATAAGAAAATATAATTTTGCATAAAAAAATAAATTTTTGATATGAAAGACTTAGCTCTGTGTGTGTAGATCATATATATATATATATATATATATATTACACATTTTAGACTAAGTTACGCTACATGAACACATACATACTCTTAAGATATGTGAAAATTTTCAAGGACAAATGTTTCATTTAGTGGAAAATTGAAATATTATACAACACTAATTTTTTTTTGCAAAAAATATCATTAGGAAACCAACGTAATTCTCCACAAATTGTCTTTTTACTCTGAATCAAAATTCATAATTCTTATATGAATTTTGAGGGCTTCAATTCAATAAAAGAGTAAAATTTTGAAATTTCATCACCATATTTTTCCATAAAGTGTAACCCATCTTCGTGCATTCACCCTCGGATCAATGCCTTAATGTGAACAAAAAAACATAATTTTACTTGTGTTTATTCATATTAACAACCGATATTAATGCAAATGTGTATATATCATGATATATAGTAAAGTGTAAATATAAGGTACACCAAAGATGATTCACTATTAAAAAAGGAACACTAGAGATGAAGCATTGCATTAAAAGATGTGCGTTAGTATGTTTTGCACATTTTTCGTATACAAAATTTTAAATTTTAATATTCATGAATAATAGGAATGACAATTTAGGACAATTATATATATATATATATATATATATATTACATTTTGTATATGAATTAAAGATAATCATAGTAATAGTAAGTTGATATGTATAATTTCAGGTGTGTTTTGGGGTCCTGTGAGAGGAAGAACGATCTATTTCCTCATTCAATGTTGGTCCCCTCAATGTTTTTAAAGAAGCTAAATATTTCAAGGGGACATTGAGTTATTGTGATAGTTGATTCGTCACTGGGATCATGACACACACACATTTAAAGTTGGTCTTGATCTATGGTACTGACTAGCAAAGGAGGGAATTTATTTTATCTCCAACCTATCTAGGAGAGGGGATGCTTTTAACCATTTTCCTAATGTGTTGATTATTGTTATAATAGAGAGACAACAAACATATGTCTAGAGACATGTCAGTCTATACAATATAAACCCTAGCGACTTTCATTTTACATAGGGCCAATTATTATGATAAAATTCTTTTGGAGCCAAGGAGGTTAAGCACTTGTGTCTTAGCATCACCCCACAAGCACACCATATCATTAATGGGTAATGCATTAGTTTCCTTGTGATGTATTATCTAAATAACCTTATTTAGCAATAAAAATGCTACAGTGAAATGTTTTTATCGCTTTAGATAGATCTTTTATTATATTGGAGGAGAGACATATCTTTCCCTTTACTTTAAAGCTATTTTGTTTATTTTTTGAGAGGTTTTTGGTGTCTCTACCATCATTTAATTACTAGCCTCCTAGTTATAAGACCAATGTGTGTATGCACATGTGAGGTTAGAAGTTGCCCAAGAGGAGCCAGTTAGAATTCTTGTGTGGGGTGATGGAGGATGTGATTACTACTTGAGGTAGTGAGGATGATCACATCCTCGATCTTGTACAATATCCATATCTAGGGATGGATTGGTGGGGGTGTTAAAACCTTGTATTTATTATAATTGAGCCAATAAACAAGAGGCATGATAGTATCTTAATATTTTGAATGTTTTTAGTTGTAATTTTTTTATGCATTTAATGCACTTTTTGTTGACTGTAAGATTAATTTTCGGTTATCTAATTGTTGTACACTATTTTGTATATATTGGCTGATATAGCTGTGAGGTGCTTTTACCCCACCCTAATGCACCAAATTTGACAATGTTTGATTTCCTCCCTAGGTCATATACTAATTAAGTACTTTGATAATTAGATTCAAACTCCAACCAACACAACTTAGAGTGATATCCCAACACCCTAAGCTTGCAAGTATCTTTATGACCCTTCCTTAAGATATGTAATTAATATTTCATCATATTTTTAGTTCAATCACCACTGTGTTTATTTTTATTATATATCTATACAAAAATTTAGGTGTGATTAATTGCACCAAGAGGTGCTCTCCAACCCAATATGGTAGAGATGTTGTAATGTAATGTTTAACATTTTGAGTAAGTCAAATTACATACCAAAAAATAAAATAAAAATTGTAATGTAATGTAAACATTTTAACTCAGTCAAAATAATAATTGTATAAAAATAAAATAATAATAAAAATAAAAATGGCAGATGGTATTGACCCATGGTATTCATGTGGAATATAACCTATTTAAAGGGGAAAATTAAACTAGCCTAGATCCACCTTAAATCTGGATCCACCAAGCTCTGAGAGGGATCAAATCTCTTGATATGCAAACCTCTTTTAGAGTGAAAAGAGATCGATCATTCTCGGCGCTTGGTAGATCCAAAATTAAGATAGATCAAGGCTAGTTTAATATCTATATTATTTTCACTACAATTTTCGAAAAAAATATAATATAAATTCCATAATAAAAATATCAAAATTGAAAATTTAGTAAAAATACTAAAAATGCAAAAGTTGAAAACATAATAAAATAACGTATCCACAACTTACATCTTAAAATAAAACATGTACATATTATTTCCCTATTCATGTTAAGCATATACATTACTAAAGTCAACACTTTTGATGTGGGTATTTTATTAAAGATACTTGTAGAAAATTAATGTATTATAAGAAATGTAGATTCTATAATTAAGTATGATTATATTTGTAAGAGAAATGGTTCAAATAATGAAAACATTACAAAAACATTAGAAATGGTTTATGATCCTTATATCATCATGCAAATTATTAAATTTATCCTATTTTATTTGAATTTTCTAACTTATTATCCATGCCATAAGCAAGTGATAACGCAATGGTTCAACCTTGACCATGAATTAATTGACTATTTGACCAAAAATTAATTAACAATCTATAAAGTTGATAATATAAAACATATTTTTTTTGTTTTTCACTTTGACTGGTTCACTTTGTTTCAATGTTTTTTTGTAATGATGATGATGTACCATCCACGATCACCAATGAATAAATAAGAATCGTACGCGCATACTTATTCCAATTTCCCAAGTCCATACGTGATATGACTATTGCCAATTGGGGCAGGTTGACACATCAATGACACTAAAAATTTATCTGCGAAGCCTTCTGCATGTGTGTCCGATGGGCTAACTAGGCCTACCGAATATTCTCCCGCCCAGGCCTGGAATTTGACGTCCTGTAGGACGTATTTTGTGTTTTAGGACGTATTTGACGGTGGCTGAAAATATTTCCACGTCAGGTTTGACGTGTCTTATAAAACTGCAACCCGTCGTTTTGACGTCTAGTTTCAGAGTTAAACCGTCAAAAACTATAATACCATGCTGGGCTTGGTACCGATACACAAGACAATTTAATGCTATTTAAATTCTACAGCATTTGACTGCCTAGTAGCCAGTACCTAATAGTAGTAACTCTCTCATCTACCATAGGCTAGTACCTAAAAGGAGTAACTCTCTCATCTACCATCTGCAGCTTTGGCCATACGAACGATATGTGCAAATTTAATCTACAACTACCATTACCATTAGCTACTGGTTTGTACTCAGTGCAGAATTGGAGACAAATGCGGTTTTAAAGTTTGCTTGGACGCCAAGCTAAACCTAATCAAATGAAACGTGCAAATTGCAATATTTAACTATTCATCACCCAGGTTCCAAGGACTGCGTGCAATCTCACTATCGTTTTCACGAAAATGTTCACTGTCCAGGTCATTCTCACTGTTGTTTTCACGAAAATGTTCACTGTCCAGGCCATTGACAGCTGAATTAGTGGCAACCGTCTATCAACAATCTACATGAATTTGAAGTTATCTACCTGATTTCTCAAGAAAATGGAATGGTGGCTTTGTTCCATGATTCATCCATTAGAATGGAGGAAGTACAATCAGAAAATGGAATGGTGGCTTTGTTCCATGATTCATCCATTAGAATGGAGGAAGTACAATTACAGGCAAGGAAGAAATAGACAATGGGCATGTTCATGTGTCATCACTGAGGTAATACACTTTCTTCTTTGCCCTGACCATTACCCCAAGGCTTATTCTTGCAAGTTGTTGCAGTAATCCTTGTCGTTTGATTGGCTTGGACGTTTCTTTCTGGACATGCGGCTCTGGTGCTCCTTGGCAGATTGAAGATCTCCGGTTGAAATTTGAGGAGGCCTGGATGCTCAACAAGGTTAACTTATTAGCAAGAAACCCAACTCGCCATTTCAACTAGCTCTGTAAAAAAAATTTCGACAAGTTTTTCAGGTCAGATCATAACACTAAATTATTTTCTGAGTAGAGTTTAATTCGAGTGTTTTCTTATTACATGAAACAACTTTATAATGGTGTATAGATTTTATTACCTCACCATAATCCTGCTTGAGGAGAAATATATAACATAGCAATGCAATCACATCTCTACAACAACCCAGAACCTCGGAAAATGCTTCAGTACTATGAGACAATGTAATACTTTGAGGTAGTGCTGAGTGAAAGATTTATGTCCCGACCCTTAACCCTAGTGAACTCTTCAACGAAATCATGCCCATTTTCTATGAATAGCAGGGATGTATAGGAACACCGCTTAAAACATTTGGGTGGTTTTGAGAGAATAGGTTTCTCTCATCCAATGCTTCTCAGGCCTCGTCTATAAAACCGTGGGTGATTTTTTTAAGTCTAGAGTTTGTTAAAAGGTCCACTTTGTTAATTACTTTGTTGTCAACTAATTGAAAGGATCCCTACAATATTGTTGCTTGCCACAAAGTGATCCACACCTCTTTAGGTTGCAGTAATTGTATTTAGTATAGTTTTATCTTTTTATATAATGTAATGTTGTGAGCATGAAATCAATATAAAAACAATATAAAAATTAGAGAAACTTGTATTGAGCAAAGGAATGTAAACCATGTAAATTAATAACTTTCTTTAATTACAATCACAAAAGTGGATTTTACCTGGTTTTCTTGATATTATATAAGGTAAAATAATAATAGTTTATGTTTATTTTTGATTTGTTGTAGCCTTTCTAAGAGAGTATCTTAAACGTAAGAACAACCTGCATCGTGAACTCTTTTGACGGATTTCCATGTTCATAATAGTGATTGCATTTATTATTTTGCTTTTCTAGTTGACGCACTCCCAGCCATGAAAAATCTGCCAACTCTTTCATAGGAGGGGATTATAATTGGTTTTTTTTATACTGTATTAGCTTTTCTCACATAACAACAACCATTGAATACACAGGTTAGCTACTTTAGCGAGGATCCAGTTTCAGTAAACCAATTTTTGTTTTCCATTCAACTACATATTTTTTTCAAATCTAGAAAACCTTTGTAAAATCGTTCAATATAAAATGACTGGGAAGGAATTTTTCATCAGCTTTCGAGCCGAAGAAAATTCTGCCAACCTTTCCAAATCATTATTATACTCCAGTAAAGGTATAACAAGGAATGGAATGGATGGCAATGAAAATATAATCAATGGCCTGCTTAGTAGACGGTCATGGTTAACTTTGTCAGAATCTCAATGAACATAATGATTCTAATAAGAACTTTCTAACCTAATAGATGTTTGTCTTATTAGAGAAATAGTAGGTTTAGAATCCTTAATGCGAAAACTTTGAAATGAATACATTGAAATAGACTCTAAGAATATTATATATTCATAGTTTAAATATTAGATTGTAGTGATAATAACATATTTCAACGAAAAAAATTTGTGATATTACTTAATCACAGTTTGGAAAATAAATAAATAAAAATTTCATTCATTTTAAAACTATCAATTATTTAAATTTTAATAAAAAATTATAAGAAATATAAAAGAAATTTCATCGTTTCTTTTAATTTAGTGAGATTGATTTTATCTATTTTAATTAATAATATAATTTTTAATAAAAATATAAAGTTTTATTAAAATGGGAGCAGGTTAAGAATTTCATTGGGAGAGCCGTAAAAAAGGTTGTAAAAAAGGTTATTCCCATATTCAGCTCTTCATTTGTCCAACAATGAACTAAGATAATTGTCGCTGTGCATAGAAATTTTTCCCTTTTGGATACGATAAAAAAATTTTGTTGCTAGAATTTGGTTATGTGAGAAAGTGTACGTAACAATATTATAAAGGAGTAAGTTATAATCTCTATTAGGGTGTGAATGCTTTCATTTAGTATGAGATAAATGAGTGTTTTATTCCTAAGTTGTTATATTTATTTATTTTTTGTAAAAGAGGAATTGTTATTCTGACTATCTCAATTTTATAGAGTGTTGGTTGTTGAACTTTAATTCATTCCACTTTAAATTTTGCACCCATCTTTTAGATTTTTTTCCTCATATATTATACCTTTTCAATTATGAACTATCAAAATGCACAATTTCCCAATAATTGCTATCTAGCATGTAGAATTTGGCAAGGACTTTGTTAAGATGGGAATCTTCTTGTGTCACATAAATGTAATTTTAAGATGGAGTCTGATGGCCATCTTTTCCCAAAGAGAATACGAAAGTGTACTAAGTTCTACATGGTGGATAGGGATTAGCTTCCCATCCTTGATCGAATTATTAAGCATCAACAAAATCATAAATCTCTCATTTTGAGTAAAATATAAATCCAATATTATGGTGATGAATAATATCTCGAAACAGGAAAAAAACAATGCACCATTTTTGAAAGGAGATTAATGAAAGTTTAGATGTAAAAGTAGTTGAAAAAAAGCTTGTAGATTAAGGGAGGTTGACATTCATAAATTTGAGTAGAACGTAAAACGAAGGGCATGAAAAATGTAAAAACGTCAACAAATTTTCAGTTGACAGGTAAAGGGAATTTGAAATTCCAGGCCTGCTCCCGCCGATAACTATTTGATTTCCCAGCGTGCTTCTGCCAAACTTCATTTCATTTACATGAATTTTGGTCTCATTTGGGTCGCCAAGACCATATGAACTTTCATATGGTATGTAATTTGTGACGAATCTCATCGTGAATTTGAGAGAAATTTCACCCGAATTTGGGAGATTTTCTTTTTCCTTTACCTCTTCTTTTTATGATTTAATCCATTAAAAATGATGTGTGAAAATTTGAAAAAGCTTTTGGGTGGAGCTTCCATGGCGACATCGGGGTTATATAGCTAAGAAGACTAAGAACTAGAAGTATGAAAGTTTTTTTATCGTCACAAACCATTTTGTTCAAATGTAAGAGTTGATTCATACCTTTCAAAGTTCAATAATTAAACTAAGCGGAAAGGACCACCAATGATGTGGTCGTGTCTTAGAAATATGATACTGTGAATTTGAATCAATTTAGAGATATGGATGATCATTGATATTTACAATTGAAGTGGAAATTCTCCATCCTCAAATTGATACACTAATAATTTTATCTCTTTGATAAAGAAACGTTGTTCAATATTAATATTAAAAGTAATTATATTAAGTGGTATCCTTTAGCTTAATGATTTTGTAATTAAATGTGTCTAAGTTATTTCTGGTTAAAGTATGTTAAATTAAAAGACAAGTAAACACTTTAAATTATCATAAAAAATTGCTGTTGATAATAACTGATGTAAAGTTGTAATTAGAAGTTTTTATTTTGTGAATAAAGAAAAAAACTTGGAAAATTAATTGTTGAGTATAAGTGGCTGAAAGAGAAAAAGACTGTAATTAATTGTGAAGGAGTTATTACCCATCAATAAGTCCTAGGCATCTAATCTGAGTGATTATATTTAATGGAAAATTATGATATTGGCCAATTAATTGTTTCCTAGAAGACAAGAAGTTGTCCTCAAGAGTGGGAAACATGAGCTCATTAATGAGAAGATAACTACCTGCCACCTATTGGTGAGGTGGAGGTAGTTACTAACCACCAAAAGAGTGGTAGATGGGGTAATATCTGTTGTTGTTACTTGCTTTTGTCTCATTTTTCAGAGAGAAGAGAATAGAGGCTAAAGAGGAGCAAGTAGCAAAGAATAGAAAAAGAAAAGAAGAATTGCAGGTCTAGTTGTTTGAGGTGACATTGGTTGCGTATCAGTGTCATGGTTTGGAGGAGCCTAATACTTGACTTTTAATTTCCCAGGAAAATCGATTAAGTTAGTGTCTCTAACTCTAGTATTCTTTTAGAGATAATGTGAGAAATCGTTTTTGTTCTTTGCATGTTCTTTAATTCCTTTTAGTTAGAACAAAGAGAAAAATAGGATTATTAAGTTGCTAAATATGAGAATATGATATTCATGTGTTTTTATATTGTTGATTTTAATAAAGTTCGATGACAAAAAGAAACATGAATGTTTATAAAAATATATCTTTGAACTCGAGAGAAAGAGTATAGTTAGTGGTATTATGCATAGGTTGAAAGTCACCAATTTGTTGCAGCTATGAACGTATTGACAAAATACTGGTACAAAGAAAATGTTATAAGACTTGCAGACACAAACAAGGAGATATATGAGTTCCTTGTAGCTACAAGAGAATATATCTTCTTATGATACCTAAGAATTAATTATATAAACCTAATTACATTTGTATACATGGAAAAATACATATATATATATGTGTGTGTGTGTGTGTGTGTGTGTAACAAGTTTCATTATTTTATAAATTCTAAAGATGTACAATAGTAGGAAATTAAAAATAAAAAGAGATGCAACAGAGCCAAAGATTACATATCTATGTAAATTTCCATATATATGTAGTTACAAATGAAATAGAAGATATTTGTTTAGAATAAGAGAAGAAAAACAAAAAACAATAAAAGGATTTTAAGATATATATATATATATATATATATATATATATAGAGAGAGAGAGAGAGAGAGAGAGAGAGAGAGAGAGAGAACAAAAAACAATAAAAGGATTTTAAGATATATATATATATAACAACTATTTGGAGAAAAAAATACAAAGTATTTGAACGAATAATAACACCATTAGATAAGAACAAGACTTAGAGAGATATTAGAAAGTATTCACTATGATGTCTATTCAAATCGATAAGATATAATCGACATAAAAAAATGTATATGTAGATTGTCTAAATAAATCATAAAACCAATATACACAAGAAATATGTAAAAGGGTAAACAAACCCTTGAAGGCAGCTTTTATAAAAATAAACAAAAAATAGAAATTTTGTCTAAACTTAAATAAACAATGTAGAAAACTGAATATGCTCAAAACCTGTAACAAAACAAAATTACTTCAGTTCCAGGGGAACTGTGTGTCTTGCAATCTACAAAGAATAAATTAAAGAAGACAATAACATAGGTAAATAGTCTAAATGTTGTCTTCATACAGAAACTTCACCCTTGCCTAAGTATAAACAAAGGGTTTGAAGAATTCTCCAACCTGGTGAAAAGAACAGTTTGATTATTAATATTAAAGCTTAGGAAATCCCATTTGCCAATAACACTATATGGGATCAATTTGTTCTGGAGCAAACCCAGTAACTAGTACCTGACACAAACATAGTAAATGTAGAGGTTAATTGAAAATATGTAAATTATAAGCTTAAAAAAAGTAATAAGCTAACTTAACCTTGTATAAGAGAAAGGATTAATACCTCTTTATGGCAGCCGTGACTCTTTGGTAACCCTATACAGAAAAGAAAAAGAAATATATATATATATATATATATATAACCCTGTGAAATGTAAAAATATGAGACTGTAGCAAACAAAGTAACCAAACAAAGAGTTTATAAGTATTTTTTTGATATGGATTGTTGTCGAAAGACAAAAAAATCCAGTTTGAACTTAAGGAAACTTTTAATGAAGAAATTTAAAACCTTCATTAGGATTGCATAAAAGAAGTTAGAACTAAATCAAGGCTACTATCTAAGTATGTTAAAAATAATAATGAGTAATGCAGTATTTTTGAAGAATAAAAGAAAAAGAGAAGGGTGAGACTATCTTATTACATTAAATAATACAATATCTTTTAACCCTTCTTAGTAAACCAGAACAAGAATAAAAAGAGATATAAATTCAACATATATTGACATTTCTCAGATGGTTGTGGAGAATAGAAAAGAACCTCAAGAGGTTTTTAAAAAAATTAAAAAATAAGACACTCATGTTGAAAATAATAAAAACCCTAAAGCTTTGGAAGGAATGAAACCCTTCCCGTAACCCCAACGAATACAAAAAAACATGAAGTATAAGAATTGGTGGAGTGACAAATAGAGGGATTTGTATCTAGGTATTCGATAAAATGTAACTAACGATAAATGCACCATATAATTACCTATTATTTCATAGAGTGTATTAGTAAGAAAAATTATGTATTTATTCTCCAAGAACTATGAGTAAACAAAGTTCTTTTGACAACAATGTTAGGAAGGAAAAGATCTCAGAAAATAACTCTCTACAAACCTGCAAAAATGACATTAGAATTAAGTTATTAGTTATAACTTTGAGCAGTAACATTTAGCCATATAAAAATAAAAAATGAAACATAAACCCCGCATGAGAAAAATTTGAATAGGTCATACCTCTAGCAAAGACGTTTGACACATTTAAGGAGAAATCCATTTACACTCGACAAAACATGGAGTCAATAATTTATAAACGACAACTGGTGAAAGCATGCCGATAGAAGGTGATCAGAGAACATTTGGTGAAATAAGTCATTGAAAAACAATGAGTGAAAACCTAACCGACGTTTTGGGTGAACCCTTCACCCATCTTTAAGGACTTTATGGTTCACTGATGATATGAAAAGTGCTAGACCGAAATATATAGAGGATGACGTTAAAATATAACAGTTATAATGGTTATATTTAATGCCATCCTCTATATATTTGGGTCTAACACTCTTCACATCATTAGTTAAGCTTCAAGTCCCTGAAGATGGGTGAAGTGTTCACCCGAAACGTTGGGAAAATCCATGAACACAACACATAGTTCTCCAAAAGTCTTCATCAACAACAAGATAAAAGATTAAAAATAAAAGAGACTTTTAATTAAAGTGATTTTGGTGATTGCGTCGAGAAGTGCTCTACAACCTAGAATGATGGAGATGTTGTCACCTAATATTACATTTAAAAATAATAAAATAATACTTACATTAACAAATTAAAAAATAGTAAGAACAAAAAAACATCAATGTCAACCATAAATACAATATCCAATTTGGAGCTTAATTTTAAATCAATTCTATATAGAGAGATAAAGTAATTAAAAGTTAAAAAAATAAAAATTTACTTTTTGGTATGAAGAAATATATAATTCCTTCACATGGAGTTGAAAAATGACATATAATATTATTAATATTACATGATGTGTAATTCATTTTATGTTTAGTTGACATGTAATATTTAAGTCAAAAATATATTAATAACATAAAAATATTTTAATGAGCCATAAGTAAAATATTTTAATATCCATATTAAATAACATAATTACGTCATAAGGCGTTCCTCTGGGAAGTACTCCCCTAACTGTTGCTCTACACCTCTCTGCACTATCAGATCCAATGTTAGGCGATTGAAAGTTCTTCCATCGTGATATCCTATTGCTTTAATTGTCAACTAAATCTTTATTTGTGCAACCGTTCAACTTATTAATGTTTATTACAACCATGAAACTATTGCAGGTACCTTAACAATTGTTAGAGTCATAGGTTTTTTTAAATATTTTGAAGTCCATAGAAAAGTTGAAGCAACTAGAACAGATCGTTGTCCATGGCGCTGGGTTGCGAGGTGTAGAACTGTTGTTGTTGGAAGAACTGCTAAAATAATTTGGTAACCTGGGGTCGTATGATCGTATTCGTGGCTCAACAGGGTTTTCTGCCTTCTAATTCTCACACATCGGTATTCTTATAATACCTTCTAGGTATAGAATTTCTATAATCAGCTAGAAGAAAACTTCATTTGAGCTATGGCACTTTTTTTTTTAAATTGTGGCTTGTATATTTATTAGGTTTAATGTTGAGCATATGGAGTGACTAGGTTCAAATCTTTATGGGGAAGTCTATTATTCTTATTATTTATTTGATCTTGGCCATCATGTTAGTAAATTTAACTTGAAGATACACTTTACATTTGATTATTTCCCTTCCTTATGCTTGTTTCGATTTCTTTTTAGGAAAGGTTTATCCTATTTTAGGTTATTTCATATTCCCTATTTTTGTTGGTAATTTTAAGTCTACTTTTAATTTTTATTAAATTATTTTGGGACATAAATGGCTTGAGATTTTGTTTATTGTTAGGAAGAGTTTTAATTTTTGGCATTTCCATACAAAATGGCGTGATGTTCCAGATTTCATGGTTTTATTGGCCATATCTTTGTGAATCGTGTGTAACTTTTCGTCTTAGGTGACACACGTGCCTTGAAATTTTGGTTCTTGCTATCTGGCTTTGATCTTTACGTTCATACCATGAAATTTGACTTATTTGAGATTTCATGATCTTTTTGCCTTTACTTGCTTTGGGGATCTCTTTCATTTATGAAACATGTTTTGACGCCTCATTGTTTATGTTCGTGTCTTGCATATTGTATTTAAGCTCATTTCAACTGGCTTGTATACGCGATTTGTTTACATGTAGGATTATTATTTAAGCCTCTTCATACATGCAAAATGTTTTTATTTTATTTTTTAAATTTATTTTATTTTACAACTTTCATTCGGTATTTGTGGTTTTGTTAGAAAAGGAAGAAAAATCATGAAATCTCAAATACGTCAAATTTAGATCAAATCTCAACAATGGTCCTCTTTTCCTCTCTACATTGTGGTTATGTTGCGCAATTACCTTGAGTCTTGCAATACTTGTAGAAGTAATTAGAGTTTATTTTCCCAAACTCTAATTTTCGAGAACCTTAATCTTCTTATCAATGGGCCGTCAGGGAGATGATATTATTATATGTTAACAAAATTACATAAATTAGCATTTTCTACCTTACGTTTATACCGACTTATATAGGTGCGAAGTTTCTTTCCTTCCCAATTAAGCAACAATTTTAGGCAAGGACCACAAACCATCAAATTAGAGACCATCTATCACATAGGTAATAACCTTATACTACTCTTACCTGGCGTATCATGGATCCTCTGCCGGTCAAGGAAATCTCCCTCCTTGGTATACAAAAAAAGTATACAAAGAAATACCCGATCCAACCTAAACCAACTTTCCTCTGTACTTAGTTGGTCTTACCTGACTGAGCATAGCCAAGGGTTGGTTAGGATTAATCGTCTCAGTGATAATAATAAGTAAATAGACAGGAAAGAACATGTTGAAACTTAATGAGTGATGAATCGATTGGTAGTACCCAAGTGAGTCAGAGGTTTAGTAGTACCCAATGAGTTTACACCTTGTTCCAGAGGAGTAACCCCCTTGATTTGATATGGTAGTACCAGGAGGGTTGAAACCTTTCCCTATTAAATAGAAGGTTTCGTAGTGATGTTTCAAAAAAGGATTTCATTTGGTAGCACCCAAGATGTTGAGTCATTATAGCCCCCTACAAATTTGGTTGCAGTTGCTATATCTCCCCACTTACCAAGGCATGGCTACACTTCATCCATTTTTTGCACTTCAATCGTTCATTTATGTGCATCTCTCTTTGGGTGGTTGTTATGAAACCAACTCACAAAATAGAAGTAAAGATAGATCAACAACATAAAAATTATCCTCTTAGAGGGGGAAACCTCATTTACATTACATAAATGACTTGGTCATTTTAAGTCTAATTTTAGTTTTTATTAAATTATTTTAGGACATAAATGGCTTGAGATTTTGTTCATTGTTAGGAAGAGTTTTAATTTTTGGTGTTGCCATACAAAATGGCATGATGTTCCAGATTTCATGGTTTTATTGGCCATATTTTTGTGAATCGTGCGTAAATTTTCCTCTTAAGTGACACGCGTGCCTTGAAATTTCAGTTCTTGTTATCTGGCTTTGATCTTTATGTTCATGCCATGACATTTGACTTATTTGAGATTTCATGATCTTTCTGTATTTAATTTCTTTGGAGATCTCTTTCATTTACAAAATATGTTTTGACGCCTCATTGTTTATGTTTGTGTCTTGCATATAGTATTTAATATCATTTCAAATAGATTGTATCTGTGATTTGTCTACATGTAGGATTATTATTTAAGCCTCTTCGTACATGCAAAATGCTTTTATTTTATTTTACAACTTTCTTCCGGTATCTAAGATTTTGTTAGAAAAGGAAGAAAGGTCATGAAACCTCAAATAAGTCAAATTTAGATCAAATCTCAACAATGGTCCTCTTTTTCTCTCTACAGTGTGGTTATGTTGCACAAATATCTTGAGTCTTGCAATACTTGTAGAAGTAATTAGAGTTTGTTTTCCCAAACTCTAATTTATGAGAACCTTAATCTTCTTATCAACGGGTAGGTAGGGAGATGATATTATTATAGATTAACATAATTGCATAAATTGGCATTTTCTACCTTACGTTTATACCGACTTACATAGTGCAAATTCTCTTTCCTTCGCAGTTAATCAATAATTTTAGGCAAAGACCATAGACCATCAAACTGGAGACCATCTATCACTTAGGTAATAACCTTATACTTCTCTTACCTAGCGTATCACAGATCCTCTCCCAGTCCAGGAAAGCTCCCTCCTTGGTATACAAAAAACGGTGTACAAAGAAAGACGCGATCTAACCTGAACAAACTTTCCTCTATACCTAGTTAGTATTACTTGATTGAGCATAGACAAGAGTTGGCTAGGATAAATTGTCTCAACGATAATAATAAGTAAATGGACAAGAAAAACATGTTGAAACTTAACGAGTGATGAATCGATTGGTAGTACCTGAGTGAGTAAGAGGTTTAGTAGTACCCAATGGGTTTACACTTTGTTCCAAAGGAGTAACCCCCTTGATTCGATATGGTAGTACCAGGAGGGTTGAAACCTTTCCCTATTAAATAGAAGGTTTGGTAGCGATGTTTCAAAAAAGGATTTCATTTGGTAGAACCCAAAAGTTCGAGTCATTATAGCCCCCTACGACTCTAGTTGCAGTTGCCATATTTCCAAACCTACCAGGGCATGGTTGCAATTCATCCATTTTTTTGACTTCATTCGTTCATTTATGTGCATCTCTCTCTGGGTGGTTGTTATGAAACCAACTCACAAAATAGAAAAAAAATTAGATCAATGACTTAAAAATTATCCTCTTAGAGGGGGAAACCTCCTTTAAATTACATAAATGAATAATTCTTGCATGATACAAATGACAAGACCTCGTTGGTATATATAGGAGTCTAAGGGGTCACAATATAATCAGAGCCTACATAACAATAATAAATATAGTGGCATTCTATGGGGCACAACAATAACAATATGGCGGCTACATGGGCACAAAAATAACAATAGGGGGATACACTAACAATAACAATAAGGGAGCTACACTAGTATTATAGGGACCTAACATGTCCCTCTCCTTCAAAAAAAGTGTTTTCCTCAATAATTGAGTAGTTCTGGATGTTTCTGTATAAAATTCTCTTCCTACCATGTGGAATCTTCAACAGGTAAGTTCTTCCACTTAATGAGATACTCTGAAATTGATCGATTTTGTAGCTGTCGGGTTCTTGTTTCCGTGACTGCTTCTGGCTCCAATATCATTTTTCCTTCTTCGACAAGTTATAAAAATACTGTTTGAACTAGAAGCTTGTCACCGATAACCTTCTTCAAGCATGAAACATGGAAAACTGGGTGTATTTGGGAAGTTGTAGGCAACTCCAATTTATATGCCATAGCACCAATCTTTTGCAACACCTTGTAAGGACTATAATACTTGGGTGATAATTTATTATTCTTCGTAGCTTTCTTGAGGGAAATTTGTTTATACAGTTGTAGCCGTAAAAATACCCATTCGCCTACATCAAAACTTCTTTCACTGTGATGTTTATTTTCCTGTTGTTTCATTTGATTTTGCGCTAGAGTGAGGTTGTTCTTTAAGAATTGGAGAACTTCTTGTTGATGCTTGATGTGATCTTCCACTTCTTAAACCTTAGAATTTTATCTTAAAGATGATGTGATGGATGGTGGATGATATCCATAAAGTGCCATAAATGGGGTCATTCTTTTTGCAGTATGGAAGGAATTGTTATACCACCATTTAAATAGAGGTAACCACTTGACCCATTGTGTTTGTTTATCATATACAAAGCAATGAAAATATCATTCCAAACATTTGTTCACTATCTCAGTTTGCTTGTCATATTGAGGATGATAAGATGAACTACGAGCTAATTGAGTACCAAGACAAGAAAATAAATCCGTCCAAAAATTTCTAGTGAAAATGGGATTTGTGTCACCTACAATAATCTTTGGGTTTCCATGTAGCTTTTGAATTGTTTCCATAAATGTAGTAGCAACTGTAATGGATTTAAAAGGATGAGATAATGCACAAAAGTGTGCATACTTGGTAAGTCTGTCAATTACCACCATGATGTCACTATTTCCTTCAGACTTGGGTAAACCTATGATAAAATCCATTGAGACCTCCTCCCAACGTTGACTTGGAATGGCTAAAGGTTGTAACAAACCTGGGGTCTTAATTGTCTCAACTTTATTTTGTTGGAAAACCAAACATTCTACCACAAACTTCTGAATATTAGATTTAAGGCCATCCCAAAAAATTCCTTCTTGACCCTGTGGTAAGTTTTTAAAAATACTGAATTCCCTCCTAAGATGGAGGTGTGAAATTCCAAAAGAATATTTTGTTTGAGTTGCGAATTCTTATAGAGATATAAGAGATGTTTGTACCATAATGAATTATTTTTCCGGATAAATGTATCAGACATACTGGGATATTGCTACAACTTTTGAATGATTGTCCACACATATTCTTCATTCTTCCATTCATCCCTTGCTTCAGTTATCCAATCAGGTTGGATAATAGAAATGGCACAAATAAATGCTTCCATATCCTCATCCTTTCTTGAGAGTGCATCTGCAACAACATTTTGCTTCCCTTATTTGTAGATGATTTCAAAGTCATAACCCAACATCTTTGTGACCCATATTTGTTTCTCTTCTCAAGATAATATTTGTTCCAAAAAATATTTAAGACTATCGTGATTGGTTTTTAGCTTGAAGTGTCTTCCCATTAGGTAAGGTCACCATTTCTTTAGTGCATGTAGTATTGCCAAAATTTCCTTTTCATAAATAGGTTTGTGTAAATACTTTCCCTTGATTGGAAAAATTTCAAAGGAAATGGGTCTTCCTTCTTGCATTAAAACAAAACCAATTCCATTTCGTGAGGCATCACATTGCACAATAAAAGGTTTTTGTGAAGTTTGGTGTAGCTAAAACCGGTGCTTGGCACATTTCCTCTTTAAGATGTCCAAACAGGGCTTACAGGACTAGTAACTCAACCCAAGCTAAGGAAACATGAGAACCAACAAAAAAAAAACAAGGAAATAAATCCAAAATCACCATGGCTATCCAGGAAATGGCAAGGCTAGGCAATTCCACTGTCAATCCTGACCATCCTCCATGCCAATGACATATCATAACCATTAAACCACAGGCATATGCAATGCATGCCAAAACTAGTGAGGAAAACATACATGCAACTCGGTACCTGCAAGAAAAACCCGCTGTAGCTACTGATCTCGATGTCCTCCTGCACTTTCCTCCTCTTCCATTGCCTTCTTGCTTCAAAAATCGAAGTATGCCACACCATCCAAGAGTGCTCCAAGAAAACTCTAATTGTCCAAGAGTGAGAGAGAGAGAGAAAATAATGAGAGAGCTCCAAAACTGAACTAACAAAAGGTTATCAACTGATCCTCAGAGGCCTTTTTATCAATTAGGCCTCTAATTTCTTCATTTTCCATTATTTTCCTTCATTTTCCTCCTCACATGCAACCTGTAACCTTTCAACTTCCTTTTCTCCTAATTTCCATTATTTTGATAAATAAATGTGCCAAAACTGTCATTTTTCCTGTCCAAATCCTTAACCATTTCCTCTGCCACTTTCCTTAGCCATTTATAACCAATTGAACACCCACACTAGGATGTCTTGCCAAACATTCAACTTGGAATAATGTCCCATCAACCATGGTTATTATTTTTCCTTTATTAACTTTTATTACATCGAATTTTCACCAGGGCTGTTACACTCGAGAAATAGATGATTTCGACTTTTGAACCTCTAGTGAGCATAATTGTGCAATTACGCCCCGTTGTTCTTTCTTTAGAATATTTTTCCTTTTTTTTTGCTAATGCAAGAGTTGGACCTTCCCATTCATTTAATAAAAAAATATAGTACATAGAGTTGCAACACATCCCACAAGGTCAAAAACAAAGGAAAAGAATAAAAGCTTAACTTTTCCTCGCTCACTACCAACAAACCTAACAATTCGAAAGAAGAAAAAACAAAGAGTTTAGACTAGGAGTTGAAAAGGGGTATCAATGCCCACACTCACGACCTGTGAGTCAACTTTTCAGGTTCGACATAACGGTCCAAAAAAGTACTTGAGCGCCGCATGCCTGAACACCCGGGCCCACAAACCTGCATGGGAGATCTGGACCATAGAAACCTCAAGAGCCAGTCGACGGAGTATAATGATTTCAGACCGGCCAACATGCACGGAAGATAACTTGCGATGAGGGCGGTTTTCCCTCCGACCCCACTGCCACGTGGAGCTCAATGATTGTGATCGCTGCCAAATGGGGAAAACCACTTCCCGCCTGTTGTGGCCGCGAAAACCACCTTCGCACCACAGATCTGCTCGGACCATCCAGACCGTCGGATGGCAAAGAAAAAACGGACGGTTGTGATTTATGTCGCGCAACAAAAAGGCGTCGAACTTTAAGGCGCGATGAAGGTGGTTTTCGAAACCGTCCCACCACCACGTGTCTCTCTTTGAACGGTGTCGCTGCCCATAATCCAAAACCACTTTCTGATGGAAAGCGGTGTGATCTCCCGAATACCACTCCTCCTGCTAAAAGTTCGCCCGACCTTGGGAATTAGGAAGCAGAAGCCCCCAACTCCATTGCTGACGATTATTTGCTGTAGCATTTTCTTGGAATGGGGAAAACTTATGCCAAACATTGATGATTATAGAAGAAGATATAAACCCTCTGCCATTATTCACCAGGGCCATTCTATTACCTGTTTTCTCCAAAAGAACTAAACCCACCATGCTCTTCACACTAATCCGGTTGGGGGAAAATGGTTGCTAAAAGAATAGTTCTCCTGCCACTTCCAATCTAACTCAGGACCCATAACCGGAGGCAGTTCAGAGGAGACACAAAGGATTGTCTCAAACCCGTCCGTGAACCGATGGTGCCCAAAGGGAAAATCACGAGGCCGAGGAAACATTGGCTGGGGACACTTCACCTCTGTCAGAAACCCTCCCACTACTACGGACCACCTGACTGTCCTCTGCCACTTGGTTATAGCAAAGAACCTTTAAATGATTTTGGGACAGATCCTGCCACTTCTTCACCATCCTGCAATCTTCACTGTTCACCCCTTGGTTGGCTAGAATGTCCGCTAGCTTATTAGCATTTATGCGCACATGATTGAAACTAATAGATCCCAGACCTTGAAGGTGGGCTTGAATCCTTTGATAGACCAGTAGAGTCTCCAATGATTTGAGACTTTCTCCGGTTTGGATCCGCAGCTGATTCTTTTTACAGAGTTGATGGTGATTTTTTGGTTAAAATGATGAAAAACTCTGAGAGCTTGCTCTCCAAGAATGTATGGGATCTGGAAATGCTCGTTTCTAGTTTATCTGTTGACACCTAATCTTCATGATTGGGAATTTTATGTAAATAAATAAATTGGGAAGGTGAACAGTCATCGGGAGATGAACTGAACAATCACTCCCTATTGTATATAACAATGGGTTACCTATGGAATAAAATACGAATCAGTTTTTTCTGCCTTTGGAGAGTTACTGCCTGGCCTGACATGGTATCAGAGCCAACTCCATTTTTGGCATAGTCTTGTAACTCCCTTCTGCTAGTTTCATGCAGTCTGTCCACTGCTGGGCTCTCTGTCCCTCTGTTCCCTCCACAGTGACTGCCACTGTCTAAACGCTGCACATAGACCAGTCCGCCCTCTAACAGTTCGCACGATTTTTGCATGATTGTAACGTCTCTCAGTCTTCCAGAAGTGGAGCAGGAGTCGCCGGATTCACCTCGCCTCTGTCTTACCAATTTTTTTTTCTTTGCCCAGCGTTGTAAGAGACGTCAAACATCCGAGGGCGTTTTCTTTTCCTCTGCGTGTTGAAGCTTACTGCCCGTCCTGCATGGAATCCCATAAGTTTACTGCGTGTTGAAGCTTTGAGATTTTCTATGCCCACGAGAGTCAAACCTAGTTTTCTCAATTTTAGGTGCATGGGGCCGTGGATTTCGACGATATTATTCTTCCCTAGAATGCTCACGAATGCATCTGGATAAGCGGTCTTGAACAACCGTCCTTCGTTTTGGAAAACAAATTGGTTTGTTTCCACGCTAGCACTTATGATGGTAGGCTGCCCAAATATGTGGGTTTTGAAAACGTCTCCATACTTGGGTTGAAGCTTACTGCCTGGTTACTGTTCGAACTTCTTCTCTTAGCGCAGGCCGTAAGATTGGCTTGCTCGGAACTGCTTCCTTTTCATAACCAGTGCTTTATTGATCGTGAGAAGATTTTTCCATTGTTAATAGAGCCTATGGAGGCGTTTTATCTGGTTCAGCTGTACGTGACCGAATTATTAGAGCATTTTTAGTCGAAGAATAGAAGATTGTCAAGAAGGTTTTGAAAGTCTAGAAGCTGTTCACATATTTACGCTTTTTTAATAAGGCTGTTGGTGTGGTATTTACGCTGATTATATTAATGCTATGTTGGAACGCCGATATGTTTTTAAACGTTGTCCCATTGGTATACATTATGTTTTAAACGCTGTCCGATATGTTGTTTAAACGCTGTGCTTAAACAATATGTATACATTACTGTGTGCATCTCTTAAGAGTGACTTCTATGAGCAGTCCTAGACGCATGTTTAGTACACACTTGTGGCTAATGTTTTTAAAGCCTTAAAGCAGTAGAAAGATTCGGTCTCCATATTTTTAACGCTGCCATATGTTTTAGCGCTGGAAGGAAGTCTGGTTATGGGCTCAGGTCTAGAGAATCAAAGGGATTTATGGTGATTTTTTAGTCTTTTCAGTGAACTTTGAAATTGTAATACCGTTGTTGCTCCAACTTTGTAGAGCTCGCGGTTAATACCGTTGCTGCTCCAACTTTGTAGAGCTCGCGGTGAATGACTGATTATTTTTAAACAACCAAAGTTATTTCCCACAGAAACCTTTTGAGTACAACTTCATTGTATATCAGCAGAAAGGTTTTTTTTCAGCAGAAGTTTTTTATCAGCAGAAGTTCTTTTTATCAGCAATTTTTTTTTATTTATCAGCAGAAGTATTTTTTACAGAATGCATTCAATCATCTCTATGGTAGGAATAGTTCTCATTGGCAAGGAGAACTATCCTGAATGGTCCCGGATGATAAAACACACCCTCATCTTCAATGAGTTGTGGAAAGGAGTGTGTGTCAGAGAAGGAGACAATGACCCAATGCAGCCTACATCAGACAAAGAGCTCGTCATTTGAGAAAACAAGAACAGCAAAGCCTATGCATTAATCGCAGCATCTGTAAATGAAGAAGTAAGTCGCCATATTTCATCATATTCAACTGCCTTTGAGGCTTTACAAAAGCTGAAAGAACTCTATGACTCACATTCTGCACTTGAAGTTGTTTAGATCATGATTAAACTCTTCACTCTTGAACTGAAAAATAATGATCATCTTGCTCTTGCATCTGAAGTAAAGTCTATAATGCATGATATTAAATCCACTAAGGTTGAGTTGGATATCCCTCTTATTGCTTTTCTCAAGGCACTCTATCCTACCTACTCCAATTATCTTGAGTCTTTACAAGAAAATGGAAATCTTAAAGATATAACCTTTGACTCTCTTGTGAAAAAGTTTGCTGAAAGAGAAAAAGCCTTTGGAAAGAAGATAGCTCCTGAATCTTCTGAAGAGACTGTGTGCCTTGCTCATAAAGAAAAGCATCCTGCTCAAGATTCTACAAGAGGAAGAGGTGGACGAAGAGGAAGAGGAAGATACTTCAGAGGCAAGGGGGGCAGACATTCTCAAGGAGAAAAGGCAGATCTGCATTGCATTCGCTGCAAACGAAATGGATCACATGATGCTTCTACATGCAAGCTACCATGGGACAAAATCGAGCAGAAAAGAAACCAGCAGAAAGGTAAAACTGATGATACAGACAAAGGTAAAGCACCTGAATCTGCTCACTATATTGAGGCACAATGTTACATTGGAGTAAATGAAGATTTGTTTAATGCTTCACTTGCTTCTTCGAAAAATGATTGGTTGCTTGATTCAGGAGCAACCTGCCATATGACTCATAGAAAATATTTTTTTGAAGATTTCACTGACAATGTTGATGGAGCAGTATACTTTGCAGATCAGTCAAAAATCAAGCCATCAGGGCTTGACACAATCAGGCTTAAACTGCCTGGTCTTCCAGACTTTCTTCTGGATCATCTTCTATATCTCCCACAACTCAAGAGAAACTTGCTGTCCTTGGTCCACATCCGCCAGCAAGGTCACTCCATTCATATGTTTGATGGCAAACTTGAGGTAAGAAAAGCATCTGACCACTCACTTGTCATGAGGGGAATAGAAGAAGAAAGACTTCTCAAACTGCAAGGAACCTCTGCTCATGCACAACATTTCTCATATATTACTCATCATGAAGAAGGTACACTTCCATCAAGTTTATTATGGCATGCTAGATTTGGACATTTAAACTATGTCAGTCTCCGCTTATTGAAGAAAAATGGTGTTGCTGGTTTGCTTACAATTCCTAGGAAACATAAGCAATGTGATGCTTGCATTCTAGGAAAGCATAGCAAACAGTCTTTTCATGATTCACATTCAAGAGCACATAGGAAGCTTGAACTCATTCATTCAGATTTATGTGGTCCAATGCCTATTCCTTCTGCAAATGGAAATAAATATATCATGACATTTATTGATGATTATACCAGAATGTGTTGGGTTTATTTATTGAAGAACAAATATGATGCTTTTCAAACATTCAAGAATTTTCATAAATGGATTGAAAATGATGCACAATCTCATATTGGGTCTATTCGCACTGATAATGGAAAAGAATATACATCAAATGAATTTGAACACTATCTTCGCCAACATGGGATCAAACATCAAACAACTGTGCCTTATAATCCCCAACAGAATGGTGTAGTTGAAAGAATGAATAGAACAATCTTGACTATGGTGCAGTCCATGCTTTTCTTAAAAAATGTAAAGATAATGTTTTGGGCTTATGCTGTTCTATGTGCTGCATATATAAAGAATAGATGTCCATCTAATGCTATAAGAAACAAGACTCCTTATGAATTGTGGTATGGACATGTCCCTTCGGTAAAACATCTCAGGATCTTTGGTTCCACCTGTTATGCTTTGATACCAAAGGTACATAGAAACAAACTTGGTGCTAGAAGTTGTAAGTGTATCTTCCTGGGGTATTCAAACACCTCTAAAGCATACCGCCTCTATGATGAAGTAAATAAAAAGTTTGTTGTATCTAGAGATGTCATTTTTCTTGAAGCATCCAAATCTGACAATGTTGTTGAGCGGCAACTTGATCGCTTGGATAGATTCGCAAAAACGAAATCATTTCAAGAATTTGATAATCAGATTCCACCACTTGAAGGGGGGATTCCTATACTAGATCAACATGTGGAATCTTCTTCTGAAGAACAATCTCCCCTGCATGAAACTCCAACAACGGATGATGCTTTAAGTGATGTAATTGATAGAATTGGGAGACTCAATCTTTATTCAGTCCCAACTCAATCAACAGAGTAGCTTGGACCATCTCAGAAAGGTCCCCCAAAGTGGCTCACAAAGACACTTGAAAGTGTTCATCCTGATGAAATTGGAAAAACAGGAACCAGAAATTCAAACCGACAAAATGGAGGTGATGTAGATGACTCTAATTCACCTGTTGATATGGATGTTACTTATGATTGTGAATTGAACTTGTCTACAGATTTTGAACCAACTTCCTTCAAAGAAGCTGCTTCTCATGATGAATGGAAAGAAGCGATGCAAAAGGAGTATGATGCTATCATAAAGAATGGCACTTGGAAGCTGGTTGATCCTCCATTTGGAACCAAACCAATTGGCTGCAAGTGGGTCTACAAGAACAAGTACAAAGTTGATGGCTCACTTGACAAGCACAAAGCTAGGCTTGTGGCAAAAGGTTTTGCACAGAAGGAAGGGGTCGATTATGAGGAAAGTTTTGCCCCCACAGTAAAATGGGCCACCATCCGGACACTCTTTGCACTAGCAGCTCAGAACGGTTGGAAAGTCCATCAAATGGAAGTAAAAACTGCATTCTTGAATGGAGATCTAAAAGAGAATGTTTTTATGTCCCAGCCTGAAGGATTTTCTGTGAAAGGACATGAACATAAAGTATGCAAACTTGTGAAGTCCTTGTATGGCCTCAAACAAGCACCGCGAGCCTGGTATGAAAAACTAACTGAGCATCTTCTGAAACTCAACTTCAATCATTTTGATCTTGATGATGCAACATTATTTGTCAAGAAAGTTGGCAAAACAGTTGTGTATCTTGTGGTATATGTAGATGATCTTTTAATGATAGGGAACAATGAAAGCTACATTGCATCCATAAAGAAGGAATTGGGGAAAAGTTTTGAAATGACTGATTTGGGCTATGTTCATTACTATCTTGGCATTGAAGTAACCCAACATCCAAAAGCCATATTTCTTTCTCAAATAAATACATTGGAGATTTGTTAAACAGATTTGGCATGACAGAGTGCAATCCTCTTTCTACTCCAATGGAACAAAACTTAAAGCTCACATCTATTGAAGGAAAGGAATTTGAGGATGCAACAAAGTATAGACAGCTTGTAGGAAGTCTCATCTACCTCACTACTACCAGACCAGACATTTCATTTACTGTTGGAATCCTCTCCAGGTTCATGCAAAAGCCTTGTGAGGGACATTGGTCTGCTGCAAAAAGAGTTCTAAGGTACTTGAAGGGAACTCAAGACCTTGGAATCAAGTATACACAGGTGGACGAATTCATCTTGATTGGATACTCTGATTCAGACTTCGATGGAGACAAAGAAACCGGGGTATCTACTTCAGGATATGCTATGAGTCTTGGATCAGGAGCTGTCTCCTGGAGATCACGCAAACAATCAGTTCCAGCAGATTCCACAACAGAAGCAAAATACGTGGCAACAACTGAAGCAATGAAAGAAATTGTGTGGCTCAGGAAAATTCTTGAAGATTTGCAGGTAAAACAAGTACAATCAACTCCACTCATGATTGATAACACCTCTGCAATAAAGTTGGCCAAGAACCCAAATTTCCATGATCGAACAAAGCATATCAATACTAAATATCATCTGATTTGACATCATGTTGAGGCCAAAACAATCCATCTCTGTCATTGTTCCACAAATGAGCAAATTGCAGACATCTTCACCAAAGCACTTGGAAGGGAAAAGCTTGAACGATTCAGAATGATGCTTGGACTCACCAACATCCCTTCAGATTAAGGGGGGGAATGTTGACACCTAATCTTCATGATTGGGAATTTTATGTAAATAAATAAATTGGGAAGGTGAACAGTCATCAGGAGATGAACTGAACAATCACTCCCTATTGTATATAACAATGGGTTACCTATGGAATAAAATACGAATCAGTTTTTTCTGCCTTTGGAGAGTTACTACCTGCCCTGACATTATCTAATGAAAAAACTACCCATTTTATTTATTAAAAAAAAATGAAATAGTCTTTTTCAAATTCATTGATACAATTTCAAGCAAGAATATGATTGTTTGTTGTTTAAAATACATTTTTAATGCATAAATGGATTCAACGCCTCGAAAAACTACATAAGGCACTCAAATTCTAGAGATTAAATAATTTAGAATCAAATTTTTAAAAATCTCTACTAAATTTTGGTTAAAATTAACTAAAAAATGTCATTTTAGACTATCATTATTTTTTTTTTACGCTGTGATTCACGGACACCCTGGTCAACGGGTGGCGCTACATCCACAGAAAAATCGGGCTGATCGACCCCGAAGGGAATCTAGCCCCACGGCTTACTAGCAAAGCCTAACCCCAAGGGTTTTGGGGAGAATGGACCCTATGATCTCCCGATGGCGAGGCACTGATTTTGACCAACTGAGCTAACCCTTGAGGCTATTTAGAGTATCATTAATATAAATATTTTAAATTTAATTTGTTTACACAATCAATAAAATTTAAATAAACTTTACAAATAAAAAAATAATTTGTTTATTTATAACATCTTGTCACAACATAATAATAAATCCCTAAACAATAAAAACCCACAAAAATTAAGTTTATTAATATTTACATGCTAAAGAACTAAAAAAAAGATACGTAATCTAACAAAAGATGATAAACAAAAAAAATTAATGGATAATCTAACTAATGAAGATGATAAAATGACCTCTTTTTTTTTAATTCAACACAATTTTTTAATATGGAGTGTATTTGTGTTATGATGTGGAACATTTTCTGTTAGTTTATTAGTCTATTTTATAGAGATTTTTTGAAATCACAAGTTTGAATTGTAAACTCTTCATGTTAGGAGTGCTCTAAAAGTTTTTCAAGGGCTGAATCTATATATGCAATCGAAAATTTATTTTATAAAACAAAAATAAAATTTGGCCAAAACAAATTCTTTTGAACCCTGCCAAAAACTTCAAAATGTAGCATATTTATACCATTAAACCTCAAAATGTATTTAAAGTTTAATTTCTTTTGAACCCTGCCAAAAACTTCAAAATGTAGCATATTTAGACCATTAAACTTCAAAATGTAGCATATTTGGACCATTAAACTCCAGAATGTAGCATATTTAGACAACCTTTTTTTAAAAATCATAATTTTAAGTTGTTTAATCTGTAAAAATGGAGTGCTTCATATTGTTTAATTTATAAAAATGCTTTACGATGTTGAATCCATTTATGTATTTAAAAGTATATTTTAAATGAAAAGACATCACAATCTTACTATAAATTGCATTGCTACATTTCATCTATAAATTAAACAACGCCAAAAACTAATCATAAATTAAACAGCGCCAAAAACTAGTCATCAAAAATTTGAAAATATTGAATCCATTTACATATTTAAAACAGAACACACATACAATAACTGTCACAACCTGTAACTCTCCGTTTAATGGCTGGATGTGACTTATTTCCGTCTTTTGACGGCCCGTTGGGCTCCCCCTCCTCGGGTGGGGCATGTGATGTCATAGATACGAGAGATGGGCTTATAACGGCGCGGAGCACCTCCATCTAGGCCGTCCCTCGTATCTCCGGCCGTCAGCATCCTCTTTCCTCTAGGTACTAACTAGAGGAAAGAGGATGCTTCTATAGGGGAGGTTGTAGATGGCACTATCTACAGATAATTGGTGGGGTCCTTGATGTACTTGGTGAAAACAAGGCCCAATATTTGTTTTGGAGTGAACCAACTTAGTCAGTTCATGGTGGATCATAGCAAGATTCACTGGAAAGCATCAAAACATTCTCTAAGATACCTCAGAGGCACAACACACTTTGGTTTATGGTACAGGAAGATTGATGGAGTGAAACTCCAAGGATTCATATATGCAAATTGAATATGGAGTCCCTTAAATAGGAAGAGTGCATCAAGAGTAGTCTTCAGTGTTGGGTCAACAAGAGCGTCTTGGTACAATAGGAAACAAAGATTTATATCACTTAGCTTAGCAGAGGCTGAGTATATGGTTGCTAGTCAAGTAACATGTGAGGTTATTTGGATGAGGAAGATCTTGTTAGTATCTTCAGTCATGGGATGGAGCCTACATTGATCCACTATGACAACCAAAGTTGTATAAAACTCTCTGAAAATATAGTTTTTCATTATAGGTCCAAGCATATGGACATCAGGTACCATCATTTGATAGATTGTGTGCAGAGGAATAATTTTATGTTACAGTACATTCCTACAGAGGAGCAAGATGCAGACATATTGACAAAGGATTTGTCATGAGGCAAGTTTGAGTTCCATAGGAGCAGGATTGGGGTTGTTCATAACCATTTTCTTGCTAAGAGGGAGTGTTAAATTGTAGCAAGAAAAGGCTTCATTTGACTTGTTCCTTAGTCAAATGAGGAAATTCAAATTCAAATTCAAATAGGATGAGTTGTCAAGCAGTTAATAGGAGCAATGTGGCCAAATCACTCAATTAAGTCAATTAATTCAAGTTTATGGGAAAGTAGTAGAGTTGTGTGCAAGTTGATGGCTAAGTTCTAGCTATATAGTGGTGTTATCTTTAGTGTTTGACATTTTAATGAGCTTTATCCTAGAATAGAGTCAATTTGGAGTTCAATTCAGTAGTGGAATTGTTGTAAACTCAATTGACTCTCAGTTAACTAGTTCATTTACTAAAAATAGTCCTAGTCATGCATGCAATTTGAATTGCATAGTGAAGTTGGAGGGAAAAGAAATATTGTAATCATTGTTGTATACGAGTGAATGTATAATGTTTTCATGTAGTAGGTAAGCCATTTCTATTGGGATTTTCACAAGGAAATAAGAGCCTTCCCTATTCTTTAGGAGCAGAATTGTGCAAGGAAATTGGAGGAAGCGGAAGCCTATTTTCTCTAAGTATTGGACAAAGCAGACTCAGGAAGAGATCAGTATTGTAGTGCAGAGGGAGCTTGAAGCATTGAAGTTGTCATTGTAATAGATCATTGTTCACATATAATATAATACAAACAAAGAAGGGATTTTTCCTAGTTGGGTTCCCTAGTAAAAATTGTGTTCATGTGATTGAATGTTTATTGTGTTTCTATTGTATGTTTTCCATACCACATATTAAGTAGATGAAGTTTTGCATATTTTGATTTCAATTTGAATTCATTAGTAGCTACAGAACTTCGAAATTTCTAGATTGATCTAATATAAATACAATTGTGACTCCTCCACTTTCATTCGTTAATTCAACACAAAAAAATCATATGTTCTTCTATTCACACATGCAGAGGAGAGAAAGAAGAAGATCGAAGTTTGACCAGAAGTCTAATTAGCATTGACTAACATTTACCAAGGCTTTCCGAGGTGTGTTTGACTTAGGTTGACCAATATTTTTTTGTAATCAATTGATCGAGTTGTCTAGGTAATTGACCAAGACTTTCTTGGGAAATTTGACTGAGCTTTGTCTGGGAAGTTTAAACAAAATTCTAGGTAGTTTGAATAAGCTCTGACTCGGCAGTTTAACTGAATTTTCTAAGTAGTTGACTGAACTATTTCTGGGTAGTTTGGCTGTGTTGACTAGCTGTTGCAAAAGGCCAAATTTTGGCATGTTTGGCCAAGTTGACTAGCTGTTGTAGAAGGCCAAATTTTGGCATGTTTGATCAGGTTTGACCAAAACTATATTTTGGTCTAGGATGACCAAGTTTGACTTGAAAAATATCAAATTGTATTTTGGTTTAATTGAACAATTTCTCCTAGAAAATATTGTTGGATTTTTTCTTGAGTTTGGGTTCATGGAAAATTTTAGGGGCTAATCTTCACCCAATGGGCAAATTTTCCATGATTTTTCTGCAAAAAAGATTAGCCAATTTCTAATTTTATAAGATATGATTCGCCCAAATTTTAGAATATAAAATTATTTTACCTTAAAAATCGCCAACATTATATAGAGACTATATATAAAATCACTATAAATTTGAATACTTTTACAAATATATCAATAAACATTTTATAATTTGCATATTATGGATTAGTGAGATTCACCAATGTTTTTAAACTTCAAGAAAATTTTCCATCCTTAAAATTTTCCTTGTTTGGGTTTCCTATGGAAAATAAATTGGTGTTTGTTGTGCATGGTTGTTCTAATGTGATCTCTACTATTTCTATTGCATTTAGAGTTGAATTTTCTGAAGTGAAATTTCTTAATGATAGTCTAGAATGCTAAAGTAATATCAGTTGCAAAAAATTATCATTGGAAGTAATTATCAGTTGCAAAAAATTTTGTTTGCTTAATTAGCACTAGAAAATCAACAAATAGAGCATGGCTTCCCACACAATATAGTGCAGGACTCATGCCATCAAGGACTAGTCACTGGACACTAATGTGAGTTTCCCCAAGGATGGACCTCAAAGTACATAATAAATTCTCCAACACAACTTAGGGGAGGCAATGTGAATAAGTGAGGTATCCCCATGCCCCAAGGTCTTCGACTCATCTTGATGATACGAATCTACTACATGTGAATGAATGAACTGATGTCGAGCATGTAGGGAGAATGTTTAATTACTAGGCATTAAGGGATCCTATTAACAAATGCAAGGGAGACCACCGATAATGGGAATGACTCCCAAGGTATCTAGCACAATCTACAAAGTGTGAATGAATGAGGCTCACCCTATTTTGGTTTCTAGTATTTTTCTAGCCGCAATAGACAAATATTTATTTTTGTGCTAATGATATTTATGGCATAGATGATTTAGTGACATGCGTGATTATTTTTTGGTTCTATCATTTAATTTATTGATACTGGTGTTATTTATGACAATAAAGTTTGAAAGCATATAGGTGTAGTGGGTTTGAATTCATTTGGTTGTGGAATTTAAATGAATTAGGATGTATGGGAAATGCATGATAATTCTCATAATCGCATGCCTCCCCTATTGATTGCATGCTACATTTTCTTTGATTTTCTGCAAAGGCTTTAGGTCCCAATTTTGTCCTCTTATTTAAATAAGTTGAGGAAGAGTTTTGGGGTCATTCTTCAAGTTTAAAGGTGAAGAAATTCCTTATAGATTCAAACTGCTAATTTTAATTTACTAAAATAATAGACTTGAATCTACTCTTCTCATCAGCATAAACAATTAATTGATCAAGAAATCACAAAGCATACAAGAGAAATAATTCAATTAACACATTACACAATGATTTATTGGGGAAAGCCACAGCTAAAAACCCATGCTATTTGTATATTTCATTAATCAGAAAATATGAGAAGATTACAATGCTTTACTCAAGCCTAAGCAACCTCTGCACTATCTCTATCTGTCTCACATCTTCCTAGACAAGCCTTGGCCAATAAGTAACCAATTTTATGTTTACCTAAGTCCCTATTTCCTTGCATTGTTTCCTTGGGAATTATCCCCCTATTAATTAGGGAAATTCCTCAATTGGAATTGTGCAATCCTCATAGGCCTTCCTCTGGCTACATGCACCATCTCTACAATTCAGATGATTATACAATTGATAATACACTTCCCTTTAACTCTAATATCAACTAGGTAACTCTCAGATATGACATGCATGAGTTATTTCTGAGTGAATCATCAATTAATTGGTTGAACACATGAAGCAACACCCCATTTTCTGACCTCCTAATAGTTCCTCCATCAGTTGGAACTAGTTTAATTGACTTTAATTCAGTTAAACCGAATTAATTAATTACAACTCAAAATAAACTCAACCATGGCTCCTATAAATTAGGAGACACTCTACATGACTCTAGTTATACCCTCAACTCAAATTAACTGAGCCAACTAAGTCAAATTAACTCAATTAACTCGTACAAGTTGTCTTGTGATGTGGAATTACAATTTTATTCCTAGTTTAATTCAAGGGAAAATAAAATCATTATTTTCTTATTGCATTTTCAACACTCCCTCTCAAAAAGAAAGGGATTATTAGATACCCCAATCCTGCCTCTATGGAACTCTAATTTGCCTCTTGGTAGTGCCTTAGTCAAGATGTCTACATCATGTTCCTCTGTAGGAATGTACTCCAGCAACATGATTCTCCTTTACACACAATCTCGTAGATGGTGATACTGGATGTCGATATGCTTGGACCGATCATGAGAAAATGGATTCTCAAAGAGTTTGATACAACTTTGATTATCATTGTAAATCACTGTAAGATCCATCTGCTAACCAAATAACCCAAAAAGGATCTTCCTCATCCAGGTAACCTCGCAAGCTACTTGACTAGCAGCCATGTACTCTGCTTCTGCTGAACTGAGTGCAACTAATTTTTTCTTTTTGTTGTACTAAGAAATTGTTGCTGACCTAATACTGAAGATTCCTCTAATGTGCTCTTCTTGTCTGATGGACTCCCCGCCCAATCTGCATCTCTGAAGCCTTGCAGTTTCACTCCCTTTGTCTATTTGTACCAAAGACCAAACTGAGTGGTGCCTCTGAGGTATTTTAACACAAGCTTTGTTGCCTTCCAATAGATTTTGGTTGGTTTAACCATTGCTTGAATAAGTTGGTTAACCACATAACACATGTCCGATCATGTGTTCACCAAATACATAAGTGAACCCACAAGCTGATTGTAAATAGTAGCCTCCACTACTTCACCTAAAGCATCATCTTCCTTCCTCCAATTTCCTGCTAGAGGAGTCTTTATGGGTTTTTTGCTCTCCATGCGGAACTTTTTTAGTATCTCGTTGGCATACTTGCCTTGAGAGACAAACAGTTCCTCATCTCCTTACCATACATCCATAACAAAGAAATAATGCATGAGCCCTAGGTCCTTCATCTTGAATTCTCTTGCAAGATACTCTTTGCAAGATTTGACCAACTTCTCATCACCTATTAGAATTAAATCATCGATATATATACTATAACCAATAATTTACCTTCAATGAGAATATGGTAAAAGTTTTCATTTGCTTCACTTTTGGTGAAGCCCAACCTGGTGAAATAGCTATCGATCCTAGTGTACCAACCATGAGGTGCTTGTTTAAATCAATACATCACTCACTTGAGTCTACACACATGTGACTCTCTGTTGAACGTCTCAAATCCTTTCGACTGCTCAATGTATACCTCTTCCTCAATCTCTCCATTGAGGAATGTTGTATTCACATCCATCTGATGTATCTTCCATCCCATCTATGTTGAAAGTGCTAGAATAGATATGATTGAAGAGTACCTTGCTACAGGATCAAAGGTATCCTCGTAATCAATTCCATCCACCTAAGAGAATCCCTTGGCCACAAATCTAGTCTTGTGTTTCTCGACACTCCCATTTGTTGCTTGCTTCACCTTGTAGATCCACTTGGAACCTACCAATGACTTGTCCTCTAGCCTTGGGACAACTTCCCAAGCACTTTTCCTGATAATGGAGTCATACTCCTTTACCATGGCATCAACCCACATTGGTTGTTGCAATTCTTCCTCAAATGAGGATGGCTCAGTCTCTACACCCTCGCTCATCATAGCCATGTAGCCAGTGTATCGATCTAGCAACCTCCTCTTCCCGCGTTGTGATGTGGGTGCTCCCACATTCTCTCTAGCATAATGCATCAATCTGCCAGCGTCTCTGGTGCACTTCCTTCCATCTTTAGATGTCTTTGCATGAGTGCATGAGTGGGTGCTTCCACTCTCTGCTCCTCAGCATGTGGTTGCTCCATATCATCTTGAGATTCTTCCTTTGGAGCTAAAATCTCCTCATTTGCATGTAATTAAAGCCCCCTCTCAAGGGAACATCTCATGGCCTTCTCTTCATCGAACTTCACATCTCTACAAACCGTTGTCATCCTGTGATATGGAAGGTACACCCGATAGTTGTCAGGTGTATCATTGTAGCTCACAAATATGCCCAACTCAATTGTTGGATCTATATTTTTCCTTGCATCCTTGATAACATGACAGTATATTGATGAACTGAAGATTTTGAAGTGTGCCAAATCTAGTTTCTTACCTGAAAAAGCTTCTTCTGGTGTACTCATCTCGAGAATCCAATGAGGACTCTTGTTCTACACATATATAGTTACGTTGCATGCTTCAGCGCACAAGTGAAATGGTAGGCCCTGATCATGTAACATTGCCCGTGCAGCTCCCACAATACTTATGTTCTTCCTTTCAGCAACCCATTCTATTGTGGTTTATGGGGTGATATTAACTCTCGTTGAATGCCTTTTGATGCATATAAGTTCTTCAATTCATTCTACACATATTCTCCACCATTATCGCTCTTGAGAGCCTTCACTTTCATGACAATGTCTTTCTCAACAAGTGCATTAAATTCAAAAAAATTAGAGAACGTATTATCTTTCTTATGCATGAATAAAGTGCAGCATTTGCGTGAGAAATCATCTACAAATATCACATAATACATGTGCTTGGCCATGGAGGTTGTCAAGAAAGATCCACACACATCTGAGTGAACTCTTTCAAGGATCGTTTGTGCTCAACTGTCCTTATCATGAAAGGTGGCTTTGGTGTACTTCCCCAATGTACACCCTTTGCATGTATCTCGCTGCTCTAGTGCACCCTTCGAAAGTCTTGTAGAAATATGTTGCATGATCTTCAATGCTCCATGGTACAAATGACCCAATCTTCTATGCCATAATTCACCGATGTCTCGGCTATGCACCTTCTCTGCTTTTGTGCCACAGTCTCCCAAAATAGCAATTGAAACTAAATTTTTCTTCAAACCCGGAATATACATGACATCTTTTAATGTGAGAGGATAACTAGACTCCCTCTGAAAAGCAAAAATACCGATGTCAGTTGCGTTATACCTTCCATAATCTCCCATCTCAATGTGCATTTGGAGGTCCTTTTCCTCCAAGTCACTAAAAAAATCTTTAATGTCCGTCATATGGAATGAGGCTCCACTATCTAGATACCACACAGTACCCATCACTGATGCCACCATGCATGCAATGAGGGTGAAATCCAACTTGAATTGTGAAGCAAGAGCTTCACCTGTCTCTCCTCCTGAGGGCTTCTTGTCGGCTTTCTTGTGTGGACACTTCGTGGCATAGTGTCCCAGCTCATGAAATTGAAAACATTTAATCTTCGACAAGTCCTTCTTCTTGCCGCCCTGACTGGAATCTCCTTTGGATTGGAATTTCTTTCCTTTCCCTTTCTTTGCCTTTCCATCCAAGGCATAGTTCTCCTCATCCTCATGCTTAGATGAGGTTCCATCTCTGATGTTTCGCCTTATCTCTTCTTGCACCAAGTTGGACCACAGATGCTCCCACTCTGATAGCTTCTCCCTCCCATTTATTGAATCCTGGTAGTTGTGCTAGATCTTGGGAAGGCCTAGAAGTGCTAGGCTAACTAGATCATCTTCAGTAACTGTAACCCCAACACTCCCAAGCTCATACTAACTTTGGGTGAACTTGCTCAAGTACTGTGGTATTGTGTCGCCCTTCTCCATCTTGATTTTCCAAAGCTTGTCCTTCAGTGCCAACTTCCTGTGGTCACTATTGCTCTAAAACAAGTCTGTCAAGGCCTTCCACATTGTATATGAAGTCTCCTTCCTGTGGAGGCTCGAGACAATATGATCTCGAACTCCTTCCAGTAAGATCATTCTTGCCTTGGCCACATTCTTTTTCCACTCTGCCAGGTTCTGTTCATCTACAGTTGTTGGTTTCGAAACATTGTTATCAATGTATTCCTTCAATCCATTATCTTCCTTCAATCCAATCTTTCGGAAATTTTGTTGAACATATGGTTCAATTTTCAAATCTTGGTTCACCATATTTTAGGAGATATGATTTGAGGAAGTTGGGCCACCTGAATTGTCTTGAAAACATGCTTCAAACATGCCAACTAGGCATTCTTGCTATAGATTTCTTTTGGAGATGTTCCATACCCTGAAACTTGGAGGAGACAAAAAATATATCTCAAGGAACTTGTGGTACAAGTTTTAGATCTTGGATTGTTATAATTTAGGAGATATTCCTTGAGGATTTTGGGTCTCCTAAATGCTCCAGAGGTTGAATGCAAATAGTTTAAAGAAATTCCTAAAAGATTTCATAATTGATTGCATACAAAGTGTTTGATAAAATATCTGAAAGACATAAACAAAAAAATTGCATGATTGAGTAGTATATTTCAGCAAGGTATGTGACAGAGTGGTATCCCCATATCCTTAATTAGGCTTTAAGGGAGAAAAATGTGATGCCCCACAACCCTAATGAATGACTAGGGGGTTGGGTGTGTGACACAGTGGTATTAGAGCTTATTATTAAGCTAGTAAAAAGAAAAAGAAAATTTTGGGTACCCCGTAACCTTTGTAAGTCATTGAGGGAACTTGGTATGTGACAAGATAACAAAGTTTAAAAGAAATAAACATAAGAGTAATCATGTTCCAAGATGATCGATGGTGTCTAAAGACACCACTAGTGTAGCACATTGCGATCATAACATCATAGTGCATGATAGTGAGATAATAATTCATCACATCTTTTATTAGCTAGTCAACTGCTTGATTTGACTTGATTGCTCAATTGATCCTGACAACTCATTCGATCATATAATAAACATAAGAGTAATCATGTTCCAAGATGATCGATGGTGTCTAAAGACACCACTAGTGTAGCACATTGCGATCATAACATCACAGTGCATGATAGTGAGATAATAATTCATCACATCTTTTATTAGCTAGTCAACTGCTTGATTTGACCTGATTGCTCAATTGATCCTGACAACTCATTCGATCATATAGTTGAATACTCTATTGGTGGACCACTCGATTGTAGTCAATCCCTCGACTAGCTATCTCCTGTTAGTTGATCTTGTCAATCCTTTGACTATCTCCAGAAGTTCCAAAGGTGTGATGAACCAATAGGACCTTAGATTCCAACATTGGCAATCACTTTACTTCTCAAATGAAAAATATGAGACATGCTAAAACAAAGTTGACCTCGAGCATAGATAAGATTGTCATTATACAGTTTAAAATGTTATTCCTTGTCATTCAAAATTCATTCAGGGAATCCCCTCTCACGCTTTCCAAGGTTTATACCCTTGTTCAACAAAATTCACTTTCCCATCCTTGTGATGGAAAAGTTTTGAGTGACAATTGATTCTTGAAAAGGCATATTTGTTAGCTATTGATTCACCAATTTGGTGGCTAGAATGTTCAATCCACATTTAATATTTGGGATTTGGTGATCTTATCAGAATTAAACTAGATCTAGTGATCGTGGCACTAATATTTTATTCATTAGTTATAAGATCCAAACCTCCTATTGATCAAACCATTTTAGGCACAAATTTGAATTGCTTCGGTGAGGATGTGTGGGACCTTGCCCTGCCACACAAGATCTCAGTAGTAGATCTATCTCAAATCCGTTCTTAGGAGACGGACTAGGTCCTCCATACCTCAATAGTGCATGAACCCCCCAGGGAACGATTTAGTGGACAGTGCACACTTTCCACTGGCTCTTCATTGGGCCAACAGAGTTTGTTGAGTTTCTTCAGTGTTCTTCATTTGGCCTCAGATGTTAGGAGAGATGAGTTTGATTCTCAGACCTATTAGCTCCTGAATCTTCTCCGTGACGACTATTAGCTCTGCTATATAACAATGATTTTCTAAAGTTAGAGATGATCTTGGTTCGCTTGGTTCCGCTAAAAAGAAGCTCACAATGGTCATTTTCTCCTTCCCTTGCACCACTCATTCAACCTTTATCAGTCCTAAAAATCATTATTTCCTTTATCGGGTTCGGGTTTAATCGCTATTGCAAATCGCATTCGTGTGTGTATAAAGGCCGCGCCTCTCGGCTTCCGCCAATGCGATATTGTGATGTGATCTGATCACAATCGCATCCATGTGTGTATCAAGGCTACGCCCCTCGGCTTCTGTCGATGCGATATTACGATGCGATCTGATCGCAATCGCATGTCTCCATACGTAAAGGCCCGAAATTACCAAAAACCTGATCTGACGACTCCCGTCGCGCCCGACAAAGAAACTCACCCGATCACTCCTCCGCTGTCTAATCAGCTCCGCTAAGATCCAACGGCCCACGCTCATTCTGCTCCCGCTTCTTCTGATATCCCTCACCAAGCCATCTCCACCGTCTATCCTCCCGATCTGACGACCGACCTTTCTCCCTCATCCAGCTCATCCATCTGCCACGCAGTCCACGTCCCTTGACCGTTCCGTGCACCTGAAGGACGAAAGTGATCGGCTCACCAGTACCAGTTGCAGTGGCTCCTCAACAACCACATTTAACAGATAGCATGGCCGAGGAGGAAAAGGATAGAGCTTGAGCATGTAACTGCATTTAACAGTTATGGAGCTTCATCCTATACGGCACTCCAACTGCCCGAGAGGATAGCAGAGCACAGGGAAAAGATCATATTCATCCACTACAGCAAGAAAATGCACTCAAAAGCTTCATCAGGCAACTAAATGCAGTTGGTGGTCAATTATGACCCCTCCATACTTAGAATGGCCGAGTGCCTCTGTTTTGAAACTCTATAGATACCCAGAAAAAAGATGTAATCAGGGTTGATGGTTGATGTTTTGATGTAAGATTCAACTTCTAGAGACTGTAACTATTTTGATACTTGCAACGTCTCGTCTTCATTTTCAGCTAATACAAGCTTATTTTGCTGTTAGTTTCTCACTTTTCATTCTTCTTCTGTTCCAAGATGTGCCTGATATGTTGTATTTCTGAGCTCTTGATGTTTAGCATTAGAGAAGTTGTCATCCTATCTCTGTGTTAAAGTCTTGTATGTATCAGTGAATGAGCTATTCAGGTTTCTTTTCACCTAGTGCTAGAGAGCTATCATCCTGTCTGTGCATTAGGGAATTAGATTTGCAGACTTCTTTACTGGTTGCAGCCAACCATCACATGGTCTTGTGCATCTACTGGTGTGGTCAGTATTCTCCATATTCACCCAATCCTTAAACTATGAGTAATTGGTGGTCTAAAGCCTTGTAGTCTGGGGGTGTTCAAGCATGTCTAGAGTTAAACAAAGTAGAAGTGATTATCTGGCTTGAACAAGCGTCATTCCTTCCATTCATCCATTTACAACATTAAGTTGAATTTGTATGTTCCCGAGCATCTCCGAGCTACAACCTAGGAGAGTTTCTTGGGGTGATAACATTAATTGGCACCATTGCTGGGGAGAGGAGATTGAAACTCAGCTTCCCCGGGAAAACGACACAATTCCAGCTTTGATGATAGATAAAGTCTGGACACATTTCTGGTTGTAATCATCTATCTGGTGACTCTATTGAAGGACCAACTTAGTGCGACTCCACATTACAGTTCTGGCTCAGTTTGTGAGGCATACTCGGCAAAACCCTCAGAAATAAGCTGCTGACCTAGTGCCTGACCCTAAGAAGATTGCTAAGAAAAGGAAAACATCACAGAAAGGAGCATCAGGATCAGGTAAGCCTAAGAAATCTTATGTATCTTTGCAAGAGAAGATTATAGCTAAGAATATACAGTTTGAAGATTTAGAGCCTAGCATTGTTAGTGAAGAAATACCTTCAGAGATTCTTAAAGCTCCTTGTTCGTCCAGTTCCCCTTTGGACCTTAGTCCAAAGAAAGTCTCCCATACAGTCCATCACATTCCTTTGTCCCTGTCATCCATTTCACTGTTCCCTACCATTCAATCTGCCAGTGTCCTTCCACCTATCCCAGTCATGGCAGGCCAGCAGGCACCCACAAAGATGGAAAGAATCATAGCTGCTAGGTATGGACCCTTGGTCTTGCCCGTTCCTTCAAATTCCATGCCTGCATGAGAGTATCAGAAATACATGCCTAAGTTCATCGACACAGAGGGAGTAACAACTGAAGAACACCTTGAGTCTTTCTATAGTTATGCTGATAACCTAGACATCAGTGAGGATGATGTGTGGATGAGAGTGTTTGTCCAGAGCCTTGATGGAGAGGCCAGAAAGTGGTTCAGAGAGTTGACCCCTAGGTCCATAGCAGACATTGAAGCCTTAGACGATATATTCTTGAATCATTGGGGAGATAAGAAAGACCTGCTCTATTACCATATAGAGTTTGGGAACCTCAAGAGGCAGAATAGGGAATCATTGCTTGATTTTAATAAAAGATTTAATCGTATGTATAGTAAGATACCAGCCGAAGTAAAGCCTACCCCCACCTCTGCCAAACTCACCTATGCCAATGCTTTTGACTCTAATTTCTGCCTACTTTTAAGAGAAAGAAGATGTGCCACTCTAGCTAAAATGCAAGATGCAGCTCTAGAGGTGGAATCGAATATCATGGCTGCAGAAAAGCTCAAAAGTCATGCTGATAGAAGGAGGCAGAGAGGTGAGGCTTCTTCTTCCTCTGCTTCACCTTCAGAGCCTAAATTAGAAAAAATGACTAAAATGATAGAGTCATTGGCTGCTGAGATATCTAAGCTGAAAGTTGAGCAGAACTCTGGGAAGGCAAGGCTTCCAAACACATTTTCTCCAAGAAACCCAAATCCATTTAGAAGAGCAAATGAGCAACTGCAAATCATTTAGAGGGGTAAAGAGGCCAATGAAGAACAAAGAGTGAAGGCTCCCTTCCAAAACGTAGTCATGGAAGAGGAGCAGTTTGAAGAAGAGGATGAAATTCATTGCAGGGAAGGTAAGGGCAGTGCTGCTTTCTTGACATTGGCTACCTATGAAGAACCACTACTCCACGATCAAACCAGTCAAGAGTGGGATAGAGAGGCTGTTTTGCAGATTGGTTAATAGGAAAGATATAATCTGAGGTCAAAAGCGAACAATGTCAAGGAGAACCCTGCCCAAAGAGATGCTGTCCCAACAGAGCAACAAAATATCAGACAAAAGAAGCCAGCAGGTGATCCAGTAATCCTCAAAGCACCAGCTCAAGAGGTAAGAGGTCCTGATAAGTCTCCTTCCCCTTTTAGCTTTGAATCAAAAGTCCAGAAGTTAAAGATATTTGTGCCTCTAATAGAACTTGTAAAGAGTGAAGTTTTTAGAAAACCTATCCTTGACGCCCTTGAGTTAAAATCCTCACCAGCCTCCATTGACTACGTCAATTTGCAAGATGATAAGCCCGCAGTTGTGCTTAACCCAATGACTGAACCTGCTAATAATAGCTCCCCATCATTCTATGTCTCCTTGATCATTCATGACAAAACCCTCCACAACTGCCTACTAGACACAGGGGCCAGCCATAATCTGATGCCTAAAGCTGTCATGGAAGAGTTAGGCCTTGATATCACTAGACCATATCATGATTTATTCTCATTTGATTCAAGAAAAGTAAAATGCCTAGGATTAATTAAATACCTAGCTGTTACCCTAACTCAGCTACCCATGAAGAGCATGATGATGGATATTGTGGTAGCAGATGTCCCTCCCAAGTTTGGCATGCTGTTGTCCAGAGGGTGGATTAAGAGACTAGGTGGGACATTACAGAATGATTTATCTTATGCCACTATCCTAGTCTTTGGAGGAGAAAGCAGGAGATTGTACAGAGAAGCACAACTGGCCTACATCATTAGTGATGAGAAGAATCCTTCTAATCATCCCATTTATGCTGTGGACACCGAGTTTGGAGCATGTATCCTCCAAATTGAAGAATCCCAGAAGGCCTCAGTGCAGATCAAGAAACCAGTGAATCAGGCCGAGGGAGAGCAAGGAAGTCAGGTTTGGGAAATGTTCTTTGATGGAGCATGTTCCAGGGAAACTGTAGGAGCGGGGGTGGTGCTGCTTTCTCCAAAACAAGAAAGCACACATTTGTCTTTTAAGCTAGCTTTCCAAGTCACCAACAATATAGCAGAGTATGAGGCTCTGATATTGGGCCTTAACGCAGCTAAAGATAGAGGAATCAGAAACATAAAGGTGTTTGGAGATGCTGATCTTATCATTCAGCAAGTGAACAAAACTTTTCAAGCAAAGCACCCAAGGCTGAAAGCATATAGAGATGAGGTATGGAGACTCAAAGATTATTTTGATAATTTTTGTATCTCATATATCCCTAGAGTCAGAAATCAGCTTGTTGATTCCCTTGCTGTGTCTGCTAGCATGTTTATCCCTCCCATGCCTCCCAGACTAGTTTATGAAGTTCAAATGAAATATAGACCATCTTTGCCTGATAATGTCCAGCATTGGAAAGTTTTCGAGGATGATGATGAGGTGAATAGGTTTCTTCAAGTCATTGACGAATTCTCCGAAATGAAAATTGACCAGGAAAATGAAGCCTTGGAAGAAAATCCCCGGTCCCAGCTTAGAAACAAAATTGGAAAAAACAACATTGTCCAACTGCCCAACAATCACATACCTAAAGGCCTAGTCCCTTTAGAAAAGCTGTTTGACCAGAATGATGTGCCTTATAAGGCTACCCAAAAAGAAGACCAATTTGCAGTCCATAGGCATAATATAGGGAGTCAAGATCATCCAAGATATATAAATCTGTCCACCCATCTATCTGCTGCTCAAGGTTCCAAGTACTGCAATTTAATGAAACAATTTGCTGATGTTTTTGCCTGGGAATATAGTGACCTGAAAACATATGACAAAAAGATCATCCAGCATAAAATTCCTTTAGAGAAAGACACTATCCCTTTCAAATAGAAGTTGAGACCCATAAATCCTTTGCTCCTCCCACTGATTGAAAAGGAAATCAAGAAATTACTGGGCGCCAAGATCATAGTCCCTCTCAGATATTCAAAATGGGTAGCCAACTTGGTGGTGGTGAGGAAGAAGAGTGGAGAAATCAGGCTCTGCGTTGATTTCAGAAACTTAAACAAATGCTCTAAAAAAGACAATTATCCTCTGCCCAAGATGGAGCATTTGCTGCAGAAGGTCTTAGGAGCCAAAGTGATGTCTTTCTTAGATGGATTTTCAGGGTATAACCAGGTTGTTGTACATCCAGACGACCAAGAGAAGACTGCATTCACCACTCCTTGGGGCACTTTTATGTATTCCAAGATGCCTTTTGGGTTGATGAATGCTGGAGCCACCTTTCAGAGAGCTATGGATATAGCATTTGTGGGAGAGAAGGACAAATTTGTCCTTGTCTACCTTGATGATATAACAATGTACTCCAATAGCCATCAAGACCATTTGCAACATTTAAAGCAAGTGTTCTTGAAGTGCAGAAAGTTTGGGATTTCAGTCAATCCTAAAAAGTCACAGTTTGCTTTAGAAGAAGGCAAGTTGCTAGGACATGTTGTTTCTGCTACAGGTGTTAGAATCAACCCAGAAAGAGTAAGGGCAATATAGACCTTGTCTGTCCCGAGATCGAAGAAGGATATTCAGTCCTTTCTGGGCAAGATAAATTTTGTAAGGAGGTTTATCCAAAATTTTGCAGAACTTGTAAAACACATTACCTCCATCTTGAAAAAGCGGTCAGAAGTCAAATGGATTGATGCAGCAAGAAAATCTTTTGAATCCATCAAAAGGGCTATTATGGAAGCTCCTACTTTAATCAGCCCATATTACAACAAAGAATTCCATATATTTTAATTTGCCTCTGATGACACCCTTGTAGTAGTTTTGATGCAAGCAGATGAGGAAGGCTCAGAGCATCCAGTGGCATATTTCAGTAAAACCTTAAGAGATGCTGAGCTGAGGTATGGTATCATTGAGAAACAAGAATATGCTCTTATAAAGTCTTTGAAAGCCTTCAAAATTTACGTTCTGCATTCCAAGATAATTGCATATGTACCCTCTGCTTCAATAAAGGATGTTATAACGCAACCTGATGCTGATGGAAGAAGGGCTAAATGGATTACAAGGCTTATTGAATTCAATATAGAATTGAAGCCCACCAAACTGGTCAGAGGTCAGGGTCTTGCCAGATTAATGGCTGAAGAAAATTGCAAAACACTAGATATGAATTTGATAGGCATAAATTCAAGAGATAGTCAGGCAGCAGAAGAAATGGTTGAACCAGGGAAAAATCAGTCATTGATAGAAAAACTAGCTTCTTGTGATTGGTACTCTGCAATAGCTCAATTCTTGCTGAAGCTAGAAGTTTCCCCAGGCCTTAGTTCAAGCCAAGCCAGAACTATTAAGCTCAGGGCAGCTAAATATTGCATTCATGAAAATTTGCTCTACTGGAGGGACCCCTCTGGAGTTCTCTTGAGATGTCTGGACAAGAACAATCCATGGAAGTGACGCAACAGTTTCATTCTAACATATGTGGGGGACATCATTATTGGAAAACTACAGCCCATAAGATCCTCAGAGTTGGGTACTATTGGCCCACCTTATTTTCTGATGTCTTTTCATTTGTTAAATCTTGTGACAGGTGCCAAAGATTTGAAGGGAAGCAGCACTTGAAGTCCTTGCCCTTAAAACCCATACATGCTAATGGCCCTTTTCAGTAGTGGGGCTTGGATTTCATTGGAGAAATCAATCCACATTCCAGAGGCCAGCACAGATGGATACTAGTAGCCACAGATTACTTCACTAAATGGATTGAGGCCATCCCTACTAGAAAGGTTGATCATCAGGAATTGGTGGACATGTGTGACTCAATGGGCATTAAGCTGGTTCATTCCACCTCATACTACCATCAAGGCAATGGTCTAGCAAAATCTTCCAACAAGAGCCTGATAAGGATAATTAAAAAGTTTTTGGGAGACAACAAAAAAAATTGGGATTCTAAGCTCAAGTATGCACTGTGGGCTAACAGAGTGACCACCAAGAAATCCACCGGGAATTCTCCATTCAAGCTGGTATATGGCACTGAGGCTATATTCCCAATTCAGTTAACCCTCCCTATGGAAAAGTTCTTTCAAGAAGAGCAGAGTGAGCAAGAGGACATGGCAAAAAGGATCACTGATTTAGCAGAGGTACATCAAATCAGAGAACAACTAGTGGAAAAGTCTGCAGCACATCAAAAGAAGATCAAGGAAGCTTTTGACAGAAGGACAAAAACATATAATTTTTAGGTTGGAGACTTGGTTCTTAGTGGGATGCGCTGAAAGAGAAGAAAGGCAACCATGGGAAGTTTGATGCTTTATGGACAGGGCCTTTTATCATTTCTCAGATCCAAGGGAGCAATACTTTCATACTACAAAGTATGGAAGGGGAGACAGTTTGTGATTGCCCAGTTAATGGCCGATTTTTGAAAATTTATGTTAGTTAAGGCATTTGGCCTTAAATTTGTAAATATGTCATTTTGTCAGTTTCAGTATAGGCTTAATTAGACTCCATGCCCAATGGAACACTAGGAAATGTTTTCTGATATGGTTGTTGAAGGAAAGGCAACGGTCTGCAGTTCTTGAGACCTCACAGGGAGGATCTCATCCCTAGAAGGAGCCAGTGTTAGCTCTGCTATATAACGATGATTTTCTAAAGTCAGAGATGATCTTGGTCCGCTTGGTTCTGCTAAAAAGAAGCTCACAACGGTCATTTTCTCCTTCCCTTGCACCGCTCATTCTCCCTTCATCAGTCCTAAAAATGATTAATTCCTTTATCGGGTTCGGGTTTAATCACTATCACAAATCACATCTGTGTGTGTATAAAGGCCGCGCCCCTCGGCTTCCGCCAATGCGATATTGCGATGCGATCTGATCGCAATCGCATCCATGTGTGTATCAAGGCTGCACCCCTCAGCTTCCGCCGATGTGATATTGCGATGTGATCTAATCGCAATTGCACGTCGCCATACGTAAAGGCCCAAAATTACCAAAAACCCGATCCGACGACTCCCGTCGCGCCCGATAAAGCGACTCGCCCGATCACTCCTCTACCATCCGATCAGCTCTGCCAAGATCCAACGGCCCACGCTCATTCCGCTCTCGCTTCTTCCGATATCCCTCGCCAAGCCATCTCCACTGTCTATCCTCCCGATCCGACGACCGACCTTTCTCCCTCATCCAGCTCGTCCATCCGCCACGCAGTCCACGTCCCTTGACCGTTCCATGCACCTGAAGGATGAAAGTGATTGGCTCACCAGTACCAGTTGCAGTGGCTCCTCAACAACCACATTTAACAGAAAACATGGCCGAGGAGGAAAAGGACAGAGCTTGAGCATGTAACTGCATTTAACAGTTATGGAGTTTCATCCTATACAACACTCCAACTGCCTGAGAGGACAGCAAAGTGCAGGGAAAAGATTAGATTCATCCACTACAGCAAGAAAATGCACTCAGAAGCTCCATCAGGCAACTAAATGCGGTTGGTGGTCAATTATGACCCCTCCATACTTAGAATGGCCGAGTGCCTCTGTTTTGAAACTCTATAAATACCCAGAAAAAAGATGTAATTAGGGTTGATGGTTGATGTTTTGATGTAAGGTTCAACTTCTGGAGACTGTAACTATTTTGATATTTGCAGCGTCTCGTCTTCATTTTCAGCTAATACAAGCTTCTTTTGCTGTTAATTGCTCACTTTTCATTCTTCTTCTGTTCCAAGTTGTGCCTGATATGCTACATTTCTAAGCTCTTAATGTTTAGCATTAGAGAAGATGTCATCCTATCTCTGTGTTAAAGTATTGTATGTATCAGTGAATGAGCTATTCAAGTTTCTTTTCACCTAGTGCCAGAGAGCTGTCATCCTGTCTGTGCATTAGGGAATTAGATTTGTAGACTTCTTTACTGGTTGCAGCCAACCATCACATGGTCTTGTGCATCTGCTGGTGTGGTCAGTATTCTCCATATTCACCCAATCCTTAAACTGTGAGTAATTGGTGGTCTAAAGCCTTGTAGTCTGGGGGTGTTCACGCATGTCTAGAGTTAAACAAAGTAGAAGTGATTATCTGGCTTGAACAAGCGTCATTCCTTCCATTCATCCATTTGCAACATTAAGTTGAATTTGTATGTTCCAGAGCATCTCCGAGCTACAACCTAGGAGAGTTTCTTGGGGTGATAACAAGGACCATATGTTGATTTACTTCATGCATTGTATATTTTATAGGAGATTATTTGGTTCTCCCACTTTCTATGGACATCATTGTACTCAACCGTCCCTTTGACCTACTTTGTGGTCATTAATTGGACATAAATATAATTATCTTATCTTATCACCCAATTAAAATAAAAAAGAAAGGGGAAATTGCTATATACTTTAAAATTCATTGCAATCTAAGGTGGAATTCCATTAGATCCTAGCAAGGTTGGAATTTGGATTTTTTTTTGCCCGTAATACAATTTTTTTTTGATATTTTGGGTTCTTATGCTCCCCGCCAAGAAACGTTATGTTTAAAATTTTTCCCTTCAAGAGTGATGTTCTTACAAAAAATTAACCGTTCACCAATAAAAGCTTGCTAAAAAAATTACCCTTAAATACATAATTATGTTAAAGTTTTCACATATTTACCATAAGGAATAAAACAAAGTGGCCATAACAAACAAATGACTTACTAAATCTTGAATCTTGGTTTGAAATTGCATGGAACACTCGCAATAATTTTTTTGGAACTTGATATCAAATGTCCTTGCCCTGAACATGCCATAGCATTTGTATATATGAGATATGACTAAGGATATCTTATGGGACATATAAGATGACAAACATAGTAAAACTATTGAATGTTATCAATAAAACTCGAAAGTAGATTAATTAATATGATTTATGTTATGATTTGCTTAATCTAATATGTACTAGTGGATCTAAAGATAAAGTACATTTTACCTTATATATTTTAGCATTGCTTTAGATCATGGGATATACACTAATGTTAATAAGATTGAATGCATAGTATTTGAACCTTTTAAAAATTAAAAGACTAAAATTATAATAAATGGACATTGTAGATCTCTTAACATCATGTTATCGGATTTCCTATATTATTACATTCTTAGAGAGAAAACACTTATAAGTATTAAATGTGGAAAAAGCATGCTCTGATCAAATCCTTCCTTCTATTTATCACTAAAATGTAGTGAAATCAATATATAAAAATAAAAAAACCAACTTGTATTAAAGTGACATTGAATACAATATTGTATCTAACTAGCTTATGCTTTTAGGCAAAAGAGTTTTATTGAAAATTAAAAATAATTTTCACCTTGGTGTATTATTTAGAGATTATACACTTTAATCTAACTTGTAGGCATATCAACTAAAAATTAAATATTTTTAAAATATAATACTTTGACAACTACAGTTGTGAAGGTTTCAACAAAAAGTGTTGAACATTTGAAACATGCATATTTTTTTAATTGAAAGTATATAATCAGTCCTGGGTAGAGTACTTACCATAACATACCACCAACGTCCAGTTTTTAGATCCATCTAATAAGTGAAATTCATTTGACAACAAATTATTAGTTGATACATATACATACTATTCCAAATAATGGTTTACTCCAAAATCCAATTACACCAAATTGATGTCACAACATACAAGTTTCTAAATTCCATTGGTCTCAAGTTGTCCATAAGCTATGCATTACATCCAAAGAAAGAGGGGGATTGGATATATGTGCAAAAGAATATGCTCATATTTAAATGCATCTTGAGAAGCATAAAGAGAGATGCTATGTCATAGTAGCAAAATTCTCCAATATAAATGTGTCATATATTTTATTGCATTGTTAAAAAGGTTGGTAAGATGTGGGACACCTACCTATATGAGATGCAAATGGATAAAAAAAATCAACATCTCAGTCTCCAATATGTCGTGTGGTGGCCTTCACTATTATAGAACTTTATTCTTTTAAGATTAATTTTACATAAAAATGTAATACTTTAAGCTTAATTATACTGATATCGTGTTGGACTTCAAATTTATTTTGTCATACAAATGTTTATGCTTTGGATTCTTTATATTTTTAATCATTATCTATGTTTAATAAGTTTGAGATTAAAATAAATATATACTTTTTAAAATGTTGGGGAAATAAGATTTGAAAGGATTTGTATACTCTTGTTTGCACCTAAACAAATCAAGGGGCACTCTATAATATACTCAAATATGGATTAAGCATAATGTGACTAGTTTATATTATGTAACATTAATAAACTTAAAAAAATATAAATTTAGTTTAGATTAAAACAAATATATCAAAATAATAAATAATTATTGTTTTTATAATTGAATTATCTTCCTTTCAAATATTATAATAAGAGAATTTTTGGATTTGATCTTTTGGCGACTAGATAGATCCCATTTAAGATAGATCTAAATTATTTTAATTATTAATTATAATTTGTTATTAACTTTTTTTTTTAATTTAATTATTTATTTAGTTTTATTTTGACTAAATCAAATGTTATAAAAGAAATCATAACTTCTCTACCATATTAGAGAGTGCTTTACTCACAAATATTTTAGAAAAGAAAAAAATCTTCATTTTCTCGAAAGATATATATGATAACAAACAAAATAATATTTACTTTCAAACCAATTTATTAAATAAAAAATTCATTACTCAAATACAATATCAAAAAAATATCCCATTTCATTAGTGAAATACAGATACCAAATGGAAGTCGTTGAAAGGTGAGAGACAAACGTTGCCTTAGGCCGGACAAGTGGCCAGGAACAAGCCTCCCACAACTCAGTCTACTACCTTTGCTTCCACTTTCTTTCGTGAATGGGTATTAAAGACGCTTTCAACAAAAAAGTTAACCATCAAAAATACGTCTTGAACCATTCCAAACACGTCTAGGAAAACGGGTTTTAAATATTTCTGACCATCAAATACAGTTAAAATGCCCGTCAAAATCCATCCTTGGATCCTAGTAGGGTCAAATAAAGGCAGTTTTCTGGTGGAGGTATCTAACTTCCTAATTACAGTTAAAATGCCCGGCAAAATCCATCCCTGGATCCTAGTAGGGTCAAATAAAGGCAGTTTTCTGGTGGAGGTATCTAACTTCCTAATTTCTAGACACGGTTGCTCATTTTCACTCTCGCTGGTTTATTTCATCTCGTTTGAAAAACACTACACAATAGAGAAGTAGCTGCCATGCAAGTGATACAAACTTTAGACAATCCACAGAAGAAAAAGCAATTTTTGTTATTACGTTTGGATTACTGTTTTTCAGCACAGAATCACTACCCACAGCCAATGCAACTCCACCAACGGGGTGCAAGTATTCGATGGAAACCGGGGTTTCACATCCAACAGATCAATAATAAGCACAACCCTATAGACACTTCTACATATGTTTATCTCTTACAGGCATGCATGCAGAACAAAGCATTAAAAGAGGGAAATTCAATCCATGCTCATATTAACAAGACGGGATTTACTCGAGATATAATCTTATCGAATACGCTTGTCAATATGTATGTCAAGTGCGGGATCCTGGTTGACGCTTGCAGAGTTTTCGACCAATTAACCCAACGGAATGTCTGCTCGTGGACGATTATGATCTCAGCTTATGCAAGGCATGGGTTTCCTGAGGAGGCATTAACCCTCTTTCACCAAATGCAAAAAACAGGCCTCCAACCCAATCACTTCACCTTTGCTAGTGCTCTTCCGGCATGTGCCAGCTTGGCATCTCTAGAACAGGGTATGGAGCTCCATGAACAAATAAATCAAAGTGGGTTTCAGTCCAATGTCTTTGTGATAAGTGCCCTTGTAGATATGTATGCAAAGTGTAGGAGTATAGATAAGGCACGCGAATTGTTTGATAAAATGCATCAACGAGATTCGGTCTTGTGGAATGCAATGATTGCTGGGTATGTGCGCAATGGCCGTGTTTATGAAGCCTACAGACTCTTTATGCAAATGCCTGAACGAAACACGGCTTCATGGAACGCAATAGTTTCAGGATTTGCACAAAACGGACTTGTTGAAGAAGCCTACAAGCTCTTTCAAAAAATACCTCAAAGAGATGTATTCTCTTGGACAGCGATGATCTCGGGATTTGCTCAGAATGGACTTGTTGATAAGGCCTTGGAACTCTTTAATCAGATGCCTCAACGAACTTTGGTTTCGTGGAATGCAATGATTGCAGGGTATGCACAAAATGGACTCGTAGATGAGGCACTTGAGCTCTTTCAAAAAATGCCTCAAAAAGATGTATTCTCTTGGACAGCCATGATTTCAGGATTTGCACAGAATGGGCTTGTTGACAAAGCCTTGAATCTCTTTAATGAAATGCCTCAACGAACAGTGGTTTCATGGAATGCGATGATTGCAGGTTTTATGCAGAATGGTCATAGTCAAGAGGCCCTGATGCTCTTTCGTGAAATGCAATTGGCAGGTGAGAGGCCAGACTGTAAGACATTCACCAGCATTCTCCCAGCATGTGCCAACTTGACGGCTCTGGAACAAGGAATGGATATTCATGAAAAAATAGTTAAAAGTGGATTTAAGTCTGATGTCATTGTGGTGAATGCTTTGATAGACATGTATGGAAAATGTGGGAGCATACAGAAGGCACGTGAGTTGTTTGACAGCATGCATCAACGAGATATTGTCTCATGGACAGCAATGATTGGAGGATATGCTTTGCATGGCTTTGGCAAGGAAGCCCTCAAACTCTTCAAGCAAATGGAACAGTCTGGCATGCGCCCGAACTCCATCACCTTAGTTTGTGTTTTGTTTGCTTGCAGCCATGCAGGCTTAGTGGACGAGGGTTTTTATTATTTCAATTGCATGAGAGAAAATTATCACATAACACCTTCAGTTGAGCACTATAGCTGTATGGTTGACCTTCTTGGCCGCATAGGGCATTTGGATGAAGCACATGACTTTATCAAAAAAATGCCAATAAAACCAGATGTTGCTGTCTGGAGTTGCTTGCTGAGTGCCTGTAGGATGCATAACAATATAGAGCTGGGAGAACATGTGGCAGAATGCATTTTAGAGTTGGACTCTAAAAATTCTGCACCTTATATCCTTTTGTCAAACATCTATGCTGCAGCTGAAAGGTGGGATGACATTGAAAAGATACGGAAATTGATGAAAGAGAAAGAAGTTACCAGGACTCCTGGATGCAGTTGGATTGAGATCAATAAAAAGGTCCATTCTTTCTGTATAGGAGACAAGTCACACCCAGAAATACCGCCGATCAATGTAAACTTCAATAGTCTATCTTGGGAGATAAATGTAGCAGGGCATGTTACTGAGATTTTCGCTGAATAATCAGTGGAAATTCTTTGGCACCATAGTAACGAGCTAGCAATGTTAAACAAATTCTCTAGAAGAGGTTTATAAGTTATCAAGAACATTAGTGTGCATAGTGACTGCAGCTCTGGAACCAGCTTCATCTTCCAGACAGTTAAATGAGAAATTCTTTCCAGAGATGCCGATCATTACCATTATTTAAAGGATGGAGAACTTTCTGGTGGGGATTACTTGATATACTAGTTGAAGAACCCTATAAACATGGCCTTGGATTGGTGATGCTAACTGAAGCAAGCTAAAAGCATAGGCTTCTTCTACAATAACAATTCCAATGACTTTTCCCTGACCTTGCACTAGTAGCAAGGATTAGGTTTATTTCCACTTTATGATAAATGCACTTTAGGGAAACTTTGGTCGTGGACTAAATGTCTTTGGCCTTGATTGGGAGATCATACTGTTTGATGGAGTCCATCTCTAAACATATTATGGCAGCCATGTTTGCTGAAAATGTCAAAAATTGATGGCATAAAGAATACAATAATACACCATACAAATAGAAAAAGTTGGAAGAAATGGTGAGAAAACAATATAATTTTTTAAAAGATATACAATGTCCACGTCATATCCAAATATGTTTGTATCTTTTCATCTTAATTGATCATTCTTCCTCCCTCCTATTGATTTGATATGCTATTTATTTTTTCTTGCTTCAATGTGCCGAAGTTGAAAGCCTTGGATTTTTAACTGCCAATCAAACCACCTAAATCTTGTTTTTTTTAAACTGATGTTAATGCCATAAACTATTTCAATAGACTGTGCTTGGTGTTGCTTCTCTGGTTTGCATCGCAAAGGGTTGTTTTATCACAAACCCTTTGCTGCAGAAGTTTCTAAACAAACTTGGACATGTACATCATTTTGAATGAGTCTTAGAGTTTTTTGGTTCAGAAAATTCAAATATGAAATGCAACCATTGCTGAATGTCAGCTGCGGACAGCGACTTTTGAATGGGAGCTGGTAGGTGACAAATATTGAGTAGAAATCATTTATTTTTCTACCACCATCAACATTAACCATGACCATAGCCCAAGGGCGAGGCAAGAAAAGTTTTTGGGGGTTCAACTATGGCTAAGCTAAAGCCCATCAGGCATTCCCACACACAGTATTGGGCATTCCCTACCAACCTTGATCTGATGAAAGTTATAGATCCTCCATGCTCTCTGCAACTACAACATCCTATCGAGATAGTGCCTGCTGCCGTAGTGAATTTTGCTGCTTCTATTATTCGCCATTCATCAGCCATAAGTATGGTAAAACCAGCAGCCTATAATTCCAATGCTGAAATATGCAAAGCTCTCTCCCCAAGAACAATAACAGCAGTGTGAAAACTTACAAAACTCAAATGAAAACAATCAATTCCAATGCTGAAATATGCAAAGCTTTCTCCCCAAGAACAATAACAGCAGTGAGAAAACTTACAAAACTCAAATGAAAACAATCAATGTGAAATCCAGCCACTCCTTCATGAGGTCCTCCTTGCGACTGGTTACACACCCCACTCTCTCCTCCTCTCTATCCCTTCTTGAGCCATCGTTGACTTTAATTTTTATTATTTGTCACATCGGCTTCCCCCCTGTTATTTCACTTTACATCATGGAGTCTCTTATGTAGTACTTTCTATCCTGTTGAGCATCCATCAATCAAATACGTTATAATGTAATATACACATTATAGGAGACTATTTTCTTTACTAGGGTGCCAAAATGGAGTATTACGGTAGCCACAATAATCATCATTCCAGCTATCCTCGCAAATTTAATAGATCTATCATAGGTTAGTGTTCTAAAAAAAACTTTTAGCAACAAGTAAGAAGACCAACGAGATCTGGAAATGTAGCCTTTTATTTATATTATTAACTAGAAAAATTGTACATGCTAATACAATAATATCAGAGCTCCTGCAATGGCATGCATGACTGCTCATCAAATGAGAAAACAAAGACATTGAAGCACAATTGTGGATCCTGGATGGATCCACTAGACAGATTACACCTGCGGGATTTTTGTCCCGGGGATCAAACTAGAACTAGCCTCGCCAAGTTCTCAACAAAACACATTAAGATGAACAACCCAAGATGATCCAAATGCTTTGTAATATTCCCTTTTCTTGATATAGACAGAATATACTCATCCTATTTACCGTGATATTTACCTTCATGTAATGTAATGGTTGGCTTTTAAAAGACAATTCAGCCAAGCTAATTACTTAATAGAATATAGTTCTCGGCGTTTTAAAATAACAATTGGGCCAAAATAATATGTGCCCTCTTTAATAAGATATTTTGTCTGCAGCACATAATGGGGCCTCTTCAAAATCGCTTGTAAAACGATGAACTCCGGAAGAACAATGAACCAATTATGGTGGTTATAGAAAACCACTGAAATAACCGAGATTCTAGCTAGGGTGATTATAGAATCACTGAATACTAGTTTTTCATAAAACTCTTGATTTTTTCTAAAGTTGATTTGCAATAAACTCGCAGGTTGGCAAGATGCACAACTCTGATACCATTGTAAGATCCCAAACACCAAATTTTTTAATAAATGTAGCACACGTAAGTGTCCTTAAAAAAAAAGGAGTTGTCTATAATGCGATTTTTTGAAGATTCCGGTGACGGAATCCGGCGAAGAAATTGAGGTCAAATCTTGATTTCTTGCAGTTAAAATGGTTTTTTAACTGCATATTTGGATTCAGCACCCTGAAAAACCCCTGGGACGCTTTCATTGTGCAGAAACTAGCTATCAAACTTGCGATTCCAATAATTCTTGCCGGATTTCGACCGGAAAAATCCGCCGGAAAAGCTTTCAAAAAGTCGCGTTATAGACAACTCCAAAAAAAAACTTTCAGCAAGAAGTAAGAACACAAACTCGATCTAGAAACGCAACCCTTTATTTATATTATTAACTGAAGAAAATTGTACATGCCCATACAATAATGTCGGAGCTCCTACAATGGCATGCATGGCTGCTCATCAAATGAGAAAACAAAGAAACTGAAGCACAATCATGGACCCCAAATGGATCCACCAGCGAGAGCCGGCCTTGTCAAGTTCTCAACAAAACACATTAAGATAGACAAATCAAGATAATCCAAATGCCTAGCTCCTATCCCCTTTTATAGGCTTGACGGATTCTCTAGAAACCTTATTTTATTATTTTCCCTCGAAAACTGAAGGCAAATACCATAGACAGATACCATGGGCAAATACCGGCAAATACCATAGGCAAATACCATGGACAAATACCACAGTAAATACCATGAGCAGATTTTGTCCATTTTGATCATATCAAGAAAAGGGAATATTACAGATAAATTCATGTAATGGAAACCCGTCTACGATGATCTCTTTTGATTCCAAAATTATGATTCTCTGAACCTGGATCTATGGAAGGGAGAAGAACATTTTTTGCAATCTTTACCAATACTTTTCCTTGTCATCGTGAATACAAACTTGATTTTAACGCCATTATTACCATTTTCATGGGAGTTTGACTCTTGTTGAATGATTCTCCACATGCCTTCATTTACAAGCATGGGGAATTCTCCTGCCATATACCCTCTATGCCTGGGGAATGCCTGAAGTTTCGTTCAGGCATTTGCATAAAGAGTCTGTAGGCTTCATAAAGACAGCCATTGCGCACATACCCAGCAATGATTGCATTCCACAAGACCGAATCTCGTTGATGCATTTTATCAAACAATTCGCGTGCCTTATCTATACTCCTACACTTTGCATACATATCTACAAGGGCACTTATCACAAAGACATTGGACTGAAACCTACTTTGATTTATTTGTTCATGGAGCTCCATACACTGTTCTAGAGATGCCAAGCTGGCACATGCCGGAAGAGCACTAGCAAAGGTGAAGTGATTGGGTTGGAGGCCTGTTTTTTGCATTTGGTGAAAGAGGGTTAATGCCTCCTCAGGAAACCCATGCCTTGCATAAGCTGAGATCATAATCGTCCACGAGCAGACATTCCGTTGGGTTAATTGGTCGAAAACTCTGCAAGCGTCAACCAGGCTCCCGCACTTGACATACATATTGACAAGCGTATTCAATAAGATTATATCTCGAGTAAAACACGTCTTGTTAATATGAGCATGGATTGAATTTCGCTCTTTTAATGCTTTGTTTTGCATGCATGCCTGTAAGAGATAAACATATGTAGAAGTGTCTATAGGGTTGTGCTTATTATTGATCTGTTGGATGTGAAACCCCGGTTTCTTTCGAATACTTGCACCCCGTTGGTGGAGTTGCATTGGTTGTGGGTAGTGATTCTGTGCTGAAAAACAGTAATCCAAACGTAATAACAAGAACTGCTTTTTCTTCTGTGGATGGTCTAAAGTTTGTATCACTTGCATGGCAGTTACTTCTCTATTGTGTAGTGTTTTTCAAACGAGATGAAATAAACCAGCGAGAGTGAAAATGAGCAACCGTGTCTAGAAATTAGGAAGTTAGATACCTCTACCAGAAAACTGCCTTTATTTGACCCTACTAGGATCCAGGATGGATTTTGACGGGCATTTTGCCCGTCATAAGGCATTTTAACCGTATTGGATGGTCAGACATATTTAAAACTTGTTTTCCTAGACGTATTTGGAATGGTTCAAGACATATTTTTCAGGCGATTCTTATTTCCAATCTCATAGCATTATAAATGCGTGTTGACAAACCAGGGAAATAGTGCTTGTTCTCTTTACAGCGTTTAAACAAAACAAATGGATGGAGCGTGAAAAAAAAACGAGCGTTATTTCCCTCACTTGTCAACCACATTTATAATGCTATAAGATTGGAAATAACATTCACCTATTTTTGATGGTTAACTTTTTGTTAAAAGCGTCATTAATACCCATGCACGAAAAAAAGCGGAAGCAAAGGTAGTAGACTGAGTTGTGGGACGCTTGTTCCCTTGATAGGGCCACTTGTCCGGCCTCCGGCAACGTTTGTCTCCCACCTTTCAACGACTTCCATTTGGTATGTGTGTTTATAATGGTCCTGTTGTAAGTGATAATGCTTGTGTGGATAAGTTTACATCGACTCCATGTTTCAAATTAAGCACGCAACAACGAAATTTTGAAACCCAAACAGCAGATCGGGATTTTGGTGGATGGTTGGTTGATGATTCTTTGCAATTCATTGGAAAAAAAATATCAATGACCATGTAAATGCACGTGATGTCATGTTTTATGCATTACTTGTTTTTCTTTTTTACTTAAATTGGGTTTAAGACTAATGCTAATGCGATTTATTTGAACGTAGTATTTCAAAGTATCGAAAGCAAAATTTTCATGCTGCTCTTATGTAAGATTCAGATTATAATTTCAATTTTGAATATATTTAAATTAACATATGAATATATTTAAACTAAAACATTTATATAAATAATTATAAAAATTAATGTTTTTAATTAATATAATGAGGTTTATTATCTTTTATTTAAAATTATATATTAAAAATTTTAATTAAATTTATTATAATTTTTTTTTTTTTAAATTGTAGATAAAAAAGCGTACTTTAATTTATATATGAAACGGTTTTTTCACTATGTCATACGATTTCAAGTAAGATCATGATTTCTTTTATTTCTTTTATTTTTTTTTATTTTTTAAATGTATAAATGGATTTAGTAGTCTAAAAAATAAAAATCTTTGTCAAATTTCAATTAAAATTAACAAAAAAACACGAAAAAGTCATTTCATGGATAAGAAATAATTTTACTACTAATAATAACGATTCTAACATATTTAGATGGACTTTCCTAAATTAAATAATCAATAAAACAACATATTTCAATTAAATGGGGATATTTTTTTAATATTATATTTGAGTAATGAAATTTTCATTTAATAAATTAAAATTAAATGGGGTTTATGCATTACATCGACTTCCATTTGGTATCTGTGTTTTAAGTTTACATCGATGAAAACTTTTTAGAAGAAAGAAGCTTTTGTTTTACTCGTGGTTAATTTTTAGAAAGAGGTTTGTTGGAACTTTTGCTGCCACAATATATATTTTTGCTTAGTGTGATTTTAAACATAAAAGGATCTTGTTAGATATATTATTTGTCACTTTGATTTTCTATACATTTGACATATTGAAGAAAATATTTGGAATTATATAAAGGAAATGGGTTGAGATATATCTGCTATGCTTTATGATTTATGATCCATAGTCAAGGTAACCTTGATTTCTTGGCATACCGACTTCATTTTGTGATTTAGAATGAAGAATCATGTGTTTAGTAGTTTTTGAAACATTCCTTCATGAACATATTCTTTGAAGAAAATTACCGGAGTGGTTTTTTGTTTCTGGTTTTGTATTCTTAAATATAGGCCTATCACAAAGTATGTTAGTGATTTGCTTGGTAACATTCGTTGCTACTGTTGTAGCATCCAACACTATTAATATTTTACTAAGTGAAATCATACGAAGTGATGATGTATATCTTGATCACAAGCATCCAAGAGCTTGGAAATCTAAAACAAAGTTTCCAACTTTTGGACAACATTTATATCATTTCAACAACAAAGGACTCAAATCATCTATTTAGTTTGAATTTTGTTGAAAATGGCTCGAATTGACGAGTTATTATAGATGTTGAATACTATAATGCACTCCATTGTTGACAATAAAGTTGTAATGAGAAATTCCAGTTGCTTCATCATTCTAATCTGTTTACAAAATGTGCAAGAAAAAATCATGTTACTTCATATTGAGTCTCAACTCCAACAAGATGAACTAAAAGAAAAGAGTTAACATTCTAAATTGGTTCTTGTTTAGAATAAGTCTCTTTTTGAGGTTGAGAAATAATATTTTTAGTAACCAACACAGAATCAGACTTCAAGAGAAGATTCACATGAAGATGCATAGGTTTCGCTTACACTTCCCAAGCCCATCCTTAGTCCTTGGGAAGAATTAATCAATAACAAGTATAGAAGGAGTCTTGCATATGAAAGGATGTGACCTTTCATATTGTATACTTTTATAAACCAATATAGTTTCAGCGTGTTGAATTTCTTCAGATAGTTGATCTCCACTACTTCACTTCCACATCATATTCATAGATGCGAACATTATTATCAAGTTGGCCACCTAAAAGATCAACGTTTTGATCTTCACCCTTATGATAATTGTGGCAAACATACTCATCATTCAGATAGACTCCAAACACAAGACTCCTACAAGAGAAAATATTCACTATGGATGGATCGCTTCTTCATAATGGTATTCAACAACCATGAAGATATATCGGTCATACCTCAAATTTCATTCTCAAGTATTAATGCATCTTGCAGTTGAGATATTTTCATCTTCTCACCTTGTGCCTAACATGAGGAGGATTTATAGTCAATTACTAATTTCAAATTCATATCAAGAGCGTACGACACAGAAAGAACTAAACTCTGCAGCTAGATCCTATTGCCAAAGTCATCCATAGCTTGAGCTAGAGTTGTACCCAGGGATAGACTCATGTTCCATGAGCATGATTTGGTTGGTGGTCATCCTTACACCATCACTACTAGAATACTTCAGCTTCTACTACCCATTTCATCAACTATAGTCATATTTAAATCATCATTAGCGAGCACTTCCCTTTCACATAAGAATTCCACTTCTAGCTAGATTTAGAATTTGTTTTAGGAAAAGATTTGAGCCAAATTTAGGATTTGGTGGACAACCTTAAACCATCACTAGTATAATACTTCAACTTTTCCTACTTCATTTTGCTTGTGATATTCCTTAAACCACCATTTCAGAGGGCACATCCAACCAATAGTTGCTAACCACCTTTGTATTTAATCTCTCTTCTTGGACTCACATACATCCCTTTAGATTAAGGGGTGGAATGTTGGAAGCATAATCCTTTAGGGTTTTGTAAATATGGCTTATTGAATTGAGGGGAAGGTGAAAGGCCTTAAGTTAATGCTAACAATCATGAAAAGTCCAATAGGCCTCTTAGAATATGAAACCAAGGGTCAGAAAAATACGTATTTATATATTTACATGTACATCTTGTTAACAACATGCGTCTCACGTTTATCCTAAATCTCTCTTACATTTTGACAAATCAAATAATATGAAAATCCCTAATTTGCATCTCATGTAAGATGGCACTAAAGGAATTAAGATAAGAAATCAATGACATAGTAAAAGTAAATAAAAATTTCATTGATGCCATATAATCAAGGTGCATGTAAGATTGTCATGAACTTGACCTTGTTTCGATTAAAAGACATTGACATTATTGGTGGGTGTGTGTGGCTTTGAAGACCCATTATCTCCACCATGGAAATGTATCATATTATTAGATGTGGTTGCTCTTGTATTCTACTAGTCCCTACTTTAGTGCCATGTGTAAAGGATCGATCATTGAGGTCAATTCCATTACCATTTGTGCATGTATTTGAAATGCAAAAGCATATGAAACCATTTGTTATTTGGATTTTCATCATAAAGTTTAAGGAATATGATGAAGACAACATTTTACATAAGCTTAGGTGTGAAATAATTGATAGAAATAAATATCTAATTTAATGGTTTTATAGTGGGTTCATAATACACCATAATAACATCAAAAATGTTTCTCATTCATTGAACTTCTATACAAGGATTCCTCGGTATATATACAAAAATATTATTTTTGGATGCGTGTTGTGTTTTTTGCACATATGTAGAATGTGTATCTTGAAACAATTTAGGGGTCTGGGGGGTCAATAGTACACCCATAAGGGGAGATTCATGGTTAATCCCATGTGAATATTTCTTGAGTATCCATTATGAAGATTTTAGCCCATTGTTTTATTTCCAGTATATCCTAATATTTCTTATAATCTTAGGGTTGAATGATGCTTCAAAATACTTATATATTTTATGTGAACTATTTTGTTTATATAATAAGAAACATGGAAAATGGAAAATTTGGTGTAGTTGCGAAGGTGCAAACAAATCCAATATGTATTCCATAATACCAATCTTTTGCAACACCTTATAAGGGCCATAGTACTTGGGTGATAATTTATTATCCTTCTTAGCTTGCTTGAGGGGCATTTGTTGGTATGGTTGTACCATATAAATACCTAATCACCCATCTCAAAACTTCTTTCACTATGGTGTTTTATTTTAGGTTTTGGTTCACAGACACCTAGTCAATGGGTGGCGCTACGTCCACGGAAAAATCTAGGCTGATCAACCCCAAAGGGAATCTAGCCCCGTGGCCCACTAGCAAGGCCTGACCCCAAGGGCTTCGGGGAGATTGAACCCTGTGACCTCCCAATGGCGAGGCACTGATTTTGACCAACTGAGCTAAGCCTTGGGGCTCTTTCACTATGGTGTTGATCTTCTTATTATTTCATTTGATTTTGTGACAGAGTCATGTTATCCTTTAAGAGTTGGAGAACTTGTTGTTAATGCTCGATGTGATATTCCACTACTTGAACCTTATATTTTTCTCTTAGATATGATGTGACAGACAATGGATGATATTCATAAAGCACCATAAATGGAGTTGTTTTTGTTGCGGTATGGAAGGAAGTGTTATACCACAATTGTCTTAGGGGTAACCACTTGACACATTGTATTTTTTTATCAAATATAAATCAACAAATATATCCTTCCAAACATGTTTTCATTATCTCACTTTGCCCATTAGATTGAGGATGATAATATGAGTTATGAGCCAATTGAGTATTGAGAAAAGAAAATAATTTTGTCCAAAAATTTCTAGTGAAAATGGGATCTATGTCACTTACAATAATATTTGGGTTTCCATGTAGCTTTTTAATTGCCTCCATGAATGCAATGGCAACTGTACTGGATTTGAAAGGAGGAGATAATGCAAAAAAAATGTGCATACTTAGTAAGCCTATCAACTACCAACATGACGACACTCTTTCCTTTGGACTTGGGTCAACCTGTTGAAAATGCAGCAAGAAAATATTAGTTTGACTTTTCCTTGGTCAAACTAGAGAAAATTCAAATTTCTAAATATTGGAGGTAGTTAACTGAGGTGATATGGCACTTGTCACTCAGTTAACCCAATTAATTTGATTTGGAGAAGCTTGAGTTCAATTCAGTATGCTTGATTTCTAATTTGTAGCAATCTATTTTAGTTGATTTGGGTTATTGGTAGTTAAACTAGTTCTAGTTGTCAGAAGAACTAGTGGAGGTCAAGTTTTGGAAGTGGAACTTCAACCACACTCAATGATCAACTAGTTAACTGATAAATCAACACAAAATAGTCGTTGCATGCAGAGAATTCAATTTAACAAGTTGAGATGGATATTCCAAGGTAGTTTACTATCAATTGTAGCATATTCCAATGTGTACAGGTGGTGCATATAATAAGAGGAATGGCAAAGGAATTGCGCAAATCAATAGTGGGAAATTCCTAAATAATAGGGGCCAATTTATTGGAGGAACAAAGCAAGGAAATAGGAGCTTGGAGGGCTTGAAATTTGGCTAAGTGTTGTCCATAGTCAGTTAGTTAGGAAGGGGGCAGGGTGTGCTCAAGGTTGACTAAGCATGTATTTCATCTCTATTCTCTGATTAATGCAATATAGATAGGAAGGGGTTTTGAGCAGTTTCTTTCCCCTAGATAAATCTCTATGCATGTGTGATGTTTCCTTTTGCATGTTTATAATTTGTATTCTATATGGTGAATTAACTTTCTCAGATTAGTGGAGTAGCTTCGAGTCTTGTGATTTAGTAAATTTCATGAGCAATTTTGAATATACACATTAATTTCTACATGGTGTCAAAGCTTGAATCACTATGGAGCATAGATTTTGAAGTTGTCATTGCAAGAGGTTCGAATTTAGAGATCAATGTTGCAGGTTTTCTTCAGGAATGAGAAGATGAATTTCAATGGACTAAGGCTAGAGTATACCTTGGAAGGCACCTCAAACTTTGTTGATTGGAAGGACTACTTGGAGGACATATTAGATGACAATGTGTTGCTAGAATACGTCAAGACAAATGTTGCAAAACCCCAAGCATATGATGCCCATAATATTTCTTAGTGGAAGAAATATGTGGCCAAGGAGAGGAGAATCATATTGGAGGGAGTACGAGATCATCTTTTTTCAAATCTCCATGGAAAAGAAACTTCATTCGCGATGTGGAAATAACTGACAAAATTTTTCGAGAATAGAAGTGACCACAGGAAGCTGACACTTAAGGACAAACTTCGAAGTATCAAGCTACAGAAGAATGACACACTTACATAGTATCTGAGCAAGTTTACACAGTGTCTTGATGAATTTGGAAGGGTCAGTGTTAATGTCCATGAATAAGACTTGCTAGCTCTAGCCCTTCTGGGCCTTCCCAAGAGCTAGCATAGCTATCAATATTCAATGAAAGGGAGGGAGAAACTACCAATTTGGGAGCGCTTATGGTCTGACCTGGTACAGGATGAAATGAGGTGAAATACTAGAGACGAGACTTCATCCAAGGGTGAGGCTGAGGAGAACTGTTCCTTGGATGGAAATACAAAGAAGGGGAAAGGGAAGAAATCCCAATCCAAAGTAGAATCTAGTCAAGGGGCCAAGAAGAAATACTTGTCCAAAATCAAGTGCTTTCACTGTCATGAACTTGGGAACTATGCCACGAACTTTCCACAAAAGAAGACAATAAATAAGACCTCAAGAGGAGCTACAGGTGAAGCTTTAGCTTCACAGTTCAAGCTTGACTTTACTCTCATTGCATGCATGACCAACACAATGATGGGAAGCATGTGGTACTAGGACAACAATGCCTTGTTCCATATGACAAGGAATATATATTTTTTTAGTGATTTGGAGATGATGGAAGGTACAACGTGACCGATATGTGTACAGTCACCTTTCAGAGAGAGTCAAATTCCCCTCTCAGACCCAAGGATGTGATGTTTGTTCCAGGTCTAAAGAAGAATATTCTCTTCGTTTTAGTTTTGGAAGATCGTGGTTATGATGTGATCTTCAACAAAGGAAATTCATTCCTAAGACACATAGCCACAAGACAGGTGAAGCATATTGGGGTTCGTGTGAATAACCTTTACAAGCTAAATGTGGAGGATTGCATTGCATTGAGCACAAAGGAAGAGAAGGTGCAAAGCCACAATGTCGGTGAACTTTGGAATATAAGACTTGGCCATTTGCATCATGGAACTTTGAAGATCATGCAATATATAACCACAGGCCTCCCCAAAGGAGCACTAGAGCAATAGGACAAATGAAAAGGGTGTACCTTGGGGAAGTACACAAAAGCCACTTTCCATGATCGGGACAACAAGGCACATGCAGTACTTGAAAGGATCCACTCTAATGTTTGTGTACCTTTCTCGACAACCTCCACTTCCAGGCACAAATATTTTGTCATCTTTATTTATGACTTCTCACAAAAGTGTTGGATCTTCTTCATGTGGAAGAAGGATGGGACTTTCTCCAAGTTCTTAGATTTCAAAGAACTGGTCGATAAAGAAACAAGTAAGAAGGTGAACACTCTTAGGAGCGATAATGGAGGTGAGTACATGTCGAATGAGTTTAAAAAATTTTGTGCAAAAGAAGGAATTTGACAAGAGTTGACAACACCCCAAAACCCACAGAAAAATGGGGTGGATTAGAGGAAGAACCCTAGCATTTTTGGAGCAAAAAGGGTGATGTTGCATGACCAAAGCATACTTTTTCACTTGTGGGTTGAAGCATGCAACAAAATAGTATATTTGTAGAATAGGAGTCATCATTGGATTCTTGGTATGATTTCACCAAAGGAGGCTTTCTCGGGGAGGAAGTCAGATGTGCCACACTTCAAAATTTTTGGAGCCTATGTTTACTGTCATGTCTCCAAAGAATCAAGGAGGAATCGAGAACCGACAACATAATTATTGGTATTTATGGGTTACATAGAAACTCCTCACAACTACCATGTGTACTTTCCATCCCTTAGAAAGGAATTTGTACAAAGGGATACAAAATTTGATGAAGACAAATCCATGCAATGCTCTCTTGAAAGGGAGCTTTAGATCCCACCAGAGATGAGATTTTAGCTCCAAAGGAGGAGCCTCAGGATGTTTTGGAGCAGCAACAAGTTGAGGAGCAGAGAGTGGAGACAACCACTAAACCAAAACCATCCAGAGAAGGCAGGAAGAGACCCAGGGAAGCTAAGAGACTTTTGCAGGATTCAAGGGAGAATGTGGGTGCTCCTTCAAATCAACGTAGGTAGAGAAGGTCACCAAATTGATACACTAGCTACATGGCTCGAATGACTGAGCTTGTAGACACTAAACCATCCTCTTTCAAGGAAGCAGTAGAGCAACCTATATGGGTTTATGCAATGGTGGATGAATATGAATCCATTGTAAACAACAGTGTTTGGGAAGTGATCCCAAGACCAACAGATAAATCAGTTGTGGGTTCGAGATGAATCTTCAAGGTGAAGCATGAAACATACGAAATAATAGAAAAGTATAAGACCAAATTTATGGCCAAGGGGTACTCTCAGGTTGAGGGGATTGAATATGAGGAGGGATTTTCTCCTGTACTAAAGTACTCATCCATCAGATCAATCTTTTCTTTGGCTACACAGATAAGGTGGAAGATCCACCAGATGGATGCGAAAACAACATTCCTCAATGGAGTTATTGAGGAGGAGGTGTATATTGAGCAACCTGAAGGATTCGAGAATTTTGATCGAGAGTCTCATGTGTGCAGACTCAAGTAGGAATTGTACAGCCTCAAGCAAGAACCTTGTGCTTGGTACACCATGATTGATAGCTATCTCGCTGGTTTGGGCTTCACCAAAAGTCAAGTGGATGAAAACCTACATCATCTTTTGGTAGAAGGTAAATCGTTGATTATCATCGTATATGTTGATGACTTGATTTTGACTGGTGATGAGAAAATGATTAGATGTTGCAAGGAGGACCTTTCAAGAGAGTTCGAGATGAAGGACATGGGTCTCATGCACTACTTCCTTGGATTGGAAGTATGGCCAGACGATGGGGAACTATTTGTCTCTCAGGGAAAGTATGCCAACAAGATACTTTAGAAGTTCTACATGGACAAGTGCAAACCCATGGAGACTCCTCTAGTGACTAACTGGAGGAAAGAGGATGCCACTTCAGGTGAGGAAGTGTATGCTACTGTTTACTGACAGTTGGTGGGTTCACTCATGTATCTTGTGAACACAGGACCATATATGTGCTTTGTAGTCAACCAACTGATCCAAGTTATGGTTAGGCCAACCAAATTGTTTTGGAGAGAAGCTAATCATGTTCTATGGTACCTTAGAGGCACTACTGAGTTTGGACTATAGTACAAACAAACATAGGGAGTGAAGCTGTGTGGCTTCACAAATGCAGATTGAGTGGGAATTCCATCAGACTGGAAGAGTACTTCAAGTGAAATTTTCAATTTTGGGTCTGCAGCGATTTCTTCGTACAACAGGAAGAAAAGATATGTGGCACTCAACTCAACAAAAGTAGAATACATGGTTGCAAGTCAAGCAACATGTGAGGCGATCTGAATGAGAAAGATACTTGTTGGCTTGTTTGGTTAGATGACGGATCCAACTGTGATTTAATGTGATAATCAGAGTTTCATCAAAATCTCGAAAAATCCTATTTTTCATGATTGATCCAAACATATTGATATTCGATATCACTATCTACAATATTGTGTGGAGAGGCAGATTATGTTGTTGCAGTACATTTTGACAGAGGAACAAGATGCTGATATTTTGAAAAAGGCCTTGTCCAGAGGGAAGTTTGAGTTCCATAGGTGCATGATAGGGGTGGTTGATAATCCTTTTTTGCTGAGAGGGACTATTGAAAATGTAGCAAGAAAATATCAGTTTGACTTTGCCTTGGTCAAACTAGAGAAAATTCGAATTTCTATTTCAACAGAAATCTTGGAGGTAGTTAATTAAGGTGAAATGGAACTTGTCACTTAGTTAACTCAGCTAATTCAAGTTTGGGAAGCTTGATTTTAGTTCAGTATGATTGATTGCTAATTTGTAGCAATCTATTTTAGTTAATTTGAGTTATTGTTAGTTAAACTAGTTCTAACTGTCATAAGAACTAGTGGAGGTCAATTTGTGGAAGTGGAACTTCAACCACACTCAGTGATCAACTAGTTAACTGATCAATCAACCCAAAATAATTATTGAATGCAGAGAATTCGAGTTACCCAGTTGAGATGGAGATTCCAAGGCAATGTACTATCATTGTAGCATATTCCAATGTGTACAGGTGGTGCATGCAGTCAGAGGAAGGACCTAAGGAACTACATAATTAAATAATGGTAAATTCCTAAATAATAGGGGCCAATTTACTTGAGGAACAACACAAGGAAATAGGAGATTTTAGGGCTTGAAAATTGGCTAGGTGTTGGCCAGATTCAGTCGGTCAGGAAGAGGGATAGACTATACACTTGCAGGGTATGCTCAGAGTTGAGCAAGCATATGTATTTCATCTCTATTATCTGATTAATGCAATACATATACGAATGGGTTTTGAGAAGTTTCTTTCCCCTAGATAAATAATTGTGCATGTGTGATGTTTCCTTTTGCATGTCTATGATTTGTGTTCTATATGGTTAATTAAATTCCGTAGATTAGTAGAGTGGCTTCGAGTATTGTGATTTAGTAAATTTCATGAGCAGTTTTAAATCTATACATTAATTTCTACATAACATGTGATAAAATCCATCAAGACCTCCTCCCAATGCTGACTTTGAATGGATAATGGTGATAAAAGACCAAACATCTTAATTGTCTTGAATTTTTTTTGTTAACAAACCAACTGGAGGAAAGAGGATGCCACTTTAGGTGAGGAAGTGGATGCTACTTCTTACTGGAAATTGGTGGGTTCACTCATGTATCTTCTGAAAACACAACCAGATATGTGCTTTGCAGTCAACCAAATGAGCCAAGCTATGGTTAGGCCAACAAAATTATTTTGGAGGGAAGCTAATCATGTTCTATGGTACCTCAGAGGCACTACCCAGTTTGGGCTATGGTATGGACAGACATAGGGAGTGAAGTTGTGTGGCTTCACAGATGCAGATTGGGTGGGAAATCCATCAATCTGGAAGAGTAATTCAACTGAAATTTTTAGTGTTCGGTCTGCAACAGTTTCTTGGTACAATAGGAAGCAAATATCTGCGGCACTTAGTTCGACAGAAGCATAATACATGGATGAAATTTAAGAACATGTGAGGAAATATGGATGAGAAAGATACTTGTTGACTTGTTTGGTAATATGATGGCTCCAACTGTGATTTAATGTGATAATCAGAGTTGCATCAAACTCTCTGAAAATCCTATTTTTTACGATTGATCCAAGAATATTGATATCCTATATCACCATCTACAAGATTATGTGGGGAAGTGGATTATGTTGTTGTAGTGTTGGCATTATGGCACAGGGTTGGAGCTATGGCATAGGTGTTGTCCTTGATGACAACTCTCTTTGGTAACAGATCTTAGTTCAGGCTTTCAGAATGAAGGAAAAGACATATGCGCAGGTTCATCTAGGCGAAGTCGCGTATACATGTGGGTTAGACGTTTCAAAGGCGCGTGTGTGTATACACGCACTTTCATGCAAGGAAAAGCGCGTATATGTTGGAAAACTTACCTTTGGTCTGTGGTAGTTAGTCCTTGGTATTTGAACCTATGGTTTTGGACCATGATACCTCGTCAGACGTGTTGATCCCAAGTATTGGGTCCTTGGTATTGGTTTATTATGGTTTTGGACCATGGTATTGTGGAAGGCCTAAAACTATAAAAGAGGAAGGAGATCATGTGGCAAGGTATCATCTGAATTATTATTGAATATCTGATAAAGTGTGAGATCTGAAATACTGGTGATTAGTGTTATAGAGCATATCTGGAACTGAATGAAGGAGGAACCTTAGCACAAAGAAGGATAAGTTCTATTGATGCGTCATAATCTCTTGGCTTGAATGATAATATCTTTGCATGATTTTGATCTGTTATATTTGGCGCATGCATGATCTATAAATCTGATAATCTGGATTAATCAGTGTCTGAATATTTGAAAGAATGAATTATCTTTTGTAGATCTGTATGCAGGTTCAGTTCAGCAAAGGCGCGTATATACGCTGAAACAACGTATACGCAAGTTGTTCCATACGCAGAAGCGTATGCACGCAGGTTTCAGGCTATTAAAGTAGCGTATATATTTTGAGTTTGTGATCTTGCTGCTTCTGTTTATTGCTGCAGTGTTTTGGGTTCAAAATTGGTGTGTGGTTACTGTTACTGTGATCTGGGTACAGTTGTCAGAGAAGTGTTTATTTTGATTGGTGAAAAGGTGATTGGTTGATGCAGAAATTCTTGCTGTTTGATTGATGTTACTTGTTGATCCAGTCTGAAAATTTATGAAACGTGGTCCCTGAAAGAAAGAAAAGGTTGTAGCCTTCTGTAGGCCAGCACCTACGTACTAGTATCTTGGCTAGTGCAAGAGCTAAGGGGGTTGTAGCTCCCTTCCAGGAGAAGCTGGAAAACGAGAGAGGGTTGTAGCTCTCTACAGGTTGCAGCCTGCGTGCTAGTAAAGGATTGCACTAGTACAATTGTAAAAAGAAGTTTCTAATTAAAGAGAAGATAGAGACGAATTGCAGCAGGTGGTTTTCACCCACATTGGGTTTCCACCTTATATCTTGTGTTCTTGTGTGTGAATATATTCTGCTCTGTTTTTACAGTTCCTGGTTATTGGTTAATTGATTCTAATACACAGATTAACAATCAACATCTGACAGATAAAGTAAATTATAAGTTTGCATTGTATACATGGTTTTATTTCGACATAGTTGCGTATATACGCCGGTTTAATTAGTTGAAGTAGCGTATATCATCTGAATTTGAAAAGGGAAATATTTGACTTGATAATACTAATTCACCCCCCCCCCCCTCAGTATTATTTCCAACAATTGGTATCGGAGCAGGTCCTTTAGAAGAAGCTTGATCGCTTGAAGGAAGATCGTTCATCATGAGCAACTACGAGAGGGAAGCATCAATCAGGCCACCGATTTTTGATGGGACAAACTTCGTTTATTGGAAGGTAAGAGTTACTGCCTATCTTCAATCTCTTGGTACAAAAGTCTGGGATATCATAGATACAGGGTATACTTTTCCATCAGCAACTCCTACAGATCCGACTGAGAAGAAGAAATATGAAACAAATGCAAAGGCGGTCAATACTCTATTAGGATGTCTATCTCAATCAGAATTTGTAAAGGTAATGCAGTTTAAATCCACAAAAGAGATATGGGACAAGATTGTTCTGAGCTATGAAGGAGATGATCAGGTAAAACGAGCAAAACTTCAAACCCTCAGGATTCAGTATGAAAATCTCAGGATGTATAATGATGAAAGTGTGGCTAACTATTTTCTTCGTGTAGATGAGATTGTTAATTGTATGAAAATTTGGGTGAGGAAATAAAAGAGGCTGTTGTGGTTGAAAAAATTCTAAGATCTTTGTCCCCTAGGTTTGAATCTAAAGTTTCTGCAATAGAAGAAAAAGAGAATCTACAGAGCCTTAAAATGTCACAGCTGCACGGAATTATAACTGCTTATGAAATGAGGAAAGGAGGTCCATCAGACAGGAGAGAAGCTGCCTTCAAGGCTTCAAGCAAAGGAGAGTACTATGAGTCAGGACACGTGTCAGAAGAAGAAGAAGAATCAAATTTTGTCAGAAATCTTCAACAGGGTATTGGACAGTTCCGAGGTAAGTTACCTTTCAAATGCTTTGCTTGTGGAAGAGTCAGTCACTATGCTGCCAAATGTCCTCACAAGGATAAGATTGACAAAGGGAAGGAACCTGTTAGATGGAACAAGAAACAGAATGCAACTAAGAAAAGTTACTACACTCATGAAGACAGTGATGGCCTATCAAATAGTGACGAAGATGAACGAGGTAATGATTATAAACTTTTAATGGCTTTTGAAGATGATGATTACATGGACGTTATAGATGTAGATGGTTTTTATGAAGATATTTCTCGACTCAAAATATGTTTAGAAGAAAAAGATATGGTCATTGATACTATGAAATTCCAACTTGATGAAAAGGAAAAATCTCTTGAGAAGTTAGAATGTGAAATTGTTGGCCTTAGAAAAGAAATTGAGAAAACAAAGTCTCTTAATCTTAAATTTGTTAAAGGATCTGAAACTCTGGATGAGATTATCAATGTACAACATTCTCCACTAATCAAGACAGGTCTGGGTTATAATGGAGAAACATCTCAAGCATCCACCTCAAGGAGTTATCTTGATGCAGCAAGGAGGAATGAGCAAAAGCCCAATGGAGATCACCATGTAAAGCAGGGACGAATTACATAAAGAACAAACAAAGACTACCAGGTAAACTAGGGGCAATCCATCTTAAGGGTGAACAAAAGCTACAACCAGCCACAGGTAAAAACTTCTCAGTTTGCTTCAAGAATGGATGACAATAGAAATTACAATCATTTGGCTGGTAGATTTGATAGTCGCAAAAGTTTCTTCAATGGCCAATGTTTCTTTTTCCATACCTTTGGTCACAAAGCAGCTCAATGCGTTGCTTATAAGACAATCATGACTAGAGAAGCTCAAAAACAAAGAAGTCTGACTGGGATTATGAAAAGGACCTATAACAACTTTTCGGCCCTTGAAAATGAAATTGAATGTTCTATTTGTAATAACTTCGATCATGAAGATTCTGAATGCAGGAGCAGGTTTCGGCAGACAAAGGAACAAGCCTCAACCACCAGAACATGGAGAATAAAGGAACCAAAAATAGAAAGATGTGGGATAGCTTTTTATGCAGAAGGACAAGAAAATCTATGGTACATCGACAGCAGATGTTCGAAGCATATGACAGGTGATAAAGAAAAACTTGAATCATATACTGCTTTAGAAAAGGGAAAGAAAGTTTCTTTTGGAAATGATACCCCTGCAGCCATAAAAGGAAAAGGCACTGCTCAGTTGAAAGAAAAGGTCAAAGCTAGAAATGTTTTATATGTTGATGGCTTGAAGCATAATCTTCTAAGTGTCAGTCAGATGTGCGATCAAGGAACAGAGGTAATATTTCGATCAAATGGATGTAGTGTTCGTGATCTTGATACAGGAAAAACAGTGATCAAAGGCAGAAGAACTCCAAATAATCTATACATATTTGAAGAAGGACAACAACAATGCTATTTGAGCAAGGATGATGAACATTGGTTATGGCACCGGAGGTTGGGGCATCTAAGCTTTTCACAAATAAGGAAAGCATGCAAATACTAGGCAGTTCGTGGTCTTCCAGATATCAAAATTCCAGACAACACCATATGCAAATCATGTCAGTTTGGTAAGCAAACCAGAACTAACTTCCCTGAGAAGGAAGGATCAGCCAGCAGGCCTCTTGAACTAGTCCATACAGATGTATGTGGTCCATTTAGGACAAGGTCACCTCGAGGAGAAGAATACTTTATATTATTCATTGACGACTTCTCCAGGATGGTTTGGTTGGGACTTATGAAACACAAGGACGAAGCATTCGAAAAATTCAAATCTTTCAAAGCCTTGGCCGAAAACGAATCAGATCACAAAATTAAGTGCCTCAGGTCCGACAGAGGTGGGGAGTTTACCTCAAATGAATTTTTCGATTTTTGTGAAGAACATGGAATAAGAAGGGAATTCTCTACAGCTAGGCTTGATGAGTCTGGGACTCCCGCAACCTTCTAGGGTGAAGTTGCATTTGCTGCAGTTGTTATTCTGAACAAAACAAATGTCAGAGTGAACATCACTCAAACTCCTCATGAGCTCTAGTATGGTGAGACTCCTTCGGTAAAGCATTTCAAAAATTTTGGGAGCAAATGCTATATTAAGAATACTGATGAACAGCTTGGAAAACTTGAACCTAGAGTAGATGAAGGCATTCTCCTTGGTTATTCTCCCCACAGCAAAGCATATAAGTGTTACAATAAAAGACTTGGAAGAATTGTTGACAGCATTGATGTAGTGGTTGATGAAAAAGGATACATTCCTAGGCAAATGAATTATGAAAATATCGAAGAGGATGAAGAATAATCTCCAAATCAGACTGATGATGAAGAAGAACCCCAAGAGGCACCAGAGGAACAGATAAGGATAGAAGAGAAGACTCCATCCAGGTACGTTCAGAAGAATCATCCAGAATCTCAGATTTTGGGGCAGAAAGAGGCAGGTGTACAAAAAAGAAGAACAATTGCAGAAGCCTCAAGCTATTTGGCATTGCTCTCCTCCACTGAGCCACAAAATGTAAAAGAGGCATGCAAAGATGAATGATGGGTCAAGGCAATGGATGAAGAACTTGAGCAGATCGAAAAGAACAACACTTGGGAGTTGGTTCCTAGACCAAAAGATAAGAATGTCATAGGGACAAAATGGATCTTTAAAAATAAGTTGAATGAAAATGGAGAAGTAATCAGAAACAAGGCCAGACTTGTGTGTAAATGGTATGCTCAACAAGAAGGAATAGACTTTGAAGAAACTTTTTCTCCCCTTTCTAGACTTGAGGCCATCCGCATGTTCCTTGCTCTCTCAAGCTTTCAAAAGTTCAAAGTATTTCAAATGGATGTGAAATCAACCTTTCTGAATGGAGACTTAGAAGAAGAAGTGTACATTAAGCAACCAGATGGTTTCATTCTTGGGAATGATCCAAATCTTGTATGCAGACTAAAAAAGGCTCTCTATGGTCTTAAACAGGCTCCAAGGGCTTGGTACTACCGTTTGGACAAATATCTTCATCAACAAGGTTTTTCAAAAGGATCAGCAGATAACAATCTTTATATAAAAATTGAAAATGACAAATTGCTAATACTTGTTGTGTATGTAGATGATATTATCTTTGGAAGCAATGAAGAAGCTATGAGTCAAAGCTTTGCCTTGGTGATGCAGAAAGAATTTGAAATGTCCTTGCTTGGAGAACTGACATACTTTCTTGGATTGCAAATCCAACAAAATGAAGGCAGTATCTTCTTGTCTCAAACCAAGTACCTCAAGCAGATTCTGAAGAAGTATGGCATGGAAGATTCGAAACCAGTATGTACCCCCATGGTTACAGGATGCAGCCTCAGTGAAAATGATGAATCAGCAGCAGTGCATCAACCAACCTATAGATCTATGATTGGAAGTCTACTTTATTTGACAGGTACCTGGCCAGACATCATGCATGCAGTGGGAATAATTGGAAGATTTCAGGCAAATCCAAAGGAAACTCATCTTCAAGCAGTGAAGAAAATTTTCAAGTATCTTCAAGGAACTCAAAACTATGGCTTATGGTATCCTAGAGATACAGATCTCACACTTCATGCTTGTACAGATGCAGATTGGGCTGGAAGCGTGGATGACAGGAAGAGCACAAGTGGTGGTGCATTCTTTATGGGTTCCAGATTAGTATCTTGGTTCAGCAAGAAACAGAGTTTGATTGCTTTATCTACAGCTGAAGCGGAATATGTAGCTGCTGCATCTTGCTGCACTCAACTTCTTTGGATGATGCAAACCTTGCAGGACTTTCAAATCACTTGTACACCACCTATCTCCATCTTATGTGATAATACAAGTGCAATCAGCATTTCAAAGAACCCAGTCATGCATTCAAAGACCAAGCACATATCAATCAAGTATCATCTTCTCCGGGAACAAGTGTTGGAACAAAAGGTCAAATTGGAGTTTGTTCCTTCTAAGGAACAAGTTGCTGATATTCTCACCAAACCATTACCCAGGGAGACATTTGAATACCTCAAACAAAAGCTGGGAGTAGTTGATGCATCATCCTGCTGTTAAAACCTGTCTATTTCAGAGAAAAATGGGTGTACGCGAGTTTCCTGAGGAGGATCCGCGTACATACGCCGGTTTGTCTAGAGATAGTCACGTATATGGAGGTTTGATGGATATTAGTAGGGACAGGCTCTGCTTGAAGATATTTTGATATGGGTATGACTGAGACCATCCGACACAGGTTCAGGGGGAGCATATAATCTTCTAATAATGCATTGTTGGCATTATCTTAGAAGCTTTTGATTCTAGATCTCAGCTGTTGTTGGTTTCAGGTGGAACAAAGGCAGAGGGAGAACATAAGGAAATCTTGGTTGCTGATCTGAATGGTGATTGACAGATGCTGCTGCTATCAGTTATTGGTGACTTTCATAAGTCTTGTTCTAGATATTTCGTCTCTATGTCATGTATCTCTTTTGTGGTATCTCTTTTATGGTGTCAAGGTCATGTAACGGCCTATTTTGGTTTCCCCACTATGCCTGGGATGAATATGTAATGAACTTGGTTGTCATATGTAAATTTCTGATGTATCCCCACTTGGTTGGGTGGATGATCCCCACTTGATGGGTGATGGATGTATGTATTGAGTCTTTTGGTGATAGGAAGGTCTTTTATGATGTATAAGTCATGGTTCTTCTTGAAGAACATCTTTTGCAGATCTTGCCTACAGTCAGGGGGAGCATGGTCAGCACAACAGGGCAGAAATTTCAGCATGTACTCAGGGGGAGCACAACCCTTTGCCCTTGATGACAAAGGGGGAGAATGACTTGAGGATTTTGGGTTGCCATCAAGTCCAAAAGGGGAGATTGTTGGCATTATGGCACAGGGTTGGAGCTATCGCACAAGTGTTGTCCTTGATGGCAACTCTCTTTGGTAATAGATCTCAGTTCAGGTTTTCAGAATGAAGGAAAAGACATATACGCAGGTTCATCTAGGCGAAGTCGCGTATACACGCGGGTTAGACGTTTCAAAGGCGCGTGTGCGTATACACGCACTTTCATGCAAGGAAAACCGCGTATATGTTGGAAAACTTACCTTTGGTCCATGGTAGTTAGTCCTTGGTATTTGAACCTATGGTTTTAGACCATGATACCTCGTCAGACGTGTTGATCCCAAGTATTGGGTCCGTGGTATTGGTTTATTATGGTTTTGGACCATGGTATTGTGGAAGGCCTGAAACTATAAAAGAGGAAGGAGATCATGTGGCAAGGTATCATCTGAATTATTATTGAATATCTGATAAAGTGTGAGATCTGAAATACTGGTGATTAGCGTTATAGAGCAGATCTGGATCTGAATGAAGGAGGAACCTTAGCACAAAGAAAGATAAGTTCTATTGATGGGTCATAATCTCTTGGCTTGAATGATAATATCTTTGCATGATTTTGATCTGTTATATTTGGCGCATGCATGATCTATAAATCTGATAATCTGGGTTAATCAGTGTCTGAATATTTGAAAGAATGAATTATCTTTTGTAGATCTGTACACGGGTTCAGTTCAGCAAAGGCGCGTATATACGCTAAAACAACGTATACGCAAGTTGTTCCATACGCAGAAGCGTATGCACGCAGGTTTGAGGCTATTAAAGTAGCGTATATATTTTGAGTTTGTGATCTTGCTGCTTCTGTTTATTGCTGCAGTGTTCTGGGTTCAGAATTGGTGTGTGGTTACTGTTACTGTGATCTGGGTACAGTTGTCAAAGAAGTGTTTATTTTGATTGGTGAAAAGATGATTGGTTGATGCAGAAATTCTTGATGTTTGATTGATGTTACTTGTGGATCTAGTCTAAAAATTTATGAAACATGGTCCCTGAAAGAAAGAGAAGGTTGTAGCCTTTTGTAGGCCAGCACCTACGTACTAGTATCTTGGCTAGTGCAAGAGCTAAGGGGGTTGTAGCTCCCTTCCAGGAGAAGCTGGAAAACGAGAGAGGGTTGTAGCTCTCTGCAGGTTGCAGCCTGCGTACTAGTAAAGGACTGCACCAGTACAATTGTAAAAAGAAGTTTCTAATTAAAGAGAATATAGAGATGAATTGCAGTAGGTGGTTTTCACCCACACTGGGTTTCCACCTTATATCTTGTGTTCTTGTGTGTGAATATCTTTTGCTCTGTTTTTACTGTTCCTGGTTATTGGTTAATTGATTCTAATACACAGATTAACAATCAACATCTGACAGATAAAGTAAATTATAAGTTTGCATTGTATACGCGGTTTTATTTCGACATAGTTGCGTATATACGCGGGTTTAATTAGTTGAAGTAGTGTATATCATCTGAATTTGAAAAAGGGAATATTTGACTTGATAATACTGATTCACCCCCCCCCCCCCCCCCCCCTCTCAGTATTATTTCCAACATGTAGTACATTCTGTGAGAGGAACAAGATGATGATATTTTGACAAATTCCTTGTCAAGAGGGAAGTTCGAGATGCACACGTGCAGGATAGGGGTGGGTGATAATCCCTTTTTGCTGAGAGGGATTGTTGAAAATGCAGCAAGAGGATCTCAATTTGACTTTGCCTTGGTCAAACTAGAGAAAACTTGAATTTCTATTTCAGCAAAAATCTTGGAGGTAGTTAAATGAGGTGACATGGCACTTGTCACTCAATTAACTCAGTTAATTCGAGTTGGGGAATCTTGTGTTCAATTTAGTATGATTGATTGCTAATTTGTAGCAATTTATTTTAGTTAATTTGAGTTATTGTTAGTTAAACTAGTTCTAACTGTCAGAAGAACTAGTGGAGGTCAATTTGTGGAAGTGGAACTTCAACCACACTCAGTGATCAACCAATTAACTGATCAATCAACCCAAAATAATTATTGCATGCAGAGAATTCGAGTTACCCAGTTGAGATGGAGATTCCAAGGCAATGTACTATCAATTGTAGCATATTCCAATGTGTACAGGTGGTGCATGTAGTCAGAGGAAGGACCTAAGGAATTGCACAATTCAATGGTGGTAAATTCCTAAATAATAGAGGCCAATTTCCTTAAGGAACAACACAAGGAAATAAGGGCTTGTAGGGCTTGAAAATTGGATAAGTGTTGGCTAGAGTCATTCAGTCAGGAAGAGGGATAGACTATACACTTCCAGGGTGTGTTAAGGGTTGAGCATGCATATGTATTGAATCTCTATTCTTTGATTAATGCAATACAAATAGGAAGGGGTTTTGAGCAATTGGTTTCCCCTAGATAAATATTTGTGCATGTGTGATGTTTCCTTTTGTATGTCTATGATTTGTGTTCTATATGGTGAATTAACTTCCACAGATCAGTAGAGTAGCTTTGAGTATTGTGATTTAGTAAATTTCATTAGCAATTTTGAATCTACACATTAATTTCTACATAACCTATGATAAAATCCATCATGACCTCCTCCCAATGCTAACTTGGAATGGATACTGGTTATAAAAGACCCAACATCTTAATTGTATTAAATTCTTTTTGTTAATAAACCAAACATTGTGCCACAAACTTCTGAAATATTAGGTTTAAGGCCATCCCAAGAAAATCCCTTCTTGACCCTGTGGTAATTTATTAAAAATCCTAAGTGTCCTCCGATATGAGAGTTGTGCAATTCCAAAAGAACCTTTTGTTTGAGTTGGAGGTTCTTACATAGATATAAGAGATCTTTGTACCACAATGAATTGTTATTCTAGATAAATGTATCATATGCACTAGGATCTTGTTGTAACTTTTGAATGATTGTCTACACCTCTTCATCATTCTTCCATTCATCCCTTACTTCAGTTAGCCAATCGTGTTAGATAATAGAAATTGGAAATAGCAATGCATCCACATCCTCATTCTTTCTTGAGTGTGCATCTACAATATTATTTTTCTTTTGTTTTTTGTAAATGATTTTAAATTCATAACCCAACATCTTTGTGACCCATTTTTGTTTCTCTTATGAAGATACTATTTGTTTCAAGAAGTATTTAAGACTATCATGATATATTTTTACCTTGAAGTGTCTTCCCATTAGGTAAGGGTGCCATTGCTTCAAGGCATGTAGCATTGCCAACATTCTCTTCTCATAAATAGGTTTGTGTAAATTCTTTCCCTTGATTGAACAACTTTCAAAGAAAATGGGTCTTCTTTCTTACATTAAGACAACACCAATGCCATTTCTTGAGGCATCACATTCCACAATAAAGGTTTTCTTGTAGTCTAGTGTAGCTAAGACTGAAGCTTGGCACATTTCCTCTTTAAGATGTTCAAAGGCCTTAGTTGCTTTTAGAGTTTAAGAAAATTCATATTTATTCAATAATGTTGTTAGAGGTGCTACTATCTTCCCATTATTCTTAAAAACTTGTGTTAATACCTTGTCAACCCAAGAAATCCTTCCTTAATATTGTGGGGATTTTCCATACCTTGATGGCTTTGATTTTGTTAGGGTCTACCTTAACACCCTCATGAGATACAATATGACCCAAATATTCTACCTCCTGTACCCCAAAGAAACATTTGGAGGGTTTTGCATACAATTGTTTCTCCTCCAATAGTTTGAGCACATTGTCAACATGTTGAACATGATCTTTCCAAGACTTCTTGTAGATTAGTATACCAAAAAAAAATAATAACACAAATTTCATAAGGAAGGGTTTGAAAGTGGAATTCATCAAATATTGAAATGTGGAAGGTGCATTAGTAAGGCCAAAAGGGATGACCAAAAATTCATAACGACCTTCATGAGTTATGAATGTTGTTTTCAATATGTCTTCAGTCTTCATTCTAATTTGATGATATCCTGAATGAAGATCTAACATGTTGAAGTAAATTGCTCCATATAATTCATTCAATAATTCATTAATGACAGGAATGAGAAATTTATCTTTAATATTGATCTTGTTGAGCTCTCTATAATCCATACACATACCGCGATCCATCCTTCTTGTGTACCAATACTAATGGAGAAAAATCAATTTGGTTAGGTTGAATTATACCAACCTCCAACATTTCTACAACTATGCATTCAATTTCACTCTTCTGGGCATATGGATATCTGTAAGGTATGATGTTTCGAGGAACACTTCCTGGAATTAAGTGAATAGCATGATCATGTTCAAGAATAGGTGGAAGGCCTTTGGGAGTATCAAATACCTTGAAATGATTGTCAAGAACTCTTTGGAGGTATGGAGAAATGGGTGACTTAGATGTTTGCAAATCTAGTGAGCATAATTGTGCAATTACACTTCGTTGTTCCTTCTTCAAAAAAAATTTCATGCCATTATAGCTGATTATGTTACTGGGTCTCCCTGTGATACCCCTTAATTGAATTTCCTTTAGTTCCTAGAAAAATTTCAAGAAAATTCCTTGAAAATTAAACACTATCATTCACAAAGATTGTAACTATTGGACTCCTAATACAACACCAATACCACCCATTGGAATGGAAATCATTGCACTATTGAGTACATATTCCCCCATGGTTAGATTCATATTATGGCACTTCCCTGAGCAATTTATAGTTCCTCCATCTATAACCATAACTTGAAAATATGGTGTTGGATATAGAAAACAATTCAAATCCTTTGCTATATTACAATGAATAAAATTATGGGTACTACCTAAATCAATCAACACTATTTCATCTTTTTTCTTGATATATCCTTCTATCTTGAGAGTTTGAGGAGTGGTAATTCCAACCAATTGTAACAACCCTGGGTTGATTTTTCATGTAATTGGAAGAACATTATAAAGGAAAAATAAGACCGAGGTCATGGGACACACATTCCAAGTTGAATGAAGGGTAAGAACATTAAAGTGGGCATCACTTGTGGTTAATTATTGGCTATGGAAATTGGCATTGGCATTGGAAAAATGAAAAGGGAAATACATGGTAAGTAATTCAAGAATAAAGGAAAATAGGAGAAAAGGAAGATAAAGAGACAAAATATGCATGCAATGGAAAATCAATGAAATTTAAGGAAAAGGAAAAAAGAAAAGAAAATAAATTGGAGAGACATCATTCTAGCATTCTCTTTTGGGGAAAACAAAGGAAAATGAGAAGAGACTACTACAACAAGAGGTACTCTACAACAAGAGAAAGGGAGGGAGGACTTGAACACAAGGAAGAGACAAGCAAGGAAAGAAAGGAGTGCAAGAGGAATTGGAACAATCAAAAGCAAGGACAAAAATCAAGTGAGGAAAGGGGAAGCCAACAAGAGGATCGTTGCAGGTAACAGTTTGCATGTGTGATTATCTTACTAGGATTTGGATGCAAGGTTCAAGCATCAGTTTATTGTTCATTTTGCAATCATTGGCATGGATATTGCTTGGATTTATAGTGGTGTAAAACCTTTGCCTATGCCATTTCCTGGATAGCCATGGTGCAGTGGGTTTCCTATTTGGTTGAGCTTTGGATTACTAGTAGATTTTGGATCCAGGTTGAGGTGATCTCAAGAAAATCCCAAGGGTTGAGAGTGGAGATGGTTTTCCCCAGGAAGCTCTTGACAGGTGGGTAGAGAAATGAAAGTTCATTGGGTATGGTGAAGAAACTCTAAGGCATCCTAGCTAGTTTGGTTTGGTGATATCTGGATCGGTTTAGGTGAGATAATCGTGGATTGAGGGTAGAGGTGGTTTAACCTCTATATTCCCTAGTTGGTTACATATTGGCTTATCCCATGTGATCCCATGTTCATGCTTGGAATATGGCATGAGGGTGATTGGGCTAAAAGAAAGATTTGGTTCAGTCCCAATCTATGGTCAGGTTGTACATGGAAGTCCTTGACTTGGTAGGAATTATGCATATGTTATTATGTGTCATTATCCATTGAGATCAATGAGCACAAGTTCTTGTTTAATGTATGATTATATGACTGGCTTGTCATGGCTTCATTCTGTTTAAATGTAGGTTACATGCATGGTATATTTCTTAGTATATTATGTGATCTTGTAAATGATCTTGTTCATGTTTTGAAAAGTTATTGAATGAATTATATGAATGCATGAGACAATATGAGTTTGATGCAGCTAGTAAGAGAGGGTAGTAAGCCTTCTCAATGAAGCTCTGATGAAACTGATGAATCAGTGAACAAAAATACATTAATGACCTATAAGTACTTTGTTTACAAAGTGTTTGTCTAAATGATTCACATGTTTTGGACAAGTTTTGAGCAAGAGTAGAGCCTGCAATTGATCATATAGACACACAAACCTTGTTGACAAAATTTTGGGTAGTTCTAGGTAGTTTGCCTCAAGAATAGTGCAAAAATATGGAACATGGCTTCTGGTCGCACCCTCATAACTTAGAAATATCAGTTGCATCCCCATGGAGGACAACATATGAGTGTGGTTGGAGCCTTCTGGCCACATGCACTAGCCTGCATGCTTGCGATTGGGATGTAAAGTGAGTTAAAAAGGAAGTTACAGCTCAGGGAAAGATCACCAATGGAAGTTATCTAATATATAGGTGATTAGGTGTCCCTGGGAGGTTGTAGTAAGTTTTGGGTTAGTAGTCCCCACTTCCATAATTGGAACTTAGATTCCGGGCCATGTATAGTAACTATCATCTCATTTTTACTCTAGTGAGCTTGTAAAAGCAGGTAAATGTGGCGTGCGGTGTTACACCAATGCATTGCAATATATGGTTGGATGGATTTATTCAACCTTTGGAGTTGGTTCTTGGTGAATATTTTCTTCTTTTGATGTTTCTTGTTCCTTTTCTTCCCCCTCTTCACATTGTATGTAAAATAATTTCTTCTTAGTGCACTTATGACCTTTAATGTATTTTCTATTCCAATTGTAACAAAGCCCTTTTGCTCTTTCTTCCTCTAGTTGTTGTGTTGTAAGCCTTGTAGGTTGTGGGTGGCTAGGAGTGGAAACACTTCCATATTTATAGTTGTGAGTGGTAGAATTCCTTGTTGCCATAATTTTACTTTCAACATTTCTCGCCACCTTGAACTTATTTTCCAATGACTTCGGTTACGAAAGGCCAACCTCATGTTGGATTTTATCATTTAAAGCCCCTATCGAGACATCACTTAGATGGTCATTTGGAATATTATTTACCTTGATATTCAATATTTGGAAGTTCTCAATGTGCTCCGCTAATGAACCCCTTTGTTTAAGATTTATCAATTGGCTAAAGAAGGTCTTTCTCTTTGTATCCTTATAATGTGCTATCAATTCCTCCATAGAAATTGACTAAGTGACAAATGATTTGTGAGAACAAAGCCATCAATACCACACAAATTGACTCGGTTATCAATATAAATATACAATGTGTACCTTTTGTGTGTGTTGCACATCATGTAGATCAAATAACTGCTCCATTTGTAGTATCCATTTTACCAGATCATTGCCATCAAACTTCCTCATATCTATCTTTGGAATGTGGTTGGTCTTAAACCCAAAGTTGGAGTCTCTAAAATCACGATTCACATTCATTTTATACCTTATCACCATTGAGAAGCCTTTCTTCTAGCAACTTTGTCAAACCTTCCTTCAAACCTTCCATGTTTCCTTTTAAGCCGTCCATATATCCATTTATTTATTATTTTAAACCATTCATATTAAAATTCATCATTGCTTCCAATTCATTTTTGGTTTCTCTTTGTGAGAGAGAAAATTGTTGCACTTGTTCCCGCATTTTTGATATATCATGTTACATTTCTTTCTCTTCTTCATGTGTCATAGTAGAGATTTCAGTGGGATTAATCGGTGTAATGTTTTTTTACGAGTCATTTTGGAACCAAATAATGATAGTTATTCTTCACTATGCCCTTTGAATAACTTCAAATCGATTTCTCAAACAAAATTTATGCAATTTTAAAAATACACATTTTTTGTTTGTTTTTAAGAGCTAGATTTTGAGCTTGTTGATCTAACCAACATTGAAATTGTTGTATCTATATGATTTAAGACTCCTAAGGTATTAAATTTTTTCTTGAGGTAGCTTGATGAGTCATCTTTCCATCCCCACAAGTTAGACCGATATTGTGTTCTTTGAGATGAAGTTATGCCAAATCTCCCACGATGACATGATTATGGACTGGTTCAATATAATGAACTTATATGGTCTGCCACGTGTCATTGTTTCAAACTTTGGCCTTGAAAATTCTACCTAAAAAACTATAGTCATTCCAATTTCAGTCACTTTTTACATAATTCAAATACCATTCTCTAAGATAAAGTTATGACAATTTTATGTGGGATACTTGTTTGAGACTAAATTCTAGAGCATACAAAAACCCTAACTTCCTTAGACAATATCTATGAAATAAAGGGAATCAAGGTCTGATATTTTAACCATATGTTCATCAATACTTTTCCTCCACATGGTAAAAATTTCATGTATTGAAGCTTCATAGAAAAAAGTTATAGCGAAAATTCCATGATGACCAATTTGAAGCAACAAAACCCTAGGATTAAGAGCTTTGATACCAAATGTTATGTATCGAGATCAAAGTAATGTAGAAACATAAGAAAATATAGATCAATGACTTGATACTAAGACAATTTGAGGGGGACACCTCCATTTACATCACATAAATGAACAATTATTGGATGACTCAAATGGCAAGACCTCCTTGGTATATACGGGAGCCTAAAGGGTAAAACTATAATTAGGGCCTACATAACAATAATAATGTAAGGGAAGAATAACAAAAATAATGGGATTCTATGGGGAAAAACAATAATAATATATGGGCTACACTAATATTACATGGACTTAACATAATCTAGTGTGAGGGTGCATTCTCTTCGTATTGTTCATAGATAGGTCATATGTTTTAAACCTTAGCAATTCTAACATCCCTGGTAAAAATTCCATGTAATAAAAGTTAATAAAGGAAAAATAATAACCACAGTGATGGGACACTTATTCCAAGCTAAATGTTGGGGAAAAACATCCTAATGTGGGTGTTCATTTGGTTTATTATGGCTAATGAAATTGGAAAAGGATTTGGAAAGACATGGGGCATTAATTGGCATTTTATTTATGAAAATAATGGAAATTAAGATAAAAGGAAGGTGAAAGGTCACAAGTTACATGTGAGGAGGAAAATCAAGGAAAATAATGGAAATGTGAAGAAAATAGAGGCCTCATTAATAAAAGGGCTTCTGAGGATCAGTTGGTACCTTTTGTCAGTTTAGTTATGGAGCTCTCTATCTATTCTCTCTCTCTCTCATACTCTTGGACACTTAGATTTTTCTTGGAGCACTTCATCATTGGATCAAGAAAAGAAAAGGAAAGGAAAGAGGAAGCAAGGATCAAGCAAGGAAGCGCAGGATCAAGCAGCCACAACAAGATTATTTGTCGGTATCGATTTGCATGTGTGATTTCTTTGCTAGATATGGCATGGATGGTTATGCATGTGTGTTTTTGGTTCTCTTGTTGTCATTGGCATGGGTTTTTCCAAGTGTGACAGTGTTTTTCAGCCTTGCTTTGCCATTTTCAGAGAGCCATGGTGTGATGGGGTACTCATGTTTTGGTTGAGATGGATTTTCGAATAGATTCGAAACTGAGTGAGGTGGTCTCTGAAAGAAAGAACACATGGCCTAGTGATCCATGAATTAGACTATGGATTGTGGTAAAGCCTTGGCCTAGTAACCCCTGAACTAGACTGTGGGTTGTGGTAAATATGGATTTTTTGTTACCTTAGTGGGCCTAAGAATCCTCAAATGGTGAATGACGGGATATATGGTAAAGCCTAGAGGTGGGTGCCCTCAATCAAGCATAGAAATCCTTGATTGGCGAAAGGCATGATATACGATAAATCCTAGAGGGTGGATTTTCAATTAGGGCCTAGTGATCCGGTGGGGATTTCCGTAAAGCCTAGAGACTAGGAAACAGACAAATTCCCCACGGTGTAGGTGGAGAAATGTGGTGGCATCCATGCTTGTTTAGGGCCTAGTGATCCAGTGGGGATTGTGGTAAAGCTTGGTTCTATTGATGAGGGTGAGGTGGTTTATCCTTGGGAAGCCCTGGTTGATTTTGGTTATGAGTCCCACATTCATGCTTGGAATATGGCACAGGGGTGATTGGCTAAAAGCAAGATTTGGTTTAGCCAATCTATGGTCGGGTGGTTCGTGGAAGTCCCATACCTTGTTGGCTTATGCATTCATTAATAAAAATTCCTTTTTCTTGGTATTTCATGTGTAAACGTATTGGTTTATATGTGGATTGTATGGATGTTGTATCCTTTTCAAATCTATTGTTTATATGCTGGTTATGAGTATGTTTATGACAGTGATGATGTATGGCTCTCATCATGTTTTGATTAGTTAATGAATGAACAATGGATATATGACCTAATAGATGGTAATGCAACTAATGTGATAAAGCATCAATGCTTCTTAGCAATTCTTAGATAAGTATGAGATCCCTATGCTCAGATATGTTGTTATGACCTGGTGAATGCATATTTGTGACATCTTTAATGAAATGCTTGTCATGGCTAGTAGGGTTTAGGTCAAGTCCTTGTTCAAGTATTTGATTTAGTATCAGTCATTTTTCATTTTTGGAAGTCTCCTAAAGTTTTGGGCAGTGGATTGAGACCTAGCCTTGAAAAATTGGCACAAAATCTAGGGTCATGGGCTCAAAAATAGATGAGAAATTCCCCAGTTGCTGGCATGTCCTTGTTGTGGGAGCGACTGGAGGGTCCCAGTCACATGCATGCCCATGTCATGGGAGAAACCGAGGCAATAGGTCAGTAAAATGTCAAGTTACCTTAGGGGTTGGTCACTTGAAAAGGTTGATTGGCTCTTGAAGGTTCAGTAACATGTGTAGAAGTTCATATTGGTTGTGTTTTGTTAGTTCCACTTCCTTAACTATACATGGTGATTTGAATCAGATCATAGTAGCTTCTCGTCACATGTTTACCCCAGAAAATTGACTAACTTGGGCAAATGTGGGAGGAGGGTGTTACAAAGTGGTACCAAAGCGTGGTTCACCCCTTGGATTGGATGGGCTGTGTGTTGGGAATGAATTCATGTTAGTTGTATATGTGTTCCTTATACTTGTGTTCTATGTGCTTGTTGCATATGCATGGTGTTGTTTATGGTCAAAGTTGTGTCACCATGTGAAATTTGATGGTGTTGTTGTTGAATGTGTTTATCATGAGTATAGGTCGGTTATGCACTGGTTATGAATGTGAGTGTTTTTATGTGTTGTGTATACATGTAAGTCGTACATATGTTGATTATGAATACATTGACATGGTGATAGTTGTCGTGCATGAGGACATGGTGTGTAGTCGGTATGGTCATGCATTGACAATGGTTGAAATGATGTTTATTTATTGTTATGATTATGTTTATACATGTATTTTTCTAATCTGGTTTATCTTGCAGATGAAATATCCTCCCCTGAACTATAGTGAGGTATTTTGATTATGTTATGTTTTGGTTTTAACTGACATGGTGTACTTGCAGGAAAGGGATTAAAGATGACTAGCAAGATGGTAGAATATAGTTCCCAAGATTATCCTTATGGATTAGATGAGTAGCGTGGTGTTGGGCACTCTTTTGACTTAGCAGACAAATTGAGAAGTTTGAAGGAAGAAATAAGAAGTTGTAAAGCAGATAATGACAGAATCATTCAGGCACATGAGAAAAAAGCATAAGTCAATGCAATAATCCTTCAGAGTTTGTCAAAATTACAGAGACAAGGACCACTTTGGATCAACCATGGGTAGGAGGATAGGACTAATGGGGCATATGGAAGTAAATCTCATGGTGGGCACAAGTCAGATAGGGATGACACGATCAGATATGGCAGGTTCTTGGACACTCTGGATGGGATAGGTGATGGACATAATTACTACTCTAGTTATGGTTTTGATAGGAACTATGATCATCATCGTTATCACCCTTACAAGAGGAGTGATAGGGGATATTTTCCATATGAGTTTAAGAAAGCTAAGCCACCTACCTTTTGTGGAGATATGAATAAGCTGAAGGATTCAGAGGCTTGGTTACTTGGGATAAAGAAGTTATTTGAACTACATGATTACACAAAGAATATGAAGGCCATAATAGCTATGTTCAACCTCAAAGGGAAAGAAGACATCTGGTGGGAAGATGTGAAGCAGGTTAGAGACAAAAGGACATAGGATTTGAGTTGGCATGAATTCAAAATAGTTTTCAGGAAGAAGTACTTATCGAAAAGGTACCACGATAGTAAGGCTAAGGAGTTCTATGAGTTAAAAATGGGATCGATGATAAATGAGGAGTTTATGACTAAGTTCCTGGAGCTATTGAGGTATGTATCGTATCTTAAGGATGAGAAGGCTAAAGTTTAGAGATTTTTTAGTGGATTTCCATTATCTTTTAGAGATCAGATTGAGTATGATGAGCCTCAATCATTTGAGGAAGTTATTGGGAAATTGAAACACTGTTACGAACAGTCAAAGCATTAGAATGAATCTCAACAAGGTTGGAAAGGGAAATATAAAGGTAAAGGTGTATGTCAACCGAAAAGAATAAGGCCTCAGAATGCATAAGAGAAAGAGAATGTTGCACCATACAAGAAGTTCAACATACCTAGACAGGGACATGGGTCACAACAAAAAAATAGAGGTGATGGTACAGGACAGTTGGAGTGTTGGAAATTTGGTAAGGAACATCTTAAGAGGGAATTCCCATAGCATCACGGTGGTAGGCCTCATATTTATATTGCACAGGAGGCCTAGACAACTAGGGATGTTGGGAAGAGTATTCCACAGATTTATGCAGTGCTGAATAACAAGCAGGTAGAGCACTAGGAAACTGTTATCGAGATGGACGGTAAGCTTTGTGATCAAGTTGTTTCCATTTTGATTGACCCTAGATCTAATTATAGTTATGTTATTCTTGGCCTGGTGGATAAGTGTGGTTTGAATAAAGAAGTGCATGTAGAATCTTGGTTAGTGCAATTAGCTACAGGTACAAAGAATAGAGTGTATCACTAGGTAAGAGCTTGTGCATTTGAGTTGAATAGTATGCATACCTTAGCACATTTGAATGTATTTTCATTGGGATCATATAGTATGATTTTGGGTATGTACTGGTTGTATCTTCATAGGAGCAAAGTGGATTGTTATGACAAACCCATTGAGTGCTTGGATGAAAATGGAGAACAAAGAGTCTTGTAGGGTAAGAAAAAGGCAACATTAGTTAGAATGGTGAATGTTATGCAGGTGAAGCGTAGTCGAAGGAAAGGGTGTGTGTTATTTGCAGTGCATATTTCCAGTGAAAAAGGTAAGGAAGTCAAGGATGCATATGTCTTGAGTAGGTACCGAGTTATACAATAGTTTCAGGATGTGTTTCCTACAGAGATTTCAGAGTTGTTGCCTCATAGAGAAGTGGAATTTTCCATTGATTTGGTATCAGGGGCAGCACCAACATCAAAGGCACCATACAAGATGAGTGCTTCAGACTTAGTTAGTAGAGTTAAAGTTGTAGTTGAAGGAAATTCTTTCCAAAGGATACATTAGGCCAAGTGTATCACCTTGGGGTGCACTAGTGTTGTTTATGAAGAAGAAGGATGGTACTATCAGGTTAAGTACCGATTGCAAGAAGTTGAATAAGGTAACCATCAAGAACATGTATCCGTTGTCAAGGATTGGCGACTTGTTCGATCAATTGAAGGGAGCAACAGTGTTCACGAAGATTGATTTGAGATCAGGATATCATCCGGTACACATCAAGGAATAAGACATATACAAGGCTGCTTTCCGGGCCAGGTATGGGCATTATGAGTTTGTTGTAGTTCCATTTGGTTTTACTAATGCTCTAACTACTTTTATATGCTTGATGAATAGTGTGTTGCGTCCTTATATGAAGAAGTTTGTTATTTTATTCATTGATGACATCTTGATATATTCTAAAAATGAGGAAGAGCATGTCGAGCACTTAGCAGCATTGTTGAGACTACTGAGAGAGCATTAATTATATTCCAAGCTTAGAAAATGCAGTTTCTTTTAGATAAAGGTACATTACTTGGGACATGTTGTTTCCAAGGAAGGCATATAGCAGTGGATCTAAAGAAAATAAGGGCTATCATTGAATGGTCAACTCCTAGAAATGTTGACAAGGTAAGATCATTTATGGGGTTAGAAGGTTATTATAGGAGGTTCATCAAGAACTTCTCTCACATTGCATATCCTATTACATCATTGCAGAGGCAAGGTAAGAAATTTGAATGGATAGAGGCATGTGCAACAAGTTTTTAATAGTTGAAGTAGTTGTTGATGAATTCTCCAGTGTTAAATATTGTAAATCCAAACAAAGAGTTTGTGGTATGTACAAATGTTTGTAAGAGAGGACTTGGTGGAGTCGTTATGTAGTAAGGACAGGTAGTACGCCATGAGTCACGAAAACTAAATGATATTGAGTAGAATTATCCGACACACGATCTTGCTCTGACAGTGATCATCCATGCATTGAAGATGTGGAGGCACTAACTTATTGGAAGGAGGTTTGTATTGATGAGTGATCACAGTGGGTTGAGATACTTGTTTGATCAGTCGAATCTGAATGATAAGCAAGCTATATGGTTGGCCATGATCAGTGAGTTCAATTTTGAGATTAGCTACGTCAAGGGTAAAGAGAACAGAGTTGCAGATGCTCTTGGTAGGTGGATACATGTGAATCATATAATAACTATGAATTATTATGGGACAAAATTACAAGATTAGGTCTCACAAGTAGATCGGTAGGATGACAGGTACATGGAGCTTATGTACAAGTTACAACATGGTATAGGTGGTCAGGATGTATATTATCATTTTACAATAGATGATTTGATTAGATTTAGGGACAAGATATATGTGCCAAACATCAGTGATCTCAAGAAGACAATACTGAGAGAGTTTGATGGGAAACCGTATTCAAGTCATATAGGATATTAAAAAACCTTGACAAGAATGAAGAAGTTGTATCATTGGTTGAATCTGAAAAAGGATGTGGTAGAGTGTGTGGATAGATTCTTGGACTGTTAGCAGGTGAAGGTAGAATGTAAGCATCCAGGTGGAATACTAAAGCTGATTCTGATTCTAGAGTGGAAGTGGGAGGTTATTTCCATGGATTTTATCACAGGTTTTCCGAGGACATCTAGACAACATGATTCCATCATGGTTGTGGTGGAAATGTTGAAAAAGGTAGCGCACTTCATTCCAGTGAAGTCTACTTATTCAACTAGTGATGTGGCACAGGTATTCCTCATAGATGTTGTGAGCCTGGATGGTGTTCCAGGAAAGATTGTGTCAAACAGGGATGTTAAGTTCACTTCCAAGTTTTGGAAGGAGTTGTTTGTAGGTTTGGGATAGAGTTGGCCTTCAACATATCTTATCATCAGTAGACAGATGGACATCTAGAGAGGGTCAACAAGATATTGGAGGACATGTTGAGGATGTATGTGATGCATCAAAAAAGGAGATGGGAGGAGTACCTTCCATTGGTTGAGTTTTCTTATAACAATGGGTATCAAGAGTCACTGGGGATGAGTCTATTCGAGGCACTGTATGGGCAGAGTTGTAATACTCCCATTAGTTGGAGTGATCCATTGAAGAGGGTGTTGATTAGAACAGATATGTTGGTAGAGATGGTACATGAAATGCAAGTAATAAAGAAGAATATAAAGGTACCATAGTTTGAGGAGTTTTAGGTTGGGGAACAGGTGTATTTTTGCATCAAGCCAAAGAAGAGCTCCTTGTGGATTGGATCTCATGTCAAGCTGGAACCTCGATTTTGTGGACCTTTCAATATTTTTGAAAGGATTGCACTAGTAGCATATCGAATTGCACTGCCTCCAACAGTGAAAGTCCATGATGTTTTCCATGTGTCATTGCTTAATAAGTATGTTAAATATGTTAATAACGTGATTGACTAGTCTATATTGTAGGTGGAGCCAGATGGAGAATTCCAGTCGAAACCTCAGTGTATATTGCAGAGAAAGATGCTTATGCTTAAGAACCGAGTAATCAAGCAGGTTAAAGTGCAGTGGAAGCACTTTGGGATTGATGAAGCTACATAGGAGATGGCGAATTAGATGTGGGCTATGTATCCTTCACTATTCGCTGGTTGAATGAATGTTTTTGGTATATGTTTTGGAGTGATGTGTTGGTATATGTACATATGTATATGGATGTAAATACCGCCATGAGTTGTGTTATAAAGCTCCAATAAGCAATACGGGTGTCATGTCATTATGGTTGTAATGTTGTTATGTTTTCATGTTGGATGTTTCTCAGCAGGTTGATCATTGTAAATACTACAATGAGCTAATTTATAAAGCTCCATGGCAAGTATGTTTTGCTTTCAATAGTATTGTTAGTTGTATGTGTCATTGAACACCAAGGATGGTGTTCCCCAAGGGGGAGGGTTCTGTAACAACCTTGGTGAAAAGTCCATGTAATCAAAGTTAATAAAGGAAAAATAATAACCACGTTACGGGACACTTATTCCAAACTGAATGTTGGGGAAAAATATCCTAGTGTGGGTGTTCATTTGGTTTATTATGGCTAAGGAAATTGGCAAAGGCTTTGGAAAGGCATAAGGCATAACTTGACATTTTATTTATGAAAATAATGGAAATTAGGAGAAAAGGAAGGTGAAAGGTCACAATTTGCATGTGAGGAGGAAAATGAAGAAAAATAATGGAAAAATGAAGAAAATAGAGGCCTCATTAATAAAAAGGCTTATGAGGATCAGTTGGTGCCTTTTGTCAGTTTTGTTTTGGAGCTCTCTTTCTATTCTATCTCTGTCACACTCTTGGATACTTATAATTTTCTTGGAGCACTTCAACATAGGATCAAGAAAAGAAAAGAAGGCAAGAGGAAGCAAAGATAAAGCAAGGAAGAGCATGATCAAATAGATATAATGGGATTATTTGCAGGTATCAATTTGCATTTGTGATTTGCAGGTATCATTATTTTTGAACACTTGTGGTTATTGTAACCTTAGAAATTATGTTTTCATTTCCCATTTCTTGAGCCTAACCTACTATATAAATTTGTACAATTTTTTAAAGAGGAAACATAACAAAAATATTAGGAGAGAAGAGAAGTGGGAAAAAATGTGAGAGAAGAGGAGGGGAAATTAGAAAGAGAGAAAAAAAGAGGAACTAAGAGAGAAATAAATGGAAGAAGGCAAGGAAGAGAGAGAAGGAGAAGAATATGGTAAAGATGAAGAAAGAAGGAAAAAAAAAAAGGAAAAGTAAGAACGGGGAGGAGAATAGAAGGAAGAGAATGAGAATAAGAAGAGGAGGAGGACATAAAAAAAAATAGGAAAAAAGGGGAGGAGGATAAAATTAAGAAGATGAAGAAGAAGGAAGGAGACGGAGGAGAGAAAATTTATATGGAAGAAGAGGGAGAGGAAGGAAGAGGAGAAAGAGGCAAAGAGGAGAGAAAAGAGTAGGATGGGTAAAAGAGGATGAGGAAAGATGAGAGCAAGAAGAAGAAGAAGATACATAAGGGGAAGAAAGAAAAGAAGAGAAAGAGGAATATGTACAATGATGTTGATGGAAAATATACGCCTAAAACCTCACTTGTATATTTAAAATCCATGTTATATTACTTAAGTCCATCGATCACCATAGACTAGAGCCTAATTTCCTCTTCCAATAAATTCCATGTTCTCTATATATTCTATGCACAATAACATAGATTAAAAGATTTTTCCCCGCTCAAGAAAAATGAATTAATGTATTATTATTATTATTATTATATATATATATATTAAATTTATGAATTAATTAATAAATATAATCAAAGTGTAATTTAAATGTTTGATATTTTTTTATATATATTTTAAATTAATTTTATTTAAAAATTTTAGAATAGTAAATTAAATTGTATAATTAATTTTTTTTTAAAGATTATAAATTAATTTTGTATGAAATAAATATAATTTAAATTCATTTCATGAACCATTACATTACTTAATTCTATTAATAATTATATACGGAAAATGGTAAACTGTCCATTTGTAAATCAAACCATTATATTAACAAATGCTACATAGTAACTAGTCCTTGCTGCTTAGTTAAAATATAGCTAAATTAAATTAAAATATAATAAATGAGCAATATTTGTTCAGAATTAAAAACCAATCCAAACAATATTTATTTTTCAATAAATTTATATATAATTTAAACTAATATACATTATGATTTACAATGACATTAAATTATTATTATTATTTTAATTTTATCATATCATTGTTAAATTAATTTATAAAATGATAATCTTTAGATTAATTATAATTTTCAAAATAAGTAACCATATTTAAAATTTATATTTAAAAAACAATTAATATTGAATTCAATACCATAAAAGTTTACATTCATATTTGATTATATAATGCTACCCTTCTTCGTTGCTTTCCATTGTGACTCTTAGTATTATCTTAGCCTTCCTATTATACATTTTTTCATAGTCTTCGTGGAGTTACACACCAATACAAACGATTTCAACATTGTATTAGTAATTTATTCGTTTCTATTTTCTGTAGTTTATGTTGAGTTATGAGATGATTCACGCTTCTGTTGCTGCTACTGGGCATGTAGTTTTGACCTACTTCCATTAATTTGTTGACCTAAAAAATGTGTTTGCCCTGGATTTTTGTGGACGATAATAATTGTATATTTTTCTGCAAATTGTAAACAAAAAGCTTCAAAGTCACCCCAAGAACTGATATCGATTCCAAAATATAGGAAACGTGCATTTTGTGTGATGAAGTGGTTCATTTTGCTTGCTTTGCTGTAACTTCTGCCATGCGTGACACAAGGGTGAATTCTTCTCTAGAGATCCTCAACAAGAATCGATCGCAGGTCAGTCTTGGTGTGCTCAAAAAGATAAATAAATTAAATTATTCTAAAAATAGAAAAAATTAATCTGTAATGTTTAACTATAAAAAGTTATAATTTTTTCTATCTAACCCAAACTAACATGAAACTAACATGAATTTGGCAAAAAAAAACCTAATGCATTATCTACTTCCTCAAACAAAGCTAATAAAAGAGCTAAAACGACCCATTTTTAAACCTAAGGGATAATAAAAAAGGTTAAACGACCCATTTTTAAACCTATCCATTGTAATATTGTTGAACTATTTAGCATATAATAATATGCTCCTCTAAACTTATGGAATGTGGCAATACACGTTATATGTAAAATGGCAACGTAAATTGCACAGATCTATTTTTGCATGTGATGGTACATGAGTGGCCACAATTCTCTTGCTTGTCCCTACGTCAATAATGAGTAGCTTCATGTCTGAATCCCAAGCTCTTTATGACATTATTAACTATTAAAATATAAACCTACCTCAAGAATGCCACCTATGACAACCATGCACTACTTAGCAACGTGTTAATTAATTAAATGAGCAATAGGATGGCCACTTATGGAAGACTTGCAATCTAAGCATGCCACGTATGGTACACATGCACCGATTCTTCACTATTGGGATATCGAACTTCCACAACTATGTTATTGAGTTGAGAGGCTCATTCTACAACCTAGTACGATGTGTAACTATGTTCGGCCGTTATCAAAATTTAAATTTTGCTCATGTCGGCCAAAATATTTAAAAAAAAAAATCTAAAAAAAGAATTAAAAAAATAACTATACACATAAATAAAAAAATTACTCGTGAAGAAATTAGATCCCTCTCGACTCATATAAGATCCGTATTTAAGATGAATCTATGTTGGTTTAGCCATCACCATCACCAGAATAATCTACATCATATGAAGAGAATATAATACAAAGAGAGAACTTAGATAGAATCAATCTCTTTTCGTGTGATCGAAAAAAATGTTAAAGCCTAACTGCAACCTCTGTTTTGGCCTGGAAAGGTGTGGACGTCCTACACTCTCCATTCCCATATAATTTGTTTTTAAATGTTTCCAGTATCATGGGAACAATAATTCATATCATCTTTTCACATTTGTAGTTGAATAAGAATGATATTTTTCTTCTTCTTTTTCAAATTGTACAATAACATATGATTGATAATTCATTTGTTTTTAATTTTTAGAACTACCATGGGAATGAAAATTCATTTCTTTTAAATTCTTAAATGTTGTAATAGCATGGGAACGATAATTCATTTTCGGCGTTAAAATGTTTTTTCTGTTCGACAACATGCTTTTATCTATACATATAATATACATAAGACATTGCTATAATATTTATCTAGCTACCATTCTGTAAGTGCTAATGATTTTAGTGTCGTTGGCTGCTTGTAAAATGAATGACCACTTTACATCAAACAAAGAGAGAAATAAAATTAGGTAAAAAATACTAAATGAGAGAAATTATGTTTGCCCTTTGTTGGGTAGATGAAGAGTAGAAAGTACCCTTAGTTGTTATTATTCCACTTCACCTTTACCAATGAAATTTAGCTACAAGAAAGGCCTTTGCATTAGCCTCAACCCCAACAAGGCAATGTGTAAAGTTGGCTAGAAAGTGATGCCCAAAATGACGGTCGTGAATTTTCTCGACCACAATTAATGACGTTTAACCCTGGGCGAGGGTGTGTGCGAGATCCAATTTCAGGTATCTAATTTTTTGATTGATTGATTAACAGTAGTATTGGTATGTTTTTTTTTTCTTTAACAAATTTGGTTACTGGTTTTCTATTCCAAAAAAAGAAAAGGAGGGAGACATGCTCCCATTACATCAAGCCAAAATGGGTGAGGGCATCCTGGAAGAGAAACAGATGACCAATAGTCTTTTTCTTCCAAGCTCCTCCCCTTTTGTTTCTGAGATTACTAATTGCACTATCCTTATAAATACTTACATACTGATTCAACAACAATTTACACCTACAGTACATAAAGAGCTAGTAGCAGAAGGACTTAATAGTACTAAAATGATTGAGGCATTTACAATTACTTTTTGTTGACTGAGGGTTCCTGAGGCCAATTCTTGCTGCTCTGAACGTTGGAGTTTTCTCCGATCTAAGTAATAAGTAAGCTCTTCATATAATTGATCATTTCCTCCAAATGCCTACATTTGTGTTTTAGTGCAGACATTTCTTTCCTCTGTTCTTCTATTTGTCTCTTTAGAAAGGAATTCTCAGATTTTGCTTCATATTTGTATTCTTTGATAGTTTCTTTGACCTGCTCAATCGTGACTTTGTTAGCTTGACAAACTACACAGTTTTCACACTTTGGTACATTTGCAAGCAGATTTCATTCCATATTTCCTAGAGGGAGAGGGTGACCAGTCCAGTAGATTAGAGATGGGAAAATAGGAAACATGGAGAGGAGACAAAAGCAGTCACTAGATAGTATTGCGAAGACCCACAGCTACCGGAAGGGGGACCGGGCTCCGTGAGCAGAAGCGACAAGAGTCGCACGAATGCAGAAGAAACTGGAGGCAATAGGAGCTACGCGGAAAGGAGGGGGAAATAGGAGCTGCACGGAGGTGGGGACAACAGGAGCTATGCAGTAGTGGGGGCACTAGAGCTGCATGAAGGCAAAAATATTGTGGATGCTTCCAGAGCTGCACGAAGGCTAAAGCAATGCAATGGGCAAATGGAACATGGAAATACCCACCAGAGCTGCACGTAGTAATAAGGAAAGGAGAGATCAGAGAAGATAAGCTCAGACCCGAAAGGGGTGTAGCTACGACTATTTGAGAAAAGAAGGTTACTACTGAGACTGAGGGGAGGGAGAGGGAGGGAAAATATGGCTTAGGTAAAATAAAAAGAACTGAGGGGGAGAATATATAGCTACACAACTTGCCTCTTCAGAGATGAGAACATATGTATTTCATAGGAAGCATGAGTAGCTTCCAGTCACTTGTTAGCCGTAGACTGACTGTCAAGACTATTCTTGGGGATTTCCTTTGATTTCTTGATCATCAGATATCTACTCATTCGAGCTGAAGTGACTGTTGCCCAACTTGATGTTCCCTCTTTGATTGCTAGTCTCTGCACATTATGGTGGGAGTTCCTATGGAATCGATTTTTGAGAAATCACATTATCAATTCTAGATTCTCCCATGGGACGGTTGACAACCAAATTTGCCTTCATGTCGACGGTATGATTATTTTCTCTAAGAATATGCTTGAAGGTGACTTCACCCAAAAGCAACAAGTTTTTTTCCACCCTTTTCGTTATTTGTCTCAAGGCCTTGTTCTTGGGGCTTCTTCTTTCCACCATTGAATGGATTATTATTGAAGAGTCCCCCATTATGACCAAATTCTTCATACCGCGCTACCTTAGGATTTCCGTTCCCAACAAGAAGCCATATGATTATGTTCTGTTGTTGGATAGTTCTCCTAATCCCCATTCAAAAGTAATAATATTTTCCCCTCTTGGGTCAAAAAGAACACCTCCCTCTCCAACCTTGCCTAGGTTAGAATTTGAAGCACCATTAAACAGTAAGCAGGGCCTATTTAAATTTTTTGTCCATGTTTCGAACTCCTCTTGTTTCATTCTTATTTTCCAATTCTGGATTTTATTAGGAGATTTGCTGATGTGTGTTTTTTGTTTCTTTCTCATCGCGAATTCAACCTAGACTCTTTCCTCATGTTGTAGTTGATGGACATCTATTGCTTTAACTCCTTTAGAGTTGATGAACTCTGATGACATGCTCCAAGTTCTGGCCAGGGTTGTTCTAGTATTTGGAGTGCGATCTTTAAAGATCCTCTAATTTCTTGCTATCCAAATTTGCCAACACATAATTGTGAGCAAACTTAACCAATATGTTTTTACTGTTTCTTTGTTTTTGAAGGAATATAGATATCGTCTTCCATATGTTGATAGAACCTCATGATAAGGTAGCGAATGTTGGATGCTAACCTCCAAGGGACTAACAAGCCCTTTCCAGCAGTGCATGGCAAAGGGGCATTCCACGAAAAGATGTTGGATATTTTCTTCACTTCCATGACACATAGCACAATGCGATGGGCCTTCATATCCTTTCTTTATAAGATTATCAACGGCTAGTCTTTTGCCTTTAAGAAGCGTCCACATGAAAAATTTGATTTTTGGCAGTGTTTCGATTTTCCATGCCACCCTCCAAAATCTCCAATATCGATTTTCTTGTTGATGTAAAGTAGCATACCCTGATTTGACTGAAAAATCTCCTCCATTAAGATCCCAACAAAGGGAATCTTTTGAATCTATACTTAGCGGAACAACCCCCTTAAGGTATGAGATTAGGGACTTCCACTGAGGGACAAGGCCACGAGGGAGGATGTGAATCCTCCAATCTCCCCATTCTCCATCTCTCCAAAGAGATATATCATCCAACATAGTGATTCCTTTTGTTTTCATCCATCTTCTTAGATCGTGGAGATTTTCTTGGCAGGTTATGGGCTGATTTCCCATTATTCTATCCTTCCATATTTTTATGAATTTACCATTACCAGGTATCTTAGAAGAGTTTTCTTTGATGAGGGAAATGGTTTTTTATCAGATTCCATACCTAGAAGCAGGGCTTGATTGGATAACCTTTTCTCAATAAGAGGATTCTATTGTGGTTCATGTATTTTGCTTCTAGGATTTGCTTCCACTAGCTACTCTCTCCTGTTATAAATCTCCATGTTATTTTTGCTCCTAGAGACAAGTTCATTATTCCTGGTAGTCTTATTGCCAACCCACCTTTCTCATAGGGCTGAGTTACTTCATCCCATTTCACAAGGCTGTGCTTCTTTGTCTCTACTTTACCTCCTTGCCATAGGAACCCCCTGATTACTAGCTCAATTTTTTTGTGTATATTTGCTGGGGCTAGTATAGTAGCATACTGAGAGATTGGGAGAGCTGTGAGTAGGGCCTTTATCAATACCACCATTGTTCCCATATTGAGCCACATCATGCCCCATTTTAGCACTTTTTGTTTCATTTTCTCAATGTACTTATTCCATATGTCGGTCTTCAAATTTTCTTTTGAGATCAGGATTCCAAGATATTGGAAGTGGCTCCACTTTTCTTGAAATGGAATTTCCAAAATTTCTGATATTTTTTGGAGAGTGCGAGATGAAGTGTTCCATCCATAGATTCTGCATTTTTGATTATTTAGAATCCCCCCAAAGGCTTTCAAAAAACGGTTTAGTACTTTTTTTATTCTTCCTGCCATTATGCAGGGGGCTCCTCCGATAATCAAAGTGTCATCTACAAATAGGGAGTGGTTTATACTTTTTACTTTAGGGGAGATTGAGAATCCTGTGATAGTCCTCTCTTGTCTGCATTTCTCAATACTTCTTCTCACGGAGTCTTCCATTATAATGTATAATAAAGGAGAGAGAGGACATCCTTGTCATAGCCCCCTTGAACTCTAAAAATATTCACTTGGTCTTCCATTGACCAATGGAGCAATCCAAGGACCCACAGTATAGGCTTTTATTATATTTATTTCCTTTTTGGAGAAACCAAACCTCTCTAGGACAGTCGTGCGAAAATCTAGATTTACCTTATCAAAATCATTAGCCATGTCAAGATTGACAATCATTCCATTTTTTTTTTTATTAGGCTAGAGTGCAAAGCTTCTTGCACTATTAGAATGTTGTCTAGAATTTGTCTTTTTGGGACAAATCCTCCTTGATTTTCTGATATTATTTATGGAAGCAATACTTTGATTCTATTTTCTAGGATTTTTGTTGTGATTTTGTAGGAGGAGTTACATAGAGAAATAGGCTTAAATCTACTAAAGGAGTTAGCATTTGACTCTTTTGGAACAAGAGCCAGGAAGGAAGAGTTTTTGAATCCTCCAACCTTGAATTTCCCAAAAACATTTCTTATCATTCTTATCAAATATTTTTTTATAATGGTCCAGTTGTTTTTATAGAAGGAAATAGGGAACCCATCCAGGCCAGGAGCCTTATCCGGATGCAAATCCCAAATAACATCTGCTACTTCCTTTTCTTCAATTGTTCTTATGAGTTCATTGTTTTCTGCTTCACTGATTTTCCTGGGTATATGCTGAAGATATTATTCATACTCGTTATTTGATGTTGGGGATGATAATAAATTTTTATAGTATTTGTAAGCCTCCTTCTTTATTTCCTCTTGACCTATGACTTCTTTTCCTTCAATATCTTTTATGTCATCTATTTTATTTTGGCTTCTTCTCATCCTGGTCGTATTATGAAAGAAAGTTGTATTCTTGTCTCCTGCTTTGAGCCATAGACTTCAGGATTTTATCTGCCACTCTTCTTCTTCCTTTCTGTTTTGTCTATACATCTCCCAATATGCTTGTTTTTCTTGCCATATGCTCTCCTGTGTTTCCTCTTGCTACTCCTTTTCCATTTGGATTATGTCTATTTTTTCTCCTATTTCTAACTTTCTTTTTTGTGTTTCTATATTGTTGATCCTTGCCCATTGTTTTAGCTCTCTTCTCAGGGATTTTAATTTAGTTTCCCAAACATAGCTAGGTGAGCCATTAATTGATGTTGTCCACACTTCAACTATGATTTTTTTGATGTCTTCTCTGTCGTTCCACGTGGAGCTGAATCTGAAAGGAATTGGGCCAAGATGATCTAACTTCCCAAGGGTGATAGCCACCGGTTTGTGATCTGATGCTATATTGTGGATAATTTTGGATTTTATCTCACTGAACGCATTGGCAACTTTATGTTGTATTAGGAATCTGTCCAATCTGTCCTTTACGTTATTTTTCCCAATTCTTTCGTTGCTCCATGTGTACTTTCCATTGCTAGGAGGCCTGTCCATTAATTTGCATGCTTCAATAATAGATTATAACATTTCCCTATAAGGATCAACATTGTATTTTCCCCCAATTTTTTCCTTTGTGCTCAATACCAAATTGAGATCTCCTCCTACGATTATGCCTCTATTTTGGTCCTGCATAAGATGATTTTTTAGGGTGGACCAACATAATTCCTTGTCCCTGTAATGATTTGGGGCATAAATATTTATAATGCAATACTTATCTTTTGTTTTTTTGTTTTCCATTTCTATTTTTAACCAATGCAACTCTTTTTTTTGCTGAATAAGCTCCCAATTTTCGGTTTTCCATAGGGTGCATATTCCTCCTGAGGCTCCGGTCGCTGGGATTGAGGTTCCTTGGTAATTTTTGGTATTTTGTATCATTGTTTCCATTTCTTTTTCATTTACCTTTGTCTCCTGGAGCATAAAGATACCAGGTTTCTTTGAAGTAATGATATCTTTCATTAACTTAATTTTTGGCATACTTCCCATTCCTCTGCAATTCTAGGAGACTATAATCATTATCACTTGATGTTAAGGGTTGAGGTACCTTTCCCTCTGTTATGGTGGGTGATTTTCTCCTTATTTTTTTCCAGGAAAGTGTACAAAGGTTGTTGGGTTCCCAGAGCCATTTCTTTTTCCGCTGCTTCATCTCTAATTTCTCTATTGGATTTTCTTCCTGCCTTTTTAGGGTTGTCATGAGAGGAAATGAGCTCTTTGGAAAGGGTGTGAGTGATTATGCGATCGAAGGAGGAGGGGTGAGGGCTTTGTGAGGGGATATACGAGGTAGGGGAGGGATTAGAGGGGAAGGTAAGAAGAGGGGGGGAGGAAGGGGGAGGGGAGGGTAGATCAGGGTCCGCAAGGGAGCCAAAGGGATTAGAGACCAATAGACTAGATAGTGGGGAGGGTTGGAAGATGGAGGGAGGGGAGCAGGGGGACGGGGGGGGGGGGAGGGATGAGGAAGGGGGGAAGGGAGCTGAAGAGGGAGGAATATTGGAAACAAAAGAAGTTTTAGGTTTGGTTGCTGAATTTTTCTTCTTGACCTGCTCCCATTTTGGTTCTTGGTTTTGTATTTCTTCTGTTTCCCAATTTTTAGTACATCTATTTGCAAAATGACCATATTCATGACATACCTTACATTTGAATGGTATTTGTTCGTATTCTAGTTGTTGGATGTGAACCTAGTTATCCACTTTGATCTTCACTGCTTTCATAAATCCTTTCCCCAGATCTACTTCTACACATATTCTCGTGCAGGCATGCATGTTTTCCTTTGGCTCACTTTTGTCAATATATGTCCCCACGAAATTCCCTATTGCTGTAACAGATTCATCTCCCCAACAATGAAGAGGAAGGTGAGGGAGCCTCACCCATGTTGGCACTGCATTTGGCACATCCATCTCTGGATTGAAGTCCAGATTCCATCTGTTGAGATAAAGCCCTCTTGAATCCATGAAATATGGCCCATTTATGAAGGTTAAGTCCTTGTCTTATTTCGTTTCAAAGTGGAAGGTGAAGTATCTCTTCTGCTGAATCGGATGGAGGTTTTCCCCATGATAGATGAGGCCTAGTTTCTTTCTACCCATTTGAGGAATGAACGGGGAGAGGGCCAAAGACCAGTGAACTGACCCATCAAACCACGCTCAGAGAGAGACAGAGTTGCGCAGCGAGGAAGAGAAAGAGGAAGGTTTATTTCAGGCATTTCATTGATCTTCTTAACAAACTTTGATATGGGCAGTCTGGGACGAGATGGTCCCAAGGAGGGGAGCAGTGAAGCAAAGGATTCTCCATTTTCTCCCACTTGTGTTGAAGTTCTTGCAGATGGGATAGGGATCGAAGCATCCTCAGGAGGAGGCTTCACTTGATCCATCACGAACCAGGCTAGGAATGAAAGCCCCGAGAGCAGGAGGCCTTTGGAGTGTTATAGACATATTTGGGCACATCAACCCCAAACTTATATGTCGATGTATTAGGGCTCATTAACCCCTAAAAGATTTGTTTCATACCCTAAAGGAACATAGTCATCTAAATACATCATTCCCCAAAAGTTCCATCTGAGAAACCATCCAGAAATTGCCTAAATTGAACCATACTGACTGCTCCACTGGCAAAGTGCGATGCATACTGACTACTCCACTGCCAGGGTGCGATGCATACTATTTAGGCCTTCTATAGGGTGCAATGGGCGAGGATGGAAAAATGTCCGGGACAGTTTGCTAAGTGGATGCTCATGCAATCTTCTAGAAACTTCTCATGTGCCACTTGCCTCTCTGAATTCGCCCAAGGATGAATAAGGGATCTTAAACCTTCAGTTATCCCTTCTCTTGTGGAACTAATTGTAACAAGTGGAATGACACTAATCAAACCCCATGGATGACTCACACCCTTGCACACATCTATAAATGGATCCCTCATCTAAGAGATCTAGAGGTTGGAATGTTGTGAATTGCCAGTAAGTGCTCATAGTTTGTAATTGAGGAAAGAGCATTGTATTGTTGGAGTGATCTTGCTATTTCATGAGGTGAAGAAGGATTGAAGCTGGGAGGATGATGCTGGATCAGACAACTAGGTTGTGATTCTCCCTTCTATTAATAAAGTTCTTCAAGTTTTCTTCCATATGATTATGCAATTGTGAATGTTATCATTTGTGAATGCTATCATTTGTTCATTATATATCTGATTCTGTAATGTTTATGTTGTAATAGATCACGATGCTTTGACGGTTCTTTGTTGTTGTACTTGTGCAGGTACTCTCCAAGCGTGTTAAGTATGGGGAGGAGTTGTGGGTTTTGTCAAAGGGGAGAGAGATCAAGAAAGGGATCAAGCGGAAGTTCCAAGTTGGTTCCATTATCTTTCTCTTATCTGTTACACATAGAAGAAATCATTGAATTGCTTTAAACTGTTGTTTCTAGGGTAGCTGCCAAACCTAGAGGGCTAGCATTCTTTAGGAATACTAGTTTTCCCATAAACAAATTGGTGACTCCACTAGGGAACGATTAGATGTTTGTTTGTTGTTATTGTTTGTTTTATGCTAAAATTTGATAAACTATAGATAGAGCCTGAAGTCAACCAGGTAGCCTTCGAACTGCTCTTGCTTTACAATTGTATAGTATATGAATGCTACTTCATTCAATCTCTGGTTTAGTTTATGAATTGAACATCCGACTTGCAAGCACATCTAGATGCTCTTTTGGTAGCTTAGTAACCTCTCAAGACACTCCATCATACATTTCTCTTTATTGTTCATCAAAACTCACCTTAACTCATTGAAAACAACTCCACATTTGAGCCAAAACCCATTTCAGTTGCGCTCCCTGGACCATCGCACTGTCTCCCGCTGTGACTTAGTATTCATAGCACCTCTTGAGTGCAATAAGTGTGATGCATCTCATATTATATGAAGCCTAGGTGTGATGATTCACTGAATCCTTTTTCCATTCTAGAAATTGAGGGTTTTGAACTTATTTTCAGTGTTGTTTGGTTGTTTTGCTGAATAGTGCCTCTTTACTGAAGCTTATTTGTATCACTCAAATAAACCTCAATTACATTAGGATTAGTGAATGCTTTTTGTGTATTTGTTTTTTATTTACAATCCTTTGTCGAAAAGTTGTCTAAATCAATTTGTAGCTTTGGTACAAAAAGTGTCGTAATTGTCGTTTTGTGTCGAAAAGAGAAGTGTCATGAATTATTCCTTCCCTTGATAATCAATTGAACCTTTTATTCATGCATTTGATTTGATTTGTTTATATTCGAAGTGTCGAAAGAATTTTATTCAAAATTGAAAAGTGTCGTGGAGTCTTCCTTTCTCTTTTGAAGAAGAAATTGTCGAAAATGTCATTTTGAGTGAAATATTTCAGATCTTTGCAGCATTTAGTTTTCCTTTTTGGCATTTTTCACATTAAGAAGAACGAAAACAAATACATGCATTTTCATTTAGCATATTTTTTTATTTGTGTGCAAAAAGAAGATTTAGGGAAATGCACTAGTGTGTGCTCTTTGCTCTTTGTTTAAAAGCACTGTTATCTTCTTTCCCTAGTAGCTAGGATTTTCATTGTTCAAATAAACAACGATTGTTTATCATTGTAGATTGCATCTTAGGAATTTCAGATCATCATCACGCGGTGAACCATTGAAAGGAAAACTCTAAACAAGATCAACTTTAAAATGAACTTCAATGAACCTAACAACGCTTTGGAACTTAACGCAACATATCTAGAGGTCTAGGCTAGTGACGTGTTCCAACATCGTTAAAAGTAGTGGCTATCGTTTTCATTGAAGGTTGGGCGATTCCTCCTCCTTGATACGACAAGTGCTCGCACAGACTTGTGCTCCCCGTACTGTCACGTATATATTGGGAGAACACAATACGTTTAAATCCTTTATCCATAGGAAACTAAGTCTGTCACCTTATTGATTGCAATGCCCTGAACACAGCATTTGGGAAGATTTATTGCCGTACATAAGTCCTTGGTAATTTCTTTTTAATTCATCACCAAGGTGTATATTTCAGTTTTGCGATTGGTTTGGTAATCCCTCTATCTAGATATTCCAGAGTAGTCACTTTCGTTCCTTTTTGACTCTTTAAAAGAAAAGGTACATCTGAGCACTTGTCCTTTCAAGCTCATTAAAAATCAAAGGAGACTAGAGTCACATTTAGCTTTTTCTTGACTCTTAAAAGCTGAAAAAGCAAAGTTGTGCCCAAGTGTCATTAAAATTAATTGAATTCGAAATAACATACCTGTTCCTAAGTTGATCTTAGGTTGAGACATATGGCAACGAATCCGGAGTCCACTGATCAAGGAATCCCTTTTGAGGGGAATCCTAGTCCTTTTCCTTCTTGGGGAAATGTTGGTGCTCCTTATATGGCTACATTGTCCCTCCTAGGACTTACCATTGGCCTGCCAGTATGGCTGTTCTCAACTTCTATGGTGCAAAATGTCGTGATTTCTCCGGAATCATGTACACCTCTAGATGAACCTGAAATTGACCCTTTGCCTTCTTCTTCGTTTGTTTCTCCCTCCCCTTCTTCCTCTTTGCTTGGTGAAAGTAGTGATACTAGTAACCAGGTGGCTGAGAAGAAGAAGAAAGGGAAGGAGAAGAAGAAGAAGCCAATTCAGCAAGGGGGCAACCAAGCAACCATTGCTTTGAATGCATCATCTAATGAAAATTTGTCCATTAAACTTTCCAAAGCTAAATATTCATGCATAATTTGTGCGGGAGACCATTTTCATCGATATTGTCCTTACTTTCCTCGGATCTTGAAAGAATGGTCTTCCCGTTCACACAATCTTGTGTCATCAACCTCTAGAGATCATGTTGGTAACACACCATCAACTAGTGATAGTAAAGTTCATGGAAGAAAGGGAAAGGTCAGGATTCCATGTAGGTTATGTAAAGGTAATCACTCCCTTCACCTTTGTCCTTTTTTGGATGAAGCCAAAAGAGCGTTGGATAACTATCTTGCTTCACCGCAGCGACTTCCATCTGGTTACAAAAAACTCTCCCTAAGTCCTTCACTAGTTGAAAAACCAACTGACTTAAATCAACCATCGGTTGAAACCACTCTCTCTGAAAGTGAATCTTATGAGTCTATACCCGACCAAAGTCAACAGGTCGAGGTAACAGTTGACCCAATTTCACCTTCAGCTAATCGTACCTTTCCTGAAGAGAGTGAAAATGATATCGTTCAAGTTCTTTTTGTTACTTCGGATTCTAATGACCTTGGGGGCAATCCACCTATACCTTCAAGACAGGAGGAAAATCCTCCAGTTCTCATAACTCAAGGAGTTAATTCTCCCATTTCTTCTGTACCCCCTCCAAGTAGTCTAGTCACTTCCTTTGATTGGAATCGACTAGCAAGATCCCGCCTTCCTTCCTATATACCTTTCCAGATCATAGTACAAGTTTGTAAAATGATCGTGTCTGGCACTATTATAGATGAAGGTGCATCAGTGAGTATCCTTTCCTCAACTGCTTGGAAAGCACTTGGTTCGCCACCGCTTATGCCTGTTACACAGAATCTGTTAGGCTTTAACAAAGGAACCAGTCGACCGTTAGGGATCCTTCCTAAGTTACCTATTACTTTGGGAGGAAAGACCGTTTATCTGAATGTGATGGTAGTCCCAAGACCTTTAGATTACAATTTACTTCTTGGGCGTGACTATGTTTATAAAATGGAAGCTATTGTTTCAACACTCTTCCGAGTGATGCGTTTCCCGCATGAAGGCAAGATTGTCACCATTGACTAGCTTTCATTCCCCGATCCAAGCTTAGCTCCAAGTCAATCATCATCCCTAAATAGTCCATTTACATCAACGATATCATTTGAACCTTCATTCCATCCACCTGATAGACATAAGTAGTTGGGTGAATGTAATGAAGCTTGGGGGGCATGCACCTAATGGTAAAGATAAGCTTCCCTGTAGGTTATGTGATTGGTCTATCACACCATTCACCTTTGTCTATTCTGGATGAAACCAGGTCTATCACACCATTCGCTTTTGTCTATTCTGGACGAAACCAAGAAGGTGTTGGATAACCGTCCTGCTTCACCGCAGTGATTTTCCATCTAGTTACAGGAGACTCTCCTTTTCATCATGATGGGGGCATGCAAACCATAATTCAAGCATAGTTTTTTCGTTTCAAGCTTGTGTAAAAATGAAAATGAATTCAAGCAAAGTTTTTTCGTTTCAAGCTCGTGTAAAAATGAAACTGACTTCAAGCATAGTTTTGTCGTTTCGAGCTTGTGTAAAAATGAAACTGACTCCAAGCATAGTTTGTTCATTTCGAGCTCGTGAAAACATGAAACTGAATCCAAGCATAGTTCTCCCATGGTTCAAGCTTGTCTAGAAATGAACCCATTTTTCAATTTTAAACCCTCGTGATTGCCATTCTATCAGCCTTTGAGCCTTGGTTGTGTACATCCCATCACCACCATCCCTTTGGTCGATCATACGCTCTCACTTGGTTGTTTTACCCTTTTTGAGGAACTATTGAAATAAGTGGTCTTATTAGCCAACCTCTTCACAGAATTCAACATGTTTTGAGAAGTTCCAACATCACCAGAACTAGTTGCTACCCAAGACACCACTCGTTCCTCAATAGTCACTTCCTTGGATTGGAATCGACTAGCAAGATCCCGCCTTCCTTCCTATATACCTTTCCAGATCATAGTAAAAGTTTGTAAAATGATTATGTCTGGCACTATTATAGATGAAGGTGCATCAGTGAGTATCCTTTCCTCAACTGCTTGGAAAGCACTTGGTTCGCCACCGCTTATGCTTGTTACACAGAATCTGTTAGGCTTTAACAAAGGAACCAGTCGACCGTTAGGGATCCTTCCTAAGTTACCTATTACTTTGGGAGGAAAGACCGTTTATCTGAATGTGATGGTAGTCCCAAGACCTTTAGATTACAATTTACTTCTTGGGTGTGACTATGTTTATAAAATGGAAGCTATTGTTTCAACACTCTTCCGAGTGATGCGTTTCCCGCATGAAGGCAAGATTGTCACCATTGACTAGCTTTCATTCCTCGATCCAAGCTTAGCTCCAAGTCAATCATCATCCCTAAATAGTCCATTTACATCAACGATATCATTTGAACCTTCATTCCATCCACCTGATAGACATAAGTAGTTGGGTGAATGTAATTAAGCTTGGGGGGCATGCACCTAATGGTAAAGATAAGCTTCCCTGTAGGTTATGTGATTGGTCTATCACAACATTCACCTTTGTCTATTCTAGATGAAACCAGGTCTATCACACCATTCACTTTTGTCTATCCTGGACGAAACCAAGAAGGTGTTGGATAACCGTCCTGCTTCATCGCAGTGATTTTCCATCTAGTTACAGGAGACTCTCCTTTTCATCATGCTGGGGGCATGCAAACCATAATTCAAGCATAGTTTTTTCGTTTCAAGCTTGTGTAAAAATGAAACTGAATTCAAGCAAAGTTTTTTCGTTTCAAGCTTGTGTAAAAATGAAACTGACTTCAAGCATAGTTTTGTCGTTTCGAGCTTGTGTAAAAATGAAACTGACTCCAAGCATAGTTTGTTCATTTCGAGCTCGTGAAAACATGAAACTGAATCCAAGCATAGTTCTCCCATGGTTCAAGCTTGTCTAGAAATGAACCCATTTTTCAATTTTAAACCCTCGTGATTGCCATTCTATCAGCCTTTGAGCCTTGGTTGTGTACATCCCATCACCACCATCCCTTTGGTCGATCATACGCTCTCACTTGGTTGTTTTACCCTTTTTGAGGAACTATTGCAATAAGTGGTCTTATTAGCCAACCTCTTCACAGAATTCAACATGTTTTGAGAAGTTCCAACATCACCATAACTAGTTGCTACCCAAGACACCACTCGTTCCTCAATAGAGTCCTTGTTTAACCCTTTTTAGACTCATTAAATATGAAAATATTGTCGAGCGCTTGTCATTTTTAGCTTGTTAAAGTGATTGGAAATGTCATCCCTCCTGTATAGTTTTATCCTTTTTCGGACCTGAGGGATTACTTCACGAAAAAGAACTTATGGAGTTTTCTTTTTGTCCCTTTTCAAACTCTCTAAACATGAAAAGGACCGAGTTATCCTTGTCGTTAAACTCATTAAAACAATAGCGACAAACTTGTCCATTCTAGACAAGACCGAGTTTCACTGTCGCTAGACTCGTTAAAACATCAAATAGTGACAAGTTTGCCTGAAGGGTGAATTATAGAACAAGCATATGTTATCCTCCTCAAGCTTGACAAAAATAAAGAGGTACTGGTTAGCAATGACTGGAGAAAAAAGGGAAAAAACTTGAAGAATTTATGGTAGTAGGTTGCTCTTGAACATGACACTTTCACTTCATCTCCATTATTGAGTTGGGTTGGGTTATTCCTTTCACCAGTCATCTCACCATTGAACATCATTGGTCTTTCATACCATCCATCTTTTGGGGTTAATGCTACCATTTCATCTGTGTCGTTGACATGTTCAAGAGAAGTCATTCAGTTGAGAAATCACCATCCAGTTAATGTCTCATCCACTGCAATACCTCCAACCTTCATTTTTCATGACCGTCATTCTTGAACCTCATGTCGTCAGTTCATTTTTTCACCTCCAGAAATCATTTTCTTCATTGCGTGTCGTAGATGTGGGATGCATCAAGGCCCTCCTACAATGAGTCGCTTCTTGTCGACATAAGCTCATTATCCAAGAAGTTGACTTAGAAACAACCCTTTCAGTGCTTTGAAGCTTGCATACATCAATGGCAAGTTTCTCACTTCCGGCGATAGGTTGACATCAATGAGCTTTGATCGAAATATTTTGCGTGGTGTTCAACGTCGGATCATATATTCACACAACGTGAATTGTATTGTAGTACCTTGAGGGTCATTATCATTATCGGTGATTCCTCTCACATCTGTTAACAACTTACATAATTGGCTGGTAATCAGGCGATGTCTTTCCATATTCGACTCTAGAGCATCTTTTCAAATGGATTGACTTGTACATCGAGCGAAGATTGAACAAGTTTTAAGACCCTGGATCTAGTTTCATCCATCCAGGCTGAGATATATTTTGGGATATAAAAACATCAAATGTACAAAGGCTTTGCATAGATGGTCATCCTAACCATGGATGATGACTCTATATCTAAAGAATCACCAGTCTGTATCTGCAGACGACTATTTGATCTATGTACATGAAATGAAATTTATAAAGCTGAGCATGGGAATGCCTCCCTCAGCTAGGTCATGAAATTATATTATGATGACGTATTGTATTGTAACTTATGCAGGTCACCTTCCAGTTCGAAACTTCAGATCCTCATGATAAAGCATTTCACCCGACATGAATATTTATGACCTCATGCATTAGGGGGCAACTGTTATAGACATATTTGGGCACATCAACCCCAAACTTATATGTCGATGTATTAGGGCTCATTAACCCCTAAAAGAGTTGTTTCATACCCTAAAGGAACATAGTCATCTGAATACATCATTCCCCAAAAGTTCCATCTGAGAAACCATCCAAAAATTTCCTAAATTGAACCATATTGACTGCTCCACTGGCAAAGTGTGATGCATACTAACTGCTCCACTGCCAGGGTGTGATGCATACTATTTAGGCCTTCTATAGGGTGTGATGGGCGAGGATGGACAAATGTCCGGGACAGTTTGCTAAGTGGATGCTCATGCAATCTTCTAGAAACTTCTCCTGTGCCACTTGCCTCTCTGAATTCGCCCAAGGATGAATAAGGGATCTTAAACCTTCAGTTATCCCTTCTCTTGTGGAACCAATTGTAACAATTGGAATGACACTAATCAAACCCCATGGATGACTTACAACCTTGCACACATCTATAAATGGATCCCTCATCTAAGAGATCTAGAGGTTGGAATGTTGTGAATTGCAAGTAAGTGTTGATAGTTTGTAATTGAGGAAAGAGAATTGTATTGTTGGAGTGATCTTGCTATTTCATGAGGTAAAAAAGGATTGAAGCTGGGAGGATGATGCTGGATCAGACAACTGGGTTGTGATTCTCCCTTCTATTAATAAAGTTCTTCAAGTTTTCTTCCTTATGATTGTGCAATTGTGAATTTTATCATTTGTGAATGCTATCATTCGTTCATTATATATTTGATTCTATAATGTTTATGTTGTGATAGATCATGATGCTTTGATGATTCTTTGTTGTTGTACTTGTGCAGGTACTCTCCAAGCGTGTTAAGTATGGGGAGGAGTTGTAGGTTCTATTAAAGGGGAGAGAGATCAAGCAAGGGATCAAGCGGAAGTTCCAAGTTGGTTCCATTATCTTTCTCTTATATGTTACACATAGAAGAAATTGTTGAATTGCCTTAAACTGTTGTTTCTAGGGTAGCTGCCAAACCTAGAGGGCTAGCATTCTTTAGGAATACTATTTTCCCAGAAATAGGGAGCAGAAGGATGAGGACGCTCATAGAGTTTGAAAATGCCTGAGCAGAAGAAGAGTGTACTCAGTCAACTGTTAATACTGGTATGTTAGCGACAACACACTGCATCAATTAAACAAAAATATTGCACAATAAGACTACACCCAATCAAATGAGTGAAAAATAAAATTAAAATATTTACAAAAATAAATTAATTTAGTTTATATGTTAACTTTATACAACGCATTTAATTTTTAGTGAAATAACAAACTAATTCATAGTGAAAAGGCTCATAGAATGAATTGTCTATTTGCCCATTCATAGTGAAAGGGCTCATGGATTGCATTATCTACATGTCTTGGACAAGGATTATCTATATATATATATATATATATATATATATCATCCCGTAAGATCTACCTTTTAATAAAGGAATTTTAGTTTATTTTATTATTATTTTATAAATATAATAGAGTAGGTATATATTTAAAAAAGTATTATGTATTTTTTATTTTATTAATAATATTTTGGGTAAATTTTAGAATTTTTTTATGAATAAATTGTTATTATATAATTTATAAATTAATTAGTTTAGTAGAATAAAATATGTTTTAATATGCAATTTGAATTTAAATAGAAAGAGAAACAATATTTCATTTAATTAACGAACACAATTTATATATCTATTAAATTATTTATATATAATATCTATTTACAATTATTTCAAATTCACAAACACAATTTCTATATCTATTGAATTATTTACATATATTGATAAACATAAATAGAAAATTGATTTAAAAACAATTATAATTTCTTTATTAAATTGCCAATTTATATATTTTTACTTTTTATTTTTCCATGTATTTTTTTTACAAACTTTTCATAACACAACTTGAACTATAAATTTAATCAATCTGTAACATCTAAGTTTAATGAAGGAAATATACAATCTTGCAATGAATGACTCAAATGTCCCCTCAAAATTGTATTGAATGTTCAAATATCCCCTCAAGATTTTATTGAATGTTCCTTTTTCTTTTGTATTTTTCAATGTAACACAATTAACATATACTACATTATTATTTTGCTTCCTTGTTCAATTTGCCATGTAATTAGTATAAGTGGATTGATACAATTAAATAAAAGAAATCAAGATATTTTATAAAAATAAAATAAAACATTATTATAAACAATTAATCATGTAATTTTTTTTGGTTAACATTGCAATTTTCCATGATCAAAATTGTATTTTTAAATGTATAAATAAACTCAAGGTCTTGAAAAATCAAGTTCTTGAAAAATCCTTATTACAGTAGGAATGTATAATTTTAATCATTAATATTTATATTTCAACAATTTTTATAAAATTTTAATTAAATTTTAACAAAATTAATCAAAATAATATAACAAAAAATATTAGATTATTTTTTGGACTAGGGGAATCAACAATGGAATCAAACTCGTATTCATGTGATACAGAGTCAATTTCGATCACTATCATTATAAGCTTTAATTATAACTACTGAACCTATAAAATAGTAATGAAACTTTAATCATAAGCACTGGCCCTATAAAATGATAATGTTAGCTTAACAAGGAGAAGAATTGAAACTTAAAAACAAATTATAACTTACCTACCATTGAAATTAAAAATAAATATATACTTAGTAAAACATTGAAAATGAAACCTCGCTCATCTGGCATCTACATATATGCTCAAATGCTATATTGCTATTAGAGCATTAATTTCTGGACACTGTCCCAAAAATTCAGTAGGTAAAGGAAAATAAAATCGTGACATTATTGTCGGCTTGAAAGCGTCACATTTTCAATTAGTTTTTGTCGTTAGTATTGTTAGTCTTCATCATTTCGATTTATTTTACAAGATATGAGCACGTTGTGGACGCATGACAGAGCCTTGTGTTCAGTAGAATTCTGATAGGTAGGTGATGGAGAGTATATGCTTTAAAACAAAATGAAAAGAGACATGCGCTGACGCTAACTTTAGTTAGAGTTGTTACACATCTTTGTCACGAAATGTTGATGTAACAAGTTTGTTTAGTTATAATATGAATAAGTGTCCTTAAATGATATTGGATATAATTATGATATGGTATTTGTAATAAGGTTGTATAGTTAGTGTTTTTTGTCACTTAATTTAATAAAATATTTTAATTTTATGATATGTGGTATGTATGATAAACAATAATAATAAAATTGTGAAATAAGTTATTTTAATATTTGTTTAATTTTTTTTTATATTAATTTTGTTAATATAATTAAACATTTTTTGGTAGGTAAAAGTTATATATATATATATATTATAGATATTGAAGAGAATGATAATAAGTTAATAATTATTTATTTAATATTGAATGATAATATTTTTATTATTATATAATGTTCATATTATAGTATACATGTCATGTCATTTGACTATATATTGATATAATGAGAGTTGTACAAATTGTACACAAGTTTTTTTTACATATTTTTTTCAAATTTATATTCTTCAAATTATTTTTTAATTAAAAAATAAAACCCATAAAAATTGTCTATTCAATACTTTACACCAATTAGAAAATTGAATTTTTGAATTTAATTACAAACCATTTGTGTTTATGGTACATAGTAATTAATATATAATGTTATTTTTCAAATTATTTATATTTATTGTACATAGTAATTAATGATATAGTACATAGTAATTAATAATAGAGTACACAAAAGTCAATTCTTACCATCATTACACAATAAGAGGGCAGACATGGTTTTCATCCTCAATGAAAACCATACACAATTTTCTTTAAGCATTGCAACTTGGGCAAGTCAAGAACTTGCAAGTCGAGAATAATAATACAGAGCAAATCCTTTAATGCATAGGGTTTTTTTTTTTTTTTTCACCTGATAATTTATTTATTTTTTATTATTCAACCAAATAAAAAAAATACATTTTTGACCGAATCGTTTGATGAACTCTAATTCATATTAATAAATGTCATGCATCATCATATTTCTAATTCTATGATTTCTATATAGTTGATAATAAATTCGTTGCAAATTTAGCAAATCTATTAAAATTAAATGAAATCAAATTAAACCTTGCATATCTAATTCTAATAAATTATATTGATGTAAATTTTTATTTTTTATTTTTTTCATATATACATACATGTATTTTCCTCAAAAGCAACAAGTCATTGTTATGATTACACTTAATCTCAACTCATAATCACCTCTCAGTAAGGAAAATGAGTTGATGGAAAAATCAAAGTAACAGCGGGGTCATAGTCAAGTCACGCAAAGGTTTAAAGGAAAGCCATGGGGCCTTTAAACAAAACGTCTCAACTCATAGTCAAGCGCCTTCCATTCTACTTCAAATCAAAGTCCAGCGAAGGAACACGACTTAGGATTAGCTTTGTGGGACCAGGGTTAGTATGTCTTTAGAAAATTGAGATGATGTTTATTCTACTTAAACCTTAGGATAATTCGGACAACCAATTTATCTTAAACAATGAGGTAATTTTTTTATTATCTAAAAAACAATTTATTGAAAATTTAACAAATTGGAATGCATGTGAAAAACTTCATAACAAGGAAAAGTCCAAGGCTGCTTATTCAGACTGCCAACATGTATTGATAATGACGTCAACAGTAAAGCTGAAAGAAACGGATAAAACGCCGCAACGCCGAACACTTGGCAGCCATTAATATTAAGATTACCGTACCAACATTCATTTATGAAGTGAAAATCGTTGATACACCAGCATCATTACACAATAAAATCCAAATTGATTTAACCAATCAAAATGCAGAAAAAAGAAAAAATTAAATTATTTTAAAAATAAATTAAATTAGTTTCTAATGTTTAAGATAATGTAGTTTAATTTTTGGTAAATTTAAATTTAATGTCAACATCAATTCATTTTAAATACATTATTACCTTGTTGTGGCAAGGAATAATAACATGATATGCACAACAAATATATATGGATGAATGAATAAAAATAAGTTCAAGTTAGTAATGTATATATGTCCTCTTCCTCTTTTATTTTATTTTTATTTAGGTTTCATAAATATATCATTTAACATTTATGAATGGTAGTTGAAGGAAAATGTTAGAGATGTGGAAGTTGTATAAGGATTTGATTTTGGATACAATAGTGAATGTTAAGTATTGATAGTTTATGGTGTTAATGTTTAGTGTTGTTTTTTCTAGTGTCACGCTTTGTGATTTATGTATTATTAAGTTTTATATCATTTGAAGGGATAATTGTTTGTAAGACTCACTTATTATGAGGGAGGATTAGGTTGTAGTTTGGATTGACAATTATGACATGGTGGATCTTTGCAGTGGATGAAATCAACAACAATAAATGATAGCAAAATTGGGGGTTTAGAATTTTCCATATAGAGAATGGTAATAAATTTTCCAAGTACCATGTTAACAAGATCCACTTTGAACCACAAGACACTGGTCAAGGTTGTTGAAAAATGTAACTAGTGTTGTCATAATGTAATAAAATGTAATTTTTATCATTGACATAATTATTATTATTTATTTATTTTTGGTCAAAGCATGTTCTTCATGCTTATAAGTGTTAAAAATAAATTATTTTGAGTCAAAGAAAACGTATTTGATTCATGTCCCATTTCGACATTTGTAAGAAAAAGTTTTGAATTTTTATTGAGTCAAAATCCACCAAAATGTACAAGTCGACCTGGGCCTCCAAGAGCCACCTATTCGACCCTCCTGGATAACTATATATAAGAGATAGTTTGACTCATTTGGAGATCATTCAATCACACACAAGAAGCACATTTGAAGCATGCAAAGGAGGACAAAAAAACATAATTCAAAGAAGAGAGAATTGAAGGCCAAGAAGAGATAATTTTGCTTGACTGAATTTCATACTTGAAGGAAGAAAAATTTCTATGCCTCTGCAGGCCCAAAATTTCAAAGTTAACCATATTTAGGATAGTTTGACCATATTTGACTTTGACTTTGCAGGTCACTTAGAGGAGGGTTGGACTTGGAGGTTTGGTGGCAATTTTGGGTCTTGGTCATTTTGATCTAATTCTATATGAGAAGGATTTTTGTTGGGTTTTCTCCCTTGTGGGTTTTTGCCTTGGCTTGGAGCCTAATTTTTGGTGTCTCTTGTCTTTTGTTCACTATGATTTCTATTTTCTTGTTTTGAATAGTAATTGCTTGATGAATAATAAAGGTAAAATAAAAGAACACTAAGCTGACTTCACAAGTAATTATCATATTAAAAAATCCCCCTTACATTAAAATTTCAACATTGTATCAAAGCTAAGGAAGATTGAAGAAACAAGGCATGTGGTATTGAATGAAGGTAGTAGTTCCTATCCAAAACTCTGTTTTGAAATAAAAATCCGAACCTTTGGTCTAATATCAAGATGGAAACAATAGTATGAAATATATAGTATCTGTCCAAAAGATCTGGAAATTTCATATCAAGATCTATTCTTTGGGTGAAGTTTGAAGTAAAAGATACTTCAGGAGGCTTGTACCCTTATTACCATATGAAATTTGTCTCGAGGTTGAATACATCAATGTTATTTTTTATGGTTTGATTAATAGGTCGAGCCCTAGAGAAGTCTAGACCAAGACCTAGAAGAGAAAATTGAGACCTTTTTTGTGAAGATCAGATTACTTAGAACCCATAACATTCCCATATACTTGGGCTTAATTAGTGATTCAATATAATCTGAAGTTCTCAATACAAATATGTCTATACGGACAACTTTTGTGGTGAATCTTTATGATGCAAGCTACAGGGAGGTAACATATCCTCTGTAACATCTAAACTTCTAAAACATATTGTCCAAAACTAGTATTTTGTGATATGCGAAAGCACTATGTCATGTGAAGACATTGTGAAATGTCTATGGAACTTCCAATTCACTGTGTTGTGTTAGAAGTTAAGGATAAGTCACATTGAAGTTTTGATGACTGTGAGTTTCATAATCACATGCGAAAGTTCATGCGGACATAAGAAATGATTCTTTAGAGATCAATTACATTACCTCTCCAACATGAAACCTCTATGAAGATTCATAATTTCATCCGAGTTTCTGTGGACTTTGACATCTAAAGTACATGAAAATGGCATTCTGTAACCTAGCTTATTGAAAAATTTAAGATATTTTTTATGACAACAAGAAACCAATATAATACTTTTCCAAGATCCGAGCTATCCAAGCATCCAATTTTTCTGAAGTTTAAATGGCTTGATGAAGCATCAAATTTCAAATATTGGAAGAAGGGTTTTACATGTATAGTCTATACCAAGGATTCAGAACAAGTCTTCACCACAATAATTTGAACTAATAAATAAATATTAGAGTATGTATATGACAGATTTGAACTAGTGACAAATCAAAACATTCTATGGAAAACATCCTAACCCTTGTGGAAAACTATCTCTGATTTACATATTCGTGTATCTTTGAGGCAAGTAACAGTTCGATATATTTCACTAAGACAGTCGAATCTTACTAAGGTTACATCTTCCTATGACATACAAATTCACTGTGGAAACATTCTTCTAAGAGTCAAAGCATCTATGATGACATTAAGAAAGACATCCAAAATTGTCAAATCCAAAAATTCTTCTGTGTGGAAAAATGCGAATTCTGTGGCATTATATATGAGGCATTGTAATTATGTATGAGCTCCTGAGAAGTTTGTGACATTTAATCTATGGAAGAGACTGAAACAATTAAAGACCATAACTTTGTGGAAGAAGTGTAATAAGAGTTCATGTTTGTGGCACTGTATACAATCAATGAAAGAGATTGAATCTACGAAATCATCTTTGTAGTTAAAAGTTGAAGACTTTGAGAGTTATGTTGAAGAACTAAAACAAGTTATCTAAAGGTTTATAAGGCTTATCTCTGACACAAGTATGAGAAGCAACTATACCATCGGGATTTATACATAAAAAGGAGGACCTATTACACCATTAAAGCTAATTTATCTGATTCATTGAAGTCTGTAAGATCTGAAGTATCTTTGTTGGAGGAAAAAGATAAATGTCAATTGACGAAATTTCAAAGGATCAGATCTTTTCAAGGATGGACTGGTAAGCTTAAAATGAGGTATGTATAATTTTTTATTTATGTCAAGTACAGTTCGTATAATGCTAACCTAATGATATAGTGCTCTCTTGATAAATAATATTATATTATAAAAGAAGTGTATGTAGATATATTAGATCTTTGACATTTTAGCATTCAAGTCATTCCTTGCATATAAAGACTAGGTTTATGAAATCTAGGAATGAAGTAAATTCCATCTCACCTATAGAAGGCTTGCCAATAACTTCTCTAATGTTTGCAGCTAACACATTTTTGTAGTATATAGGGTTTGTATACCCTATAAAAGGTTGAAATTAGAAAACCCTAGGAATAAAACCCTAACTCATCATTTCCACTATAAAAGTAAAACCTAGCTCTTGAGAATGACAAAAATGACATCATGGTGATGTGGGAACTAGGTTAGTGAACAAGTCCAAGATTTAGAGGGAGTTTACCTTCTTCAAAAGATAAGTACTCTACATATCCTTGATTACTACTACTACTATTATCTTTGTACTTTTCCTTTTAGTTCTTTCATAATCTTCTAAAAAAGGTTTTAAGTCAAGAAAAGATCTATCTGAACTTGACTAGCAGATGAAAGAATTGGAAGAACGTGGAAAAGCATGAAGATCAAGAAGGAAGAAGTAGTTTGAAGTATACATCAAATAATTCAATTGGATAGCAACATGAAAAATAATCTTAATGAAAGAAGAAGTTCACCTACCTCACCTAGAAAGAGAGAGCTTTGATTAGTTTGATTCAGGAACATATTGATTGGGTTGACAACATTGATGCCTGATAGAGATACTACTGATGATTGGGAGTTGATATGATTTATTGGAAGAGCGTGAAGCAAAATCCTATAAGAAGAAGGAATATGTGAAGGTTTGTGCAATAAAATGTGAATAAGTCCTGCTCCATAAGATGTTTGATGTACTACTTGATGCCATGTTAGATTCAAAATTGTATAGAAAACCGGGAAGGTTGAAAATTTTTATGATGTGATGCAGATAGGAGCCAAGAAGCTACAATGGATATCCATCAAATGAACAAGTAGTCGATGCATTGATGAAGTTCCTCTTCATGATGAGTATTTTTTAGACAAGCCTAGGCTTGTGGTTATTTATCCCTGTTTGAGAGGGAGTGAGGATCTCCTCTGTGGTTGAGAGGGAGTGAGGGTGCACATCATATTCTCCATGTGTCATGTACTATGGCCAAGACTTACAACTATAAGCCTAGTAAAGGCACTGGTAGGGAGAATGGGGGATTGGATAAGCATCTGGGATTGCTATTCTTTGAGGATTTGTACTTTTATTAGGACTAACTTGATCTAGATTTATGAAGGAAAAAAATGAAATACATATATGAACACAGACAAAAAGGTAAAATGGAAACAAAACTTCAATTCATTAATAACAAAGTACTAAAAACTATTTACATGCAGAATGGAAATAGACTAGCTCGGGTGATGGTAACTTTTCTCTGAGAAGAGATGTGGCAAAGACATGCCCTTTTGACTGTGTTACAATAAGGATTGAAGGCCTATTTATTATTGAGAAACAATGGAAAACCATAAACATCCAAAAACCTAACCCTAGGAGATGAAGCACCAAAAGTCTATGGGCCCTGTTGGGGTAAATTGTACATCAATTTCCTGGGTTGTAACTTTGGCATATGATCTAAAATTGATGCGTATAATACCTTGTTAGAAATATCTATCTAAGGAATACAAATTTTGATTGGAAACCCATGTTGTGAGCTATGGGTTTTCTCGTTTTCTAAAAAAATTTTGTTTAAGGCTTCAAAACAACTCTGGAAGTTCATGACTCGAAAAATGCCAAAACTAGTAAATTGTGCCACAATTAAGGAAATTGAAAAAAACAATGATGGGGGTCAGAGTGTAATAGGTGGGTGGCCACTAATATCCACCTAGACTAGTCCCCCCCCCAAAGAAGCAATGGTCCCCATTTTGTTGATTGCATCCATGAGATGGGGAAACTTTTGCTGAAATTGGTCCTTGGTGAGCCACTTGCCTTGGTGCAGGAGTTGGCAAGCTTTGTCAACCCGATATAGTTCGATCTGCCGTTGGCCAGTTTTCTTGATCTACGTGTCCATGATTCGATTAGTTGTAGATTTTTCCATGCAGTCTAGGTTTAGTTCTATGTGTCCAGTAATGGTCAAAAGTATGGCTGAAGGTGGTCCACATTGAACACTAGATACAAGCCAAGGAATGGGGGAATGCTGAGCTCAAAATCACTGTCTCCCACAACCTTGGTGATGGTGTAAGGCTCATATTAGAGTGGTCTAAGCTTCTGATGGGTCCGAGTAAGGCATTATTTCTGCAAATTCAACTAAACTTTGTTTCCCACCTGAAACTTGTGGCACCCGATATTGATCATGTCACTGCTTGTACTTTGCATTGGACTTCTCCAAGATGTTGTGAACCTGTTGGAAGGTGTGTTGGATGCATTCAGTAAACCTGGTTGCTTTATCAACCTCAGACTGCACATGTGTAGATTTTTCCTGTGTAGTTGCATGAGTCACAACGACATCCATAAGACATAATGGTTGAAATCCAGACCCACTTGAAAGAGGAGAGGGGACAGTGCAACCTTGTCGCAACCCCCTGAAACCCTTGAAAATTTGTGACAGAAAGTCATTAATGAGAACTGAGAAATTAGTGGAATTGATACATGCCATAATCCATTTGATATTTTGAGAACCCATGTCTACCTTGTGTAGAACCAGTCGCATGAACTCCCAATACACACAATCATAGGCTTTGACCAAATTGACCTTAAGCATACAAGCCTTCATCTTCTAGACCTTCATGGAGTGGATACATTCTTGAGCTATAGCAATGGTGTCCTGAACCTTTCTTCCTTCTAGAAACTTGAATTGTTAAGGAGAAATGTGCAGAGACAAAGTCTTTTTAAGCTTGATAGCAATCAATTTTGAAATCATCTTATATACATAGTTGCACAACGAAATGGGCCCATAGTCTACAAATGTAGAAGGATTCGTCATCTTTGATATTAGTGCAATGAGATTTGCATTAATGGCCCCATATATGTGCCCTAGTGATTGTGACTCTTTTGCAACTACCACAAGGCCTGGTATCATCAACTCCATGAAGTGAATAAATAATTCCACTCCCATCCATCTAGAACTAGGATTTTTTCTTTGGCACATGCTCCCAATACCATTAAAACTTCTTCCTTTGAAATCGGCTAACCTAGTTGTTCATTGTCATCATCAAAAAACATATTAGGCATGTGATTTATAAACTCCATCCACGAATAAAATTCTTGTGCATTTTCTTTAAACTACCTGCTAAAATGTCTGACAACAACTCATTGAATGTCCTATTGACTGGAAAAAAAAAAAAAAAAAAAAAAAAAAAAAAAAAAAGACCATTATCATCCCTTATTCCCCTTATGGCATTTTCCTTCTTCTTTTGTTTGCATGCACGTGGTTTCTTTTTGTATTTTTATCGCTTTTTGCCACCCAGATAACCCTGCTTTTCATGTGCAATTCTACCTCCCGTGTCATGAGAATCTGTCTCTTTCTCGCTTCAATATCCAATACTTTTGTTCTATATTGATAAAAGAGATATAGAGGGTCTCGAGGGTCATTAAAATATCATATAACACCTTCTATATCTAATATATTCTTAGAATCAACTGACTTCTTATCACTATACCAAATGCTCATTTCCTTTTTAAGGGAAGTTAGTTTGTAGCATATGGAGTCCATATGGTCCTTTGGCGGAGGAAAAAGAGCCTTTTTCCATACCTATGTAACCAATGATTCAAAGTCCTTCATTTTCAACAATGCAAGATTGAATTTGAAAGGATATGCCTGATGCATGTTATCCCCTGCTCAGAACAACAGAATCAGATGGTGGTTAGAAATGAATGAAGGGATGACCATCAATTCAATATATTTTAGGCCATTAAAAAGTGAATCATTGATCAAGAATCTATTCATTTTTTTTGAAATACCATCCGACCCTATATGACCATTCCCCCATGTAGGAACTATAGGATCTAGAGCGACATCTCTGAGAGTGAGTGAGTTGAACATATCATTGAAATAAGAAAACAAATGATCCTCCTTCGCCTTATCCCCCCAAATCTCATTCATACCCATGTACATATTGTTTGCTTAACCTGTACTAAGATAGTTGAACTACTTTAGTTATTTTAATACTCATATTGTTGAAGATATGTTGTATTGTTTGTCACTGATGTCCCGCCCATGTGGACTACTCTGTCAAACATTAGACAAACCATCTTTGTGTTTTCTTGGTTTTAACGTCTGGCACCCCTGTATGGACTATTCCACTGGACGGTGTACGCATTTTCCCTTGAACTTTGGTTTTCATGACAACTGCATCCGCTGTGGACTATTCCACTGAATGCTGGACAGACCCTTATTGCTTACATGTGTTTCTTCCTGGGATGGGACTATTCCTTCTCATCAAGAAGCTCACTTTACTGCCCCCTTTTGACGGTAAGAGAACCCGGTCACAGAGTTACATTACACACTCACCTCACTTTCCTCAAGTTACAACCATAACACTATCATGCGCTGAACAACAAGAGCTAAGGAAAATCTCCAAGATAATGTCAACTAGACCATTGTACCATATGGGACTCCTACACCAAACGATGTGAGGTCTATTTTGGACATCATACCGAGGAGATCCCCTGAATGTTAGTGGGTCCAACACCATCAATAATCCATTTCTAAACAAAACCATTATAATAACAAGTGCTACATAGAAACTAGTCCATACCGCTTAGTTTAAATATAGCTAAATTAAATTAAATCAAATATAGCCAAAAAAATGTTGAAGAATCTAGGGCAATTAGGTTAATAAGATTCTTCTCACAATGATAACTATTTGTGAGGTACTTTTTACTTTTTCTTACAATCTTCTCTTGATATTATTAGAGTGTGTTTTCTTACTTCATCAAATAGTTACCAAAACAAAAGAGACAAGAACACAAGATGTTGGCTCTCTACCAAGGCCAAAACCTCTCACTCTTTGAGAGGAAAACCCGCACAAATTCTTCTTATAGAGATTTCAATTGATAAATACCAAGACCAAAACCCTTTGACCTATAAGCAACTCCAAGAACAAGACACCAATTCTCTTCTTTGTTATTGCTAAGATCATCATCATTTCCGCAACACTGAGGTCATCTCTACTACACCATCGAGATCATTACTGCTGCACCATTGCTGAGAACTTTACTGAGATCATCCTTGCTGCACATTCACCGAGATCATCATTTCACCTTCGCTGAGATCATGATTCCATCTATGTTGAGATCATGACTGCATTTAGAATGTATGCCGAGATAGAGAGTGTCACTATGGGATCACCAAGATCCTTTTACATCACAAACATGCCGATACTGTGATGACTATGTCTAGAGTGTATGAAGTGAGTGTATCATTGTGAGATCACTTAGATCCTCCTCATTACAATTATGTCGATAATGTGACTATGAGATAGTGATCACCAAGACTTGTGAGGAGGCCGAAACCTTATCTTTGTGGTACCCATTTGAAAACCACAAAGATAACCTCATCCTGCACCATGGACAGACTTCTGAAATATCTTACTATGGCATACGAAACCCTTCCTGTGAATGCCCTCTCTTCCTATGACATCTGAAATTTTCCTGTGACAGCCTTCTAAAAACTTCAGGTGAATCCAAGTTATGTCTTTTATGTGGTGACCCTAGCCACATATATATAGTGGTTAGTCATGCATATAAGCTGACATGAGAGAGGGAATCGTTGTGTCTCCTTTATGAGCCGACATGACTTCTTTTTATCTTGTTTGGAGGTCAGATTCTTCAAGAGGGATTGTGATTGTCTTTGGAGGGCTTTAAGACATTTCTATAGACTTGTATACATTGAACATAGGCTCAAGAAGAGCTTGTTCATATGACATTGACTCTTTGACTCAATAATAAATCTTAAGGCTCTCAATGGAAGCCACTAACAAATAAACCTCTTGCTCATGAAACCCATGTAGCAAGGCATACAAAAATAATTTTTTTTCTTTTATTTCATCATTTACAAAGATCATGTCATTATGAAGATCGAACCTAGTTACACTTTCTTTAACACTCCCTCTTAACTAGGGAGGTATTCATAATGGTACTTGGGCATTCTCAATATGAAGAATTTCTCATATAAAGAATCAAATTGGTAACCCATCTGTATAGCATCATAGTAACTAAGATTGTTTCCACAGCAAGGCCTTGACTGACAACTCTATCTCTTATCATATCAGAGCACAATGTTGGTGAGACCAATGACTATAGAAACCTTCATCATTGTCTCTCAAGGTTCATACCCACCCATGTGTTCACTGAGTATGACCTTCTAGGAATATTCTTATTTTGGGTTCCTAGCCTTCAAAGAATATCGGTCCTCTTGCCTACTCTTATCTTGGATGCCCTACACATCCTCAAAGAGCATCGGATGCCAGATGATTACCTAATCGTCCATTCTTTCTTCCCAAGTGAAGACAAGAATGGCTTTTTTTTATCTCTCCCTCTCAACAAGGGAATATATGTTCATTCCCGTAAAGGAATGTACCCAAGTTCCTTCTGACCAAGAACTTTCCCAAGCTTCCTCTCAATTAGGGACTTGTCAGAGCTCCCTCTTAACTAGGGACTCTCCTTTTCATCGGCCACTTCTTCTTCGTGGGTCCTTCAACTGCTTGATCAATTTCTTTCCTTAATGTCATGAAATTCAGTTGAGCTTCTTCCATGTAGGGCATTAGCCATCCATCACTTTCCTTCTTGATTTGTCATGTCATTCCTTTCTTTATGGAAAGTAGCCTTATTGATACATATCTGGAACCTTTATCATATGGTTACTTCTTCCGCATCATGTTTCTTTCAGGCCATCCACCACATGAATGCTAGTTGTTCTTGTACTTACAACTCTTGTTCCGGTAGCCCTGCATGAACTCATATAGACATTATTCGAGAAATCAAAACATAACATTAAATCAAATAGTACCTTACGAGATGGCTCTTCATCATGGCATCTTCCTGTAGGTTTCAACATCCTGCATACATGTTGACACATCTCCCAAAGATATCCATTTTCAAGGGTCTCCATCTTTTTCAGACTTCCATCGAAGTCTTCATATCTTTCCAAGAGATTTCCTAGTCAAATATTATTGGTATTTTGGATGTTGATTGCCTTCATCATGGTTGCATATCTCACGATCTCTTCCTTCCTTACACATTCCATTCCTAGGAGCTTCCAATCAAATTTCCATAATTGTAGTTAACCACCTCATACTTCATATGAGGACATATTATGTTGATTTCATCTAGTGTGATTTATGCCTTCCCACATCCTTTCAGAGGAGGAGATCTTTTTTCCCTTAATCATGCTTCTCAAGATAGAAGTAGTGATCTATGTTACCTACAACCATACGACATGACTTTATAATATTAAATACAAGCATACATACCTCATTTTACCTTTAGGTCATCTAGGCTTCTTCTAGCAACTTCCTTGATTGAAAATATCTTCAATCCCTTGATCTACTTCATTTCTCATGTCATCATACCATAATCCCACGAGTTCCATAAGTTGGATTTCCTGATGAAACACTTGCTTCCTTTCTAGATTAGTGGACCTTCCGATGAGTATTCCATCAGAGAATCTTGAGGATCTTGCATATCCCCATCTGGCAGATGTTTCCTTTTTGACTTGATGACTTCATTCTTTCCTTCAATGTTCAATGGGGTTCCCAAGAACTATATCATTCATGTCTAACTATCATGGATTTTTGATCCTTCTGTCCTTCATGATTCACCATGGTGATATCACGAGCTCTTGCTTCCAATGCTTTCATGATGTTAGAATGCATCTTACTATTTATCATCGTCATATCCATAACAAAATATTTAGGAGCTTATGATAAGACCCTTTTGTGTAGGAGACCATCTCAACATAGTAGAGATCCGTTACTCCCTCTTTCCTTTATGAAAATGTTCAAGTTTTTTAGCCTTTAACACCTTTGTCCACAACTTGTCCTTTTCCTATCTTGCATAAATACCACAAGTTGTTAAATGAGGTAACTTTCTTGTCCCAAGGACACTTGTTACCTTGCTTATCAGTTAGTGTTTTTAAGAAAAATGATGATTACCTTCTTATCATCTCCCCCAGATTTCCCAATCGATATCTTGCGAAGATGTCCCTTCATTCTTTGATACCTTTATTTTTGTGTAGATCAGGTTTAAAAGATATGACCTTCTTTTCTACATTTCCAGAGAATATGTCTTCTAGCATCTCATATATCTCTTTGATGTCTCCTCTCCTGCTACATAGGGATGAGAGGACCTTTGACTGATTTCATCAAAATCCTATGAGTCCCTTGATCCTTTTCCACGCATTCAAACAATGCTTAACCTTAAGAGACTTTTCCATAGATGTCAATGACTTCTCTTTCGGGGGCTATATCTATCCTCTATTCTCATGCAAGGAATTTCGATGACCCAACCAGTTTATAAATCTCCTTGCAAACACAAAGTCATTTAAACAAACTTTATTATAGAATGAAAAATACTTACTTGGAAAGCGAAGATGAATTCTTCACCTTGATCATGTTGAAGATGCATTGATGCTTCCTCCAGTTGATCTTCAAGTTGATGTGATTTTATTTCTCTATACACTGTAGATCCTTGTGGTCTTGTTATAGAGTTTAATCCTTCTTGCTGGTATAGAATCCTAGATACTTTGATTTGTAGACCCTTGAGGCATTATTTTTACCATTCTGCACTGAACCGAGATTACTTGTGCATCGAGACTCTTACCAAGATTCCATTGAGAGTATATCACCAAAATGTAGGTTGAAAAACATGTGACTATGATGATATTGATGTCCTTTCTATGTTGATAACTTGAGCATTGAACCATACTCTAATATGTCATTAAAACTCTGTTTTATTATCCTTACTGTAATCCGCTTCTATGCACTGTGATTTAACATCGAAACTTTGGGTAGTATGAGACTATGAAATTATTTGAGAACTTTCAGATAAGGATCCAAATCAGTCTTACCGTAGGACTAAATTGTCTTGCTGTTGTAGACTGCCTCCTTGATTATATAAACAAAATCCCTTGCCGTTGTAGACTACTGTTGTAGATTGGTCCTTCAATCTTTTATGTAGGTTTTGAAGCATAAAGCCCTTCAACTTGCTTTGATGCCCTTCTTGAGACTTGATCCTTGACTGTCTCTTTTATGCTTGTTTTTTGACTTTAACACCTTAGCTTTGATACCATGTTGAAGAATCTAGGGAAATTAGGTTAAATAGATTCTTCTCACGATGATAACTATTTGTGAGGTAATTTTTACTTTTTCTTACAATCTTCTCTTGATATTAATAGAGTGTGTTTTCTTACTTCATAAAATAGTTACCAAAACAAAAGAGACAAGAACACAAGATGTTGGCTCTCTGCCAGGGCCAAAACCTCACACTCTTTGAGAGGAAAACCCACACAAATTATTCTTATAGAGATTTCAATTGACGAATACCAAGACCAAGACCCTTTGACCTATAAGCCACTCCAAGACCAAGACACCAATCCTCTTCTTCGTTATTGATGAGATCATCATCACTGCTACTGAAGTCATCACTACTGCAACATTGAGGTCATCTCTATTGCACCACCGAGATCATTACTGTTGCACCATTGTTGAGATCTTTATTGAGATCATCCTTGTTGCACCTTCACCAAGATCATCACTATTGCACCTTCACCGATATCATGATTCCATCTATGTCGAGATCGTGACTACATTTAGAATGTATGCTGAGACAGAGAGTGTCACTGTGGGTTTACCGAGATCCTTTTTCATCACAAACATGTCGAGACTGTGAGACAGTGATCACCAAGACTTGTGAGATGGTCGAAACCTTATCTCTGTGGTACCCATCCAAGAACCACAGAGATAACCTCATCCCGCACCATGGAAAAACTTATGAAATATCTTACTGTGGCATACGAAACCGTTTCTGTAACTTCCCTTTCTTCTTGTGACATCTGAAATTTTCCTGTGACAACCTTATGAAAAATTCAGATGAATGTGAGTTCTTTCTTTTCTGTGGTGACCCTAGGTGCATATATATAGTGGTTAGTCATGCATAAAAGCAGACATGAGAGAAGGAATCATTGTGTCTCCTTTTATGAGCCGACATGACTTCTTTTTATCTTGTTTGGAGGCCGACTTCTTCAAGAGGGCTTTACAACATTTCTATTGACTTGTATACATTGAACATAGGCTCAAGAAGAGCTTCTTCATATGACATTGACTCTTTGAATCAATAATAAATCCTAAGGATCTCAATGGGAGCCACTAACAAATAAACCTCTTGCTCATGAAACCCATGTAGCAAGGCATACAAACATAATTTTATTTCTTCTATTTCATCATTTACAAAGATCATGTCATTATGAAGACTGAACCTAGTTACACTTTCTTCAACATGTTCCAGACAATATTTTTTTTTCAATAAATTTAGATATAATTCAAAATAAATATATTAATTTAATTGAATAAGCATTATGATTTACAATGAGATTAAATGATTATTTTAATTCTTTTTAAATTTTATTATATCGTTATCAAATTAATTTATACAATAATAATCTTTAGATTGATTCTAATTTTCAAAATAAAGAATCATATTTAAAATTTATATTAAAAAAATAATATTGAATTTAATACCATAAAAGTTTACATTCATATTTAATCATAGAAGTAAACTTATCATCCTAAATTAAGAGATTAACCCAATTAACTATCACCTTGAATTGGCCATAAAATTTTGCATTAATTATAAAACTATCAAAGATATAAAAATAACCCTTTTGATTTTTACTATTAAAAAAAATACGTTGCAAATAAAGTTGTATTGTGATATTCATACATAAGTTGTGATGGAGATGGAAAGTGCCAAGGTGAAGTTAATTTTAGTCTTTAAATTTTGCATTAGATTTAACATCATTTCTCCCATTCTGTAATTCTTAAAAGTAAAAATATTATAGGTGTTAATACATGGTAATATTAATGTGAAACAAGAGCATGACATATGTGCTACAAGAGCTTGTGTCATGTTTCTTTGTGCATGTTTCTACGTTTTTTCATAGCCTTCCTGGAGCTTATATTCCGAGGTGAGGTATTTGCAGAAAGAGTTACACACCATTACAAACGATTTCAACACTGTATTTGGAATCCATTCTTTTCTATTTTCTGTAGTTTATGTTGAGTTATGATATGATTCACACTTCTCCTGCTGCTACTGGGCATGTAGTTTTGACCTAATTCCATTAATTTGTTGACATAACAAATGTGCTTGCCCTAGATATTTGTGGACGATAACAATTTTATATTTTTCTTCAAATTGTAAACAAAAAGCTTCGAAGTCACCCCAAGAACTGATATGGATTCCAACATATAGGAAACCTGCATTTTGTGCGATGAAGTGGTTCATTTTGCTTGCTTTGCTGTAGCTTCTGCCATGCGTGACACTAGGGTGAATTCTTCTCTAGAGATCCTCAACGAGAGTCGATCAAAGGGCAGTCTTGGTTTCCGTTGGAGTTCAAGGGTCGACTTCTTAGGGATTTATAATGAATCCCAATTCAAAGATAGACCTACACCGTTTTTTCTCTTTGGGTAGTTGCGATGAGACTTACAGTTTCAAGCCTTGCACTACAACTGTAGTGGGAAATTTGTTTTTGCTGGCAACTTATGTATACCTGATATTCAAATTTGCTACCTTTATTACATATGGTTGCGAGCTTCTGTTCGTTGTGATGGGGCCCGATATAATTGGCGGGTTGTTTTTACCTATCCTCAGAGCTTTCCCCAACGTCGTGCTAACCATTGGTAAAAATATTCAATTTAGGTTAAATGGTCTTGTTTGGCTTGGTCTATCACACATAAGTTAAGTATGAAATCCACGTTAATCTAGTATAGATCGACAGGGTCTATTAAGCATTTAATGGGACAAGCAAACTTTTAGGTCTAAACCTGCTGATTTTTAGTGGCTTTACAACTTGATAAATGGTATATCGACATCTGGTATGTCAGAATCCCACTCAGGACCTACGCAGTGTCATTGTTGGACGATAGTACCTCATCACTAGTACCTTGTTATCAGCCCAGGACCACATGGTGATGCTATGCGGCCCTTGTACTTTTGCCTTTATTTATAAAGGCAATGAGTAATAAGATGTTCAAGGTTTACTATTCAAGGGAATGAGTAACAAGAATGAGTAATAAGAATATTTAAGATGAAGATAAATAAATTAAATTATTGTAAAAAAGTAAAAAAAAAAAAAATTGCAACGAAGTTGTATTTTTTAGATCAAACCCAAATTAACACGAATTTGATTTAAAAAAAACCAATAAATTATCTATTCCCTAGGGATAATAAAAGAGGTAAAACGACTTATTTTAGATATTCAATAAAAAAAACCAATAAATTATCTACTCCCTAGGGATAATAAAAGAAGTAAAACGACCCATTTTTAAACCTAATAGATAATAAAAGAGGTAAAACGACCCATTTTTAAACCTATCCATTGTAATATTGTTGAACTATTTAGCATATAATAATATGCTCGTCTAAACTTATAGAACATGGCAATACACATTATGTGTACAATGGCAAAGTAAATTGCGTAGGTCTATGTTTGCATATGATGGTACATGAGTGGCCACAATTCTCTTGCTTGTACCTACGTCATAGCTTCATGTCAGAATCCTAAACTCTTTATGACATTATTAACTATTAAAATATAAACCTACCTCAACAATGCCACATATAACAACCATGCACTACTTAGCAACATGCTAATTAATTAAATGAGCAATAGGATGACAACTTATGGAAGACCTGCAATCTAAACATGCCACGTATGGTACACATGCACTGATTCTTCATTGTTGGGATATCGACCTTCCACAACTATGTCAGTTAGCCATTGCCATCATAGGAAGAGAATACAATACAAAGAGAGAACCTGGATAGAATCGATCTCTTTGCCTGTGATCAAAGAAAATGTTAAAGCCCAATTGCAGCCTATGTTTTGGCCTGGAAAGGTGAGGACTTCCTATACTCTCCAATTCCATATAATTTGTTTTTAAATGTTTCTGGTTGCATGGGAACAATAATTAATATCGTCTTTTAACATTTGTAGTTAAATGCGAATGATATTTTTCTTATGCTCTTTCAAACGGTACAATAGCATATGATTGATAATTCATTTGTTTTTAATTTTTAGACCTACCATGGGAACGAAAATTCATTTCTTTTAAATTCTTAAATGTTGTAGTAGCATGGGAACGCAATTCATTTTGGGTGTTAAAATAATTGTTTGGTTCAACAACATGCTTCTATCTATATATATAATATAAGTAACACATTGCTATAATATTATCTAGCTACAATTCTATAAGTGCTAATGATTTTAGTGTCATTGGTTGCTTGTAAAATGAATGGTCACTTTACATCAAACAAAGAGAGAAATAAAATTGGGTAAAAAATACTATAGGAAAGAAAAGATGTTTATCTTTTGTTGGGTAGATGAAGAGTAGAAAACCCTTACTGATTGATATTCCACCAATGAATTTAGCTACAATAAAGGCCTTTACATTAGCCTCAACCTCAACAAGGCAATGTATAAAGTTGGCTAGAAAGTGATGGCAATGGCCGAAATGAGGCCATGAATTTTTTCGGTGACAATTAATGGCATTTAACCTTGGGTGAGAGTGAATGCCCCTTTCTTCAACCCAATTTCTTGCATTGCATCTGGAAGAAATTGAAGAGCATTAATTCTTTGCTGAATGAAATTGCATTGTAATGGATCTTTCTCAATTGCAATGCAATTTCTTCCTTTTTGAAGGCAACATGCTAGTGTTGTACCTAATTATCAAGTACAAAAAAATAATGAAGTAAATTAGTACAATGACATATTAATTAAAAAAAAGAACATATTGAAATTCAATTCCATGTGGCAAAACCTACCTGAGCCAGAAAATAAATCTAGAACCCAATCTCCTTCATTTGAACATATGTCTATAAGATAGTTAATCAATAATTGTGGTTTCTGATAAATGTTAACTATCTCTCCTTTCGTTTCTTTGTCTTCATATGTTAGTTTTCTCACAACAACATCATAAGTCAGTATTTGGCTATGACTCTTTCTGTCCACCCGATTAAAAATCATAGACATATGGCTATCATCTTTTGCCCAACTATCAATATGAATGAACTCACAGTCATTTATAAATTGTTGATCTTCGTTGTTAAGAAGATTTGACTTTTGCCTGTAACATAAAATAGTAAAAGTTCAATTAACTTGTACATAAATGAATTTTTCAACATTAATCAAATATACCTGTAAACATCTTACCATGTAAGCTGCATCCTTGAATTTTTTTTCCCCTTGAAGCTTGACAATACCGTTGCCAATTGTGTGTTTGAATGAAATGTCACAAATCTCCATAATGGTGATGACGTCACTTCCATAAATCCCGCCACCACTTTATTAAAAGCTTGATAAGTATAAGGGTCACTATCATAGTAAATGTTTGGAATATTGAAACCATGGGGAATATCTGCAATAACCAGGGCATAATCCCTTTTTGGTACGAGTTTAGCAATGTCTTCACAGTCGCCTTGTATTCTTGATATTGAATAGTGTCTAGCCCATTCCAAATGAAATTATTAAGAGTTGGATCAAGTTCAACATTCTTAATACGTTGCTTTCTCAGTCTTTCAATCTTTATTTTTTCAATAAAAGTCTTGAAACTGTCTAGTGCTCCATTATCTTCTTTCCTCATCTTTTACCAAACAAACAAATGTATGTGTAAGTTTTAAATTAAAAATAGTACACAGATGATTAAAAATGAATGTATAAATCAAGTTACCTTTTTAAATGCAAGATAAAAAGCTTTTAATGTTGATGTAGAACTTGAATCTAGATAGTTGCGTACAACATCATCCCAACTATCTTCATTCAACAATCTAACCATTTGTTCCTGAATTTTCATGTAAACTTTGTGACTGCATAGATAAAGTAAGAAAAAGTTAATATAATGATATGTATAACAAATACTACCAATAACAACATGTTTTATTTAAAAGATAACTATAATCCTGGAAATAAGTAAAAATAATTCAGCAAACTTACTTTTGAAATTCTTCAGACATTTCTTCCAATGATAATTCTCCTGACCTCACACGAGATAATATTGTTTTGACAATTTTTTCATCTTTCACTTCTTGCATCGCCCTCCAAGGCGTGATGGTCATATCGTCTGGAAGTTGCTTCAGTTCAGGAGCTGATTTATTGTTGCTACATATCAATGGCTTAGACTTTTTGACCCTCTGGTTTTTAATGCCAATGTCTTCCCACATGCTAAAAATGTCATCAATCAACTTCCAAATATCTCCAGTTCTAAATGCCAATTGGAAAATGTTATCAACACCTCTGAATAAATCGCTATATCTGCTGTCTTTTCCACCTTTTGAATTGGTTTTCTCTTCAATTTGATAACCTATTTCCATACAACATTCCTTTCAGAAATCTGTAGTAATATTCATCCTATCCCCACCACATTTTTCTAGGAATTCACTATGAATAATTCTAACCCTTTGGATGAAAGTCATAGACATCCTATATTCATTATCTGAATTATGATCCCATGCCACTAACTTTGCTTCTGTTTCATTTAAACCAGCATAAATGATACATTTCATTGTTTCAAAACGTGGGTTATTAGGATATTCCTCCATCAATTGTCTTTGAGCTTCAACAGAATGGTCCCCCCCAAGCACATAATAATTGTATTCAAAACATTTTGACTTATCAAATGCTTCTTTGTTGGGAACTTGAAGTGGATCAACAAGAAGCACATAACTAACCACATGAGCATATGGATTGTACCTCATCAATGTCTTCAAGTTGTGAACATGCAGATGATGTGGCTTTCTGACTTGATATTGGCATTGTCCTTCACTTTCCTTATAGGTTTGTCTAACATTTAACTGAAATGTACGACCACCATCAATTAAGTTTCTCTTTGTCAAATTCTGTCGAATGGCATTTTGTTTTGTTTTGATAATGCCATCATCTAAATCAGCTCCTGGTGTAATGATTTCTCTGCTTTCTTTTGAAGTTTCACTAGGTTCTTGACTACTGGTAATGACTACTTCAAGATCTTCAACTCTACTTTTCTTCGTCATAACATTCTCAAGAGATCTATTCTTGGGCATTGTTACTTTTGGTCTTTTACGACCTTCCTCAGTTCCAATGTCATCTTCAGTAATGGCAACATATGCTTCATTGTCAATTTCAACTTCATCGTCCTCAAAAGTAACTTGTTTACCCTTGCTAGATTTATCCACCAGAGGCCTTTTTTTCTGATTCTTTGGATGTAGTTTTGTAGCATCATCAATTACTACATTTTCCATGTTTTCCATATCTTCTTCTGACACTGAGTAAAAATGCCTGACAACTTTCATGATATCATGCTCTATGAAATGAATGCCTCCCAACCTAATTGAACAGCTTTCAACAAAATTCTGCCAAACAAAATATCATATGTTAATATAAACAAAGTTAAAAAAATATAGCGAGACACTTTCAAAACGCAAAATAAAAATACAAATAACAATACTTATGATGTTTTGTGTCATCTCATTTACGATTTGTTTACACAACTTTGTAGATACCTCTCTCGTGTCATATAATGAATATGATAGTCGGTATTTAATCCTTTCATGTGACTTGGGAGCTTTTGTAAGTACGTAAACAACTTCAGTGTCTGGTACCGAACACATATCTATGACTTTTCCCATCACCTCCAAATTTTCATTATTATGGGGTATATCAATGTATAGATATATATTCACATTTGTGCTCTCTCTTTCTTTCACATACCAAACTCTTGATGGAAATTTCACCTCTTTTGAACTTTTCCAATCTGAGATTATCTTCTTATCACTTAAGGCACTTGAAATATTTGTAGCCATGAGCTCAGGTGGAGTTCGTTCACCAATGTTTTTTGAAGATGCACCTTTAAGAGTCTTTGGTCCAGAAAGATTCACAGAAATTTTCCTTGACGCCATATTCCTAAAAAATAAAAACACATAAATTAGTAAATAAAAAAAACATATTAACTTAAATTAACAACAAAAATATACCATAAATTTTTTATTTGTATAATCAGAATTGCCCAGCCACCTCTAATGGGCAGGCGGGTCGATGGGCGAGCGGGAGGTTAGGTGAGGGATGATGAGGCTAAGTGGACATTTAGGCAAGTATGGGCGAGCCCCTACCCACGCGCCCCCCACAACCCCCTACCCAACCAACCTATCCCCTACCCATGCCCTCCCCTCTACCCCCCATAACTCCCATACATATACCCCCCTCTACCTAACTGACCCCCCAAGCCCCTTACACATGCCCCCTCCCCTCAACCCCCTTACCCATGCGCCCCCTACCCATGTGCCCCAACTCTCCACCTCCCCAAAACCCCCTACCCACGCCCACACCTCTACCATCACCCTCACCCCCAACCCCCTCACCTCTCGGCCCTCCAGTCCAACTCGCCCCCCTCTCTTCCCTTTTCCCTCCCCACACTCCCTGCACCCCCTCAGCCGCTCCCCTCACCCCACCCTCTATACCTCCCCCCCCTCCCCGGCCGCCCCTCTCCCCTCCTCCCCTGCCCCCTTCGTCGGCCTCCTCCTCCCTTCCCCCTCCACCCCCGCGGCCCCCTCGGCCGCCCTGACCCCTTCTCCCTCCCCTCGCCCCTCCACCGGCCTCCACCGCCCGCGCCCTTCCCTCCCCTGCCCCCATCCCTCCCGCGCCCTTCCCTCCCCTGCCCCCATCCCTCCCGCGGCTTCCCCTCCCCTCCCCTCCCCTCTGTCGGCCTCCTCCCCCCTACCCCGGCCTCTGCCCGTGCCCTTTCGCCCCCCTTACCCACCCCCCCGGCCACCCCCCTTCCCTCCCCCACCCTCCCTTTCCCACCCCCCGCGGCGCCCCCCTCCGGTCCCTCCCCCTACCCCACCACCCCCCCGGCCGCCCACCACTTCCCTCCTTTCCCAACCCCCCCGCGCCCCCCCCCCCCTTCCCTCATCCTACCCCCTACTGCCCCCCCACACCCCCGTGCCCCATCCCCCCTAACCCCCCACAACCCCCCGGCCCCCATACCCCCTAACCCCTCGCCCCCCTAACCCCCTCCCCCCACACCCCCATCCCCCTAACCCCCTACCCCCATCCCCCCAAACCCCCACCCCCTAACCCCCTACACCCCCCACCCCCTCCCCGTGGCCGCCCCTCCCCACCGCGCCCACCCCGCGCGCCCCCCGCCCACCCCTACCCACCCCACCTTTCCCCCGCCCACCCCCTCCCCCTCCCCCGGCCCCCTCCGCCCACCCCTCCCTCCCGCCGCCCCCTCCCCCTCCGCCCACCCCTCCCTTCCACCGCCCCCTCCCACGGCCCCCTCCGCCCACCCCTCCCTCCCCCTCCGCCCACCCCTCCCTTCCCCCGCCCCCTCCCCGGCCCCCTCCACCCACCCCTCCCTCCCCCCCGCCTCCTCCCCCCGCACCGGGCCACCCCCGCAGCGCCCCGCCCAGCCCGACTGGCGGCGGGTCGATTCCCGGAATCGACCTGCTGCCGGTCGGGTGGGGTGGGGCACCGCGGGGGTGGCCCGATGCGGGTGGAGGAGGCCGGGGGAGGGAGGGGTGGGCGGAGGGGGCCGGGGGAAGGGAGGGGTGGGCGGAGGGGGCCGGGGGAAGGGAGGGGTGGGCGGAGGGGGAGGGAGGGGTGGGCGGAGGGGGCCGGGGGAGGGGGCGGGGGAAGGTCGGGTGGGGTGGGGCACCGCGGGGGTGGCCCGATGCGGGTGGAGGAGGCCGGGGGAGGGGGCCGGGGGAGGGAGGGGTGGGCGGAGGGGAAGGGAGGGGTGGGCGGAGGGGGAGGGAGGGGTGGGCGGAGGGGGCCGGGGGAGGGGGCGGGGGAAGGGAGGGGTGGGCGGAGGTGGAGGGGGCCAGGGGAGGGAGGGGTGGGCGGAGGGGGCCGGGGGAGGGTGGGGTGGGCGGAGGGGGTGTGGGGTGGGGAGGGGCGGCCGCGGGGAGGGGGTTGGGGGTGTAGGGGGAATGGGGCGCGGGGGGTGTGGGGGTAGGGGGTATGGGGCGCGGGGGGTAGGGGGGTGGGAGGGGTAGGGGGGAGTAGGTGGGGGGATGGGGACGGGGTGGGGGGGTGAGGTAGGGTGGGGTCGGGGGGGCGGCCGTGGGAGGGGGGTATGGGGGATGGTGTGCGGGGAGCGAGAGGGGGGTATAGGGGGCAGCCAGAAACAGGGGGGAATGGGGGATAGCGTGGGGTGCGGCGGCCGGGGGGGTTGGAGTTAGGGTGTGGGGGTGCGGGTGGTGAGGGAAGGGCGTGGAGGGAGAGGGGGCACGGGGAAGGAAACAGAGGAGGAAGGAGTTAGGGGGTGGGGCCCATGGGGCCAGCGTTAAGGAAGGGGGGGAGGAGTTGAGATTGGAGGGGAATGGGAGTTAGGGGGTGGGCTTATGGGGAGGAGAGTTGTGGGGTAGGGAAGGAAGAGTCAGGGAAGGGGGTGCATGGGTGGGTGAGTTGGGGGTGGCAAGGGCTGGCGCATGGGCCCACCATGCTCACGATTGACATAATTGTTATTTTGGCTTGGAAAAATTATTAATTTAAAAAAAAAATCTTCTTCGTTAAATTAATTTAATATGAAAATTTTGAAAAAAAATTGAACTTACCTTTCAATTGCGATAATTCTTCATTGAATATGTTGTTGATAGCAATATAGTTGCTCCACAAATTCACAAGTCTTTCAACGAACTTCAGAAAACCTGGATGTGAGGTGAGTAATAGTGATAACGAAATTTAATATATAAGTGAAATTACGAAGATGTTTTTCTGTACGATTAATGTGGGATAATTTGTTTTAAATTATTATAGAGCGAATATTGTAGAGTTATTTTACAATGGATTGAATGTGGGATTAATTTGTTTTAGAATATATTATAAAAAAAAAAAAAAAAATTTAGTTGTTTAGTAAATATTGTATACTTTAACTATTAGAATAATTAATATACAAGTTGTAGTTTACAATTTGAATTTCAGTGATTGATTTCATAAAAAAATTTAGTTTATGTTTTTCAATCAATTGTAGAATAAAATAATAAAGGTAAATAAATCTAACAAACTTTTGGAGGGAAATATTTTCGCGAAAATTTTTGGAGGGAAATATTTTCGCGAAAATTTTTGGAGGGAAATATTTTCGCGAAATTTTTTGAAGGGAAATATTTTTGCGAAATTTTTTGGAGGGAATAATTTTGGAGGGAATATTTCATTCTTTAAGCTATATAATATTCTTAGGAGACTCCATTTGTATCATTCAACATCTTCTATTTGAAAGGGATGGATTGCTCTGATGGTGAGGTTTCGATTTATACACAACTCTATTCATATTGATGAATATAGCGGGAATTCTTCCACTATGAATAGAAAGTCAATTCTTCCACTTAGTCCCGATTCTAAAGACTACGAGAGCAGCACTGATGAAAGAGGGGATGGAGAATTTCAAATTAATAAAGAGTCACAGATTCCACTTAGTCCTAATTCTAAGGACTATGAAAGCAGCAGTGATGAAGAGCATGATGGTGAAGTTCAAAAGAATGGAGTGTCACGATGTCCACTTAGTCCTAATTTTGAGGACTATGAGAGTAGCAGTTTTGAAGAGTGTGATGGTGAAGTTCAAAAAAATGGAGTGTCACGATGTCCACTTAGTCCTAATTCTGAGGACTATGAGAGCAGTAGTTTTGATGTGCATGATGACAAATTTCAAAATAATGGAGTGTCACGGTGTTCACTTAGTCCTAATTCTAAGGACTATGAGAGCAGTAGTGATGAAAAGTGTGATAATGAATTTCAAAAAAATGGAGTGTCAAAGTGTCCACTTAGTCCTAATTCTAAGGACTATGAGAGCAGCAGTGATGAAGAGTGTGATAATGAATTTCAAAAGAATGGAGTGTCAAAGTGTCCACTTAGTCCTAATTCTAAGGACTATGAGAGCAGCAGTGATGATGAGTGCGATAATGAATTTCAAAAGAATGGAGTGTTAAAGTGTCCACTTAGTCCTAATTCTAAGGACTATGAGAGCAGCAATGATGATGAGTGTGATAATGAATTTCAAAAGAGTGGAGTGTCAAAGTGTCCATTTAGTCCTAATTCTAAGGACTATGAGAGCAGCGGTGATGAAGCGCGGGATGATGATTTTCAAAAGATTGGAGTATCACAATGTCCTCTTAGTCCTGATTCTAAGGACTATGAGAGCAGCAGTGATGAAGCGCGGGATGATGATTTTCAAAAGATTGGAGTATCAAAATGTCCTCTTAGTCCTGATTCTAAGGACTATGAGAGCAGTAGTGATGAAGAACAGGATGATGCAGTTAGTCCTAATTCTAATCAGTATAAAGGTAGCAGTGACAAAGGACAGGATGTAGCATCTTCAATAAGTAAACAGCCACATTTTCAACGTAGTCCTAATTCTATGGACTATGAGAGTAGCACTGACAATGTACATGAGGAAGAATATCCATTAAACATCGAGTCAGATTTTCCATTTAGTCTGAATTCTAAGGACTATGACAGTAGCACTGAAGAAGGGGAAGATGAAGGGTATCCTCTCAGTCAAAATTTGAAAATCAGAGCTGATCATAGTGTGGATAAGATTCCTCTTAATGATGATGAAAATCCTTATAAAAATGATGATCCAATGATGGAGATGTTGCCAAGAAATATTGTATCGAGGAGTACGAGCAGACCTTTTCGTATCAATGCAAGCTATTCTAGTTATACAAGGGGTAGAGCAAAATATTTGACGAGAAGAAGTTCTATCAGCGCTCTCATTTCAAGTGAATGTTGCCAAAAAAATTGCTTGAAACATATGGATTTCACATTTGCATTAGAAAGCAGGAAGAGATATTTGTCAATGAATAAAAGCATGCAAAACTCATATTTAGTTGGCTGCATGCAATCTACATTGTCAGGTTATGATTATCATATTAGGAATTTATTATTGTGTAGAAAAGCTTTCAAAATGTTTCATTCAATTGGGAATTTTCGTCTCTCGAGAATTCAAGAAAATTTGGAAAAGGATCCCACATTTTATTCAGAAGTACGTTATAAAAGACAGTTTGGGCCATTATCAAATACTACAATGTCATGGATGAAAGATTTCTTTTCAAAGCATGGAGAGTGTATGCCAAATAGAGAGACAATACATATTCCAGATAATTTTTCAAGACGAGAAATCTACAACTTATACAAAGAATATGCAGAAAGTGCTGAGGGACAGGGCCAATTTATTACATATCAATATTTTGTGAAGATATGGAAGAAAGAATTCAATAAAGTTCGTATTCCTAAGAAGACAAGGTGTGGATTTGCAGTACATGTGCTTCTCTTAAATAAAAAAGGGACAAATGTGAAGGCTCAGAAAGAGGTAAGCGTTCATAACTTTTACTTTTAAAATTGTATAGTCATCAACTATGAAAACATATTTTTTAATGAATTTCTTTTATGTTGTGTAGATTTAATTGTCAAAGAACTTCAGGAGCATCGCGAACAACAAACAAATGAAAGGAATAAGTTGTACAAGCATCGAAAGAAGTGTTATGATAATCCAAATAAATATTTGGGTTTGATAATTGATGGTATGGACCAAAAGAAAACACTTTTACCACATTTTGTTTGCACACCCAAAAATTTACAAGAGGAAAATTTTATTCAGTTTCACTTGGTCGGTTGTATGGTCTTCAATGGGAAAATGTTGCTAAGGGTGTACTTCACAGCTCCAAATATTCATAATGATGCAAATCTGACCATAACCATAATTCATGATGTGATTTCTTATTGGTCTGGTAATCTTCCTGAAGTTTTGTATCTACAATTAGACAACACTTGCCGCGAAAACAAAAATCAGGTTGTTTTTGGGTATCTGAACATGCAGGTTGAATTGAGAATTTTTCAAAAGGTAAAGGTTGGTTTCCTTCTTGTTGGGAACACTCATGACCATATTGATCAGATGTTCAGTCGTTTTTCAGTCACATTGAGGAGGAAGGAAGTTGGGAGCTTGCCATCACTAATTGAATGTATTAAGAAATCATACATGCCAAAGCTTGCTTTTGAAGTGTTGGAAGAAACTGTTGACATGCGAAGGTTTATTCTAGGATCATATGGTGAGGGGAAATGCATTGAACAACTTAATGATATTAGCTTCCAACATCAATTTCGTATAAAAAAAATTGATGGGAAAACACTAATATGGGGCAAGAAGTTTTCAACTACTACAGAATGGGCACCGTCATCAGGTTTGAAATTTTTGAAGTTCATTCCAGATCATCCAATATTTGCATCAAAAATATTGTTATTACAATCAGTTGGTGAAGTTCAGAATGCACGCAGACAGAATAGACATATAAATTATTCTGATTGCCTAGAAGAAATTAAAAAATGTATTAGATATACATATGAGTACTTTGACATTGCTGATTCAGTTTGGTGGGAGTCATTTTTCAATAATCAAAGTGATATCATTTAAAAAACAACCAATGAAGATATACCTTTGAAAAATCCATTTATTTGGCCACAAAATGTGTCGAATGAACAAGAGGAAGTAAACATTGTTGAACAGCAACAAACTCAAGGTATTATTAATTCTTCACAGGCAATGGAAAGAGAGATGTATATTGGTTCCAGAAGATCTCGTGCACAACGTGAAACCATGGAAGACGTTTATAGGGGTTCAGTACATGATATTAAGGAGGGTTGCATGATTGCAGTGCTAGCAGATGGAGATCCCAATGGCTATCCATTTTAGGTTTCTAAAGTTATAAAGGTCTTTACAGAAAATGAGGATGTTGCAGGTGTTGAAGTACATTGGTATGCCACAAATACACACCCATTCAATGGTGTGTATAAGCCAGAGAAGGTAGTTGACAAAAAAAATGGTGGAAAAAGAAAAAGAAAGGGTACAAATATAAATCGCCGCCGTACAGACATATTACAATTGGAGGATGTTGACATACTTGTTTATGACTTCAATTTAACAAAGAGAGGAACTCTTCGCTTCAAGACGACAGAGATTCTGAAAAGGTTGTTACCAGAAGAAACAATGTTGACATGGGAGTCTGCTGAAACCAGTCGTAGATCTAGAAGACTTTTGAAACCTGGAATGTTGGGCATGCATGTGGACTCAGATGGGGCACTAGTTGATGAAAGAGAAGAATATGGAACATCTTCATCAGCATCCAGTCACTCATCTGAAGATGTGAATTCTGATGGTGTGCAAGAAAATATGAGTGATTTTGAATAATTGTTTAAGACAGTTTATATAACTGATGTATGCATCGTATCTTCAAATAAAATTAATGTTTTCCATATGTTGTTAAATGAGAAGTTATGAAGCATTTTTATGTTGTTGGATTATGTCTTAAGTATGATAAATTTTATTGTTTAAATATCTACAATGCAATATCAAATTAGAGATATAATGTCTGTTTTATTCAGTATACAAATAAAGACTTTTGAATTCATTCAGTGATATAATTTGTTCATAATGTCATGGTTTTTTAATTTTATAGTTGAAAAAATTTCAATTTCTTTTGTATCTAGCATGTTGTGGTTGAAAACATGTTAAATTTATACTTAGGAAAGAAAAATGATATTCTACCAGAAACATTAATGTGTTTTTTCCTTAAAAATTAACTTTGTTTGAGACATAAAAAATTGGTTTTATTAGCATTTTTTAAAAAGTTTGAAAATTGACCCTAAAAAAAAAAATCATTATTCCAGTATCATCACTTTCGTTTTGAAGCTATATTTTGCACGAAAATTTCGTAGTAAATTTCGTAGTCACTGCCATTTTTAAAACACGTTCAAAATTGACACCTAAAAAAAAACATCGTTCCAATATACACACTTTTCGTTTTTAGCACTGTTTTTGATGTTTTTTGGGGTTTTTTGGCCAGAGTTCCCGTTTTGAGTTTATAGTTCCCGTTTCAAAGTTTACATTGTTAACTGTCTACTAGGAAAATTGTGTTGTTGCTGACTCTCGTATTGAGCCGTCATGCTCTGCTATCAACACTGCTTTTCAGTCCTCAATATCTTACTGACATTGATCCTCCCACTACTAAATATTGTGGGCCTCCGTAGTAAGGTAATGATTCATGAGGAGAATTCCTCAATGGACCCTGCCCAAATTTCTGTAACTCTTGGACTAAGAATCTACATCGCTCCACCTCACTCGTAAAGGTATAGCTGTATATGCTCCCTCTGCCCACTTAGCTCAAAATTTCCCCTTACTGGAGGTCTCTTCTTGAGTGGATGATTCCACTCTATCTCCTCTCTTCTTCTCTAATTATAGTTGCTCCACAACTTGTTGAGGATGCTTTTCATGCTCCATTTTGAGAGGTAAAGTATGCTCTCTCTCAACCACCAAGTATCTAACCTTTGCCTTGATCCTCAATATTTTACATGCATATTCAACCTCAAGTGCATACATGTTCTTAAATCACACACTGATCTGCTTCACCTCTCCTGTGGTGATGTGTCTAAGGAAAGCCTTTCCTTTTCTAAATATCACAGTGTAGCCATGGTATTCCAATACCGCGACAAAAACAAGATTCTTGTTTAGACCCGGAACAACCATCACATCCTTGAATCTGAGAGGGGAGCTAGACTCCCTCTAAAAATTATCTGTACTAATACCGATCATGCTAGACCTCTTGTTGTCTCCAAAATCAATGTTCTGCTTGAGGTGTTTCACCTCCAAGTCATTGAAGAGATCTCTATTTCTGGTCATATGGAATGAGGCACCGTTGTCAAGATACCACATGATTCCTATTACTGTGCTTTCCATGAATGCAATGACAGTAAAATCAAGCTCAATTTGTGAAGCTAAAGCTTCACCTGCTGCTGGTAATGTAGGCTCCTTCTTGATTGCCTTCTTCTATGGACATTTCTTCGTGTTTGAATTCATGATAGTGAAAGAACTTGATGATGGAAACGTCTTTTTTCTTTCCCTCCTCACCTTGTGACTTATTTACCTTGGCTTTATTTCATTTTCTCACTAACGCAAAGTCCTCTTCCACTTCTTTGGATGAGGTCCCATCTCATTGTCCCGCCTTATGTTATGAAACCAGCTCAAGAAAAGATAGAAAAGAAATATCAACGCCTTAGAATTCAGCCTCTTCGAGGGGGCAACCTCCTTTACATTACATAAATGAACAATTCTTGGATGATACAAATGAAAATACCTTCTTTCTATATATAGGAGTCTAAGTGGTCCCAATACAATCAAAGCCTACATAACAATAATATTGTAGGGCACAACAATAACAATAGTGGGCTTCTATGTGGCACAATAGTAACAATATGGGCACTACATGGGTACATCAATATAAATAAGGGGTATAACTACAATAGTAATGGGGTAATCACTAGTATTATAGGGACCCAACATGCCCCTCTCCTTCAAAAAAGTGTTGTCCTCAACGCTTGAGTAGTTCAGGATACTTCTGCATAAAATTCTCGTCCTCCCATGTGGAATCTTCAGCGGATAAGTTCTTCCACTTGATAAGGTACTCTGAAATTGATCGATTTCGTAGCTGTCGAGTTCTTGTTTCTATAACTGCTTCCGGTTCCAATATAATTTTTCCTTCTTCGTCAAGTTCTGGCAATATTGTTTGAACTGGGAGCTTGTCGCCTATAACCTTCTTTAAGCATGAAACATGGAAAACTGGGTGCAATCGAGAAGCTGCAGGAAGCTCCAATTTGTATGCCATAGTACCAATCTTTTGCAACACCTTGTACGGACCATAATACTTTGGTGATAATTTATTATCCTTCTTAGCTTGCTTGAGGGACATTTGCTTATATGGTTGTAGCCGTAGGAATACCCAATCACCTACATCAAAACTTCTTTCACTGCGATGTTGATCTGCCTGTTGTTTCATTCTATTCTGTGCCAACACAAGGTTATCCTTTAAGAGTTGGAGGACTTGTTGTTGATGTTCGATGTGATGTTCCACTGCCTGAACCTTAGAATTTTCTCTTAAATATGATGTGATGGATGGTGGTTGATACCCATAAAGTGCCATAAATGGGGTCATTTTTGTTGCTGTATGAAAGGAAGTGTTATACCACCATTCAGCCAGAGGCAACCATTTGACCCATTGTGTCTGTTTATCAGATACAAAGCAACGAAGATATCCTTCCAAACATTTGTTTACTATCTCAGTTTGCCCATCAGATTGAGGATGATAAGATGAGCTATGAGCTAACTGAGTACCAAGACAAGAAAATAATTCTGTCCAAAAATTTCCAGTGAAAATGGGATCTCTGTCACTTACAATAATCTTTGGGTTTCCATGTAGCTTTTGAATTGTTTCCATAAATGCAGTAGAAACTGTACTGGCTTTAAATGGATGTGATAATGCACAAAAGTGTGCATACTTGGTAAGTCTGTCAACTACCACCATGATGACACTCTTTCCCTCAGACTTGGGTAAACCTGTGATAAAATCCATTGATACCTCCTCCCAACGTTGGCTTGGAATGGATAAAGGTTGTAATAGACCCGGTGTCTTAATTGTTTCAACTTTATTTTGCTGGCAAACCAAACATTCTGCCACAAACTTTTGAATATCTGATTTAAGGCCATCCCAAAAAAATTCCTTCTTAACCCTGTGGTAAGTTTTTAAAAATCCTGAGTGCCCTCCTAAGGGAGAAGTGTGCAATTCCATAAGAATCTTTTGTTTTAGCTGGGAATTCTTACAGAGGTATAAGCGATCTTTGTACCATAACGAATCATTTTTCCAGCTAAATGTATCAGACATACTGGAATCTTGTTGTAGCTTTCGAATAAGTGCCCACACTTCTTCGTCATTCTTCCATTCCTCCCTTGCTTCATTTATCCAATCTGGTTGGATAATAGAAATAGCGCACAACAATGCTTCCACATCCTCATCCTTCCTTGAGAGTGCATCTGCCACCACATTTTGCTTCCCTTTTTTGTAGATGATTTCAAAGTCATAACCCAACATCTTTGTGACCCACTTTTGTTGCTCTTCAGAGGATAATCTTTGTTCTAAAAAGTATTTAAGGCTATCATGATCTGTTTTTACCTTGAAGTGTCTTCCCATTAGGTAGGGTCGCCATTTCTTAAGTGCATGGAGTATTGCCAACATTTCCTTCTCATAAATAGCTTTTCTTAAAAACTTTCCCTTGATTGGACGACTTTCAAAAGCAATGGGTCTTTCATCTTGCATTAGAACAGCACCAATTCCATTTCCTGAAGCATCACATTCCACAATAAAGGTTTTTGTGAAGTCCGGTGTAGCTAAGACCGGTGCTTGGCACATTGCCTCTTTAAGATGTTCAAAGGCCTTTGTTGCTTCCGGAGTCCATGAAAATGCATCTTTCTTCAATAATGTTGTTAGAGGTGCTGCTATTCTCCCATAATTCTTAACAAACTTGCGATAATACCCTGTCAACCCAAGAAATCCTCGCAAATGCTTTATGGATGTGGGGATTTTCCATTCCTTAATGGCTTTAATTTTGCTAGGGTCTACCTTAACTCCTTCATGAGATACAATATGACCCAAATATTCCACCTCCTGGACTCCAAAGAAACATTTGGATCTTTTGCATATAATTGTTTCTCTTCCAATAGTTGTAGCACCCTGTCAACATGTTCAACATGATCCTTCCAAGACTTGCTGTAGATAAGTATATCATCAAAAAATACTAACACAAATTTTCTAAGGAATGGTTTGAAAATTGAATTCATCAAACCTTGAAATGTTGAAGGTGCATTGGTAAGGCCAAAAGGCATGACCAAAAATTCATAATGACCCTCATGAGTTCTAAATGCCGTTTTCGGAATGTCTTCAATCTTCATTCTGATTTGATGATATCCTGAACGAAGATCCAACTTGGTGAAGTAAATTGATCCATGCAATTCATCCAGTAATTCATCAATGACAGGAATGGGGAACTTATCTTTAATAGTGAGCTTGTTGAGCTCCCTATAATCCGGACACATGCGCCATGATCCATCCTTCTTGTGCACCAATACTACTGGAGCAGAGAAAGAACTTTGACTCGGTTGAATTATACCAGCCTCTAGCATTTCTGCAACCATACGTTCAATTTCACTTTTTTGGACATAGGGATATCTGTACGGCCTGATGTTTGGAGGAACACTTCCTGGAATCAGATGAATAGCATGATCATGATCACGCATAGGTGGGAGACCTTTGGGAGTCTCAAATACCTTGGAATGATTGTCCAGGACTTTTTGGAGATCTGGAGAAATAGATGATTCTAATGTGGAAACATCTAGCGAACATAATTGTGCAATTACACCCCTTTGCTCCTTTTTTAGAAGCTTTGTCATACCATTAGAGCTGATTATCTTTCCTGGTTTCCCTGCAATACCCCTTAATTCAACTTCCTTTCCTTCCACAGAAAATTTCATGAAAAGTTCTTGAAAATTAAAAGCTATTGTACCCAAGGATTGTAGCCATTGGACTCCTAGTACAACATCAGCACCTCCCATTGGAATGGAAAGCATTGGGCTAGTCAATACATATTCTCCCATGGATAGCTTGATATTATGGCACTTTCCAGAGCAATTTATTGTTCCTCCATTTGCAATCATCACTTGACACTCTGGTGCTGGATATAGGAAGCAATTCAATTCTTTTGCTACCCTACAATGAATAAAATTGTGGGTGCTTCCTGAATCAATCAACACTATTACCTTTTTCTTCTTGATTTGTCCTTCTATCTTGATGGTTTGAGGAGTGGTAATTCCCGCCAATGCATTACAAGATATGGTCGGATTTATTTGTTCTTCATCTAGGCTTTGTTCCTGGAATATATCCTCTTCTTTTGACCTTTCTTGCTCCTTTTCTTCTTCCTCTTCACAATCTATGTAGAATAATTTCTTCTCAGCACACTTATGACCTTTTGTGTATTTGCTATCACAATTGTAACAAAGCCCTTTTGCTCTTTTTTCTTCCAATTGTTGTGGTGTCAACCTTGTAGGTTGTGGAAGACTATGGGCAACAACACTTCCATCTTTATAGTTGTGAATGGTATGCTTCCTAGTTGCCATAATTTTGCTTTCCATTTTTCTTGCTAACCTGAATGCCTTCTCTAATGAATCAGGTTCCCAAAGGCGCACATCATGTTGGATATTATCCTTTAAAGACCCTATGAACACATCAATCCTATGCTCCTCTGGAATATCTTTTATCCTTATGTTCAATTTTTGGAACTCCTCAATGTGCTCCATTATTGAACCCTTTTGTTTGAGATTATCAATTGGCTAAAAAAAGTGTTGCTTTTTGTATCCTCATAATGTGCTATCAATTCTTCCGTAAAAATTGCCCAAGTGATAAATTGTTTACGAGAACAAAGCCATTGATACCATACAAACTGATTTGGTTCCAAATATAAAGTTGCCATACGTACCTTTTGTGTGTTTTGCACATTATTGAGATCGAAGAATTGCTCCATCTGTAATATCCATGTGGCGGGATCCTTGCCATCAAACTTCCTCATATCGATTTTTGGAACATGATGAGTCTTCGATCCAACATTAGCGTCTATGGTATCATGATTAACATTTCTTTTGTTCTCATCATGAGTTTCCTTTACTACCATTTCACCATTAGTGACCCTTTCTTGTAGCAACTTCTTCAATTCATCCATCTTATCATCCATGCCATCAATTTTAGCGTCCATGCCATCAATTTTAGCGTCAATCTTAGCTTCCATGCCATTTACCTTAGATTCCACGCCACTTATCTTAGCTTCTGTTAGCTTTTGTGAGCGTGACATTTGTTGCACTTGTTCTTGTAATTTTGATATATCATGTAGCATTTCTTCCTCTTCTTCATGAGTCATGCTAGAGCTTTTAGGTTCCTTACTAGGTGTTTGCATTTTCTTTCCTCGGGGCATCAGTTACCGATAATAAAGTTTTACTATGCCCTTTGAATTCCGTTAAACCAAGCTTACACAAAAATTAAAAAAAAAGCTACACACCTTTTTTCACTTTATAGAAGCCTGATATTGAATCTGATGTATCTCTGTAATTTTGGATCCTCCAATTCTGAAATTGCTACCTGTAGTAGCCTTCTGCGTCCTCTTTCCAATGCCACAGGTCTGATCCAAATTGGATTCTCCCAGGAAGAGTTATGTGAAATCTCCCACCGTGACTTGCTTTTAGACTGGTTCAGTAGAGCGAATTTGTATGACGTGCCACGAGTCACTGTTTCAACCTTTGAATCTGAAACACACAAAAAAGAAACTACAGTCCGTCCTCTTTCTGTACCTTTTTACGAAATTTCAATCCGATCCTCAGAGAGAGATTTATGACGATTTTCCCCAGGTCACCTGTTTTGAATGTAATTCAGGAGTCTGCAAAAAGACCAACTTCCTCAGATCATATCTCCGAAAATATCGCGAGAAAGACTCTGAAATTCGGACCCAAGGTTTAGAGCCAATTCTTCTCAAATGGGTTTTTTTTGCGACTTCTGAAACATCCCAGAAACAAAGTTATAGCGAAAATGCCACGATGACCTGTTTGGAGCAGCGAAACCCTAGAATCCAAAGCTCTGATACCAAATGTTATGAAACCAGCTCAAGAAAAGATAGAAAAGAAATATCAACGCCTTAGAATTCAGCCTCTTCGAGGGGGCAACCTCCTTTACATTACATAAATGAACAATTCTTGGATGATACAAATGAAAATACCTCCTTTCTATATATAGGAGTCTAAGTGGTCCCAATACAATCAAAGCCTACATAACAATAATATTGTAGGGCACAACAATAACAATAGTGGGCTTCTATGTGGCACAATAGTAACAATATGGGCACTACATGGGTACATCAATATAAATAAGGGGTATAACTACAATAGTAATGGGGTAATCACTAGTATTATAGGGACCCAACACCTTATCTCTTCTTGCACCAAGTCAGACCACAAACACTCCCACTTTGGTAGATGTTCCCTCCCATTTACCGAATCTTGGTAGGTGTGCCAGCTCTTGGTAAGGCCTAAAATTGCTAGGCTGACTAGATCATATTCAACAAATTTAATGCCAACACTCCCAAGCTCATCCCAACATTGGGTGAACTTTCTCATGTGTTGTGGTATTGTGTCACCTTTCTCCATCTTGATTTTCTGAAGCTTGTCCTTCAGTTCCAACTTCTTGTGGTCATTGATGTTCTAAAACAAGTCTATCAAGGCTTGCCACATTGCATATGGTGTATCCTTCGTGCCTTTGCCACACATTTATTGCACTTTTCCAGATTTTGTGCATCTACAGCTACTGGTTTCAGAACATTGCTATCAATGTATTCTTTCAATCCATTATCTTCAATGACCCCTTCCATCCGGTCCTTCTAAGAAATGTACTTCAAGCTACTGTTGGGTCCCTATAATACTAATGATTACCCCATTACTATTGTATTTATACCACTTATTAATATTGTTGTGCCCCTATTGCCCCCATATTGTTATTACTGTGCCCCATAGAATCCCTCTATTGTTATTTTTGTGGCTTTATATTATTATTGTTAGGTTGGCTGGGTTATATTGTGACTCCTTAGACTCCTATATATAGAAAGGAGGTTTTGTCATTTGTATCATCGAAGAATTGTTCATTTATGTAATGTAAAGGAGGTTGCCCCCTCGAAGAGGCTGAATTCTAAGGCGTTGATCTATCTTTTATATCTTTTCTTGAGCTGGTTTCATAACATTTGGTATCAGAGCTTTGGATTCTAGGGTTTCGCTGCTCCAAACAGGTCATCATGGAATTTTCGCTATAACTTTTTTTCTGCGTCATTTCAGAAGCTAAAAAAAAAACATTTGAGAATACATCGCGCTGAATATTGGGTCTAAATTTCAGAACTTTTCGCACTATATTTGCGGAGATATGATCTGAGGAAGTTGGTCTTCTTGCAAACTCCTGAATTACATTCCAAACAGGTGACCTGGGGAAAATCATCATAACTTTCTTTCTGAGCATCGGATTGAAATTTTGTAAGAAGTTACAGAAAGAGGACAGACTGTAGTTTCTTGTATATATTTTTTCAGAGCCAAAGGTTGAAACAGTGATTCGTGGCACGTCGTACAAGTTGGCTCTACTGAACTAGTCTATAAGCAGGTCACTGTGGGAGATTTTGCATAACTCTTCCTTGGAGAATCCAATTTGGATCAGACTGGTGGCATTGGAAAGAGGACGCAGAAGGCTACTACAGGTCACAATTTTAGAACTCGATGATCTGAAATTACAGAGATACATCAGATTCAATATTAGGCTTCTACGAAGTGAAAAAAGCTGTGTAGTTTTTTTTAAATTTTTGCGTAAGCTTGGTTTGAAGGAATTCAAAGGGCATAGTAAAGCATTATTATCGGTAATTGATGCCCCAAGGAAAGAAAATGCAAAAACCTAGTAATGAACCTGAAAGCTCAAGCATGACTCTTGAAGAAGAGGAAGAAATGCTACATGATATATCAAAATTACAAGAACAAGTGCAACAAATGTCACGCTCACAAAAGCTAACAGAAGCTAAGATAAATGGTGTGAAATCTAAGATAAATGGCATGGAATTTAAGATAAAGGGCATGGAAGCTAAGATGGATGATTCGAAGACAGATTTGAAGAGAGACATGGCAGATTTGAAGACAGACATGGCAGATTTGAAGACAGATTTGAAGACAGACATGGCAGATTTGAAGACAGATTTAACAAATTTTCTACAAGAAATACTTACTAATGGTGAAAAGGTTGTAAAGGAAACTCATGATGTGAACAAAAGAAATGTTAATCATGATTCCATAGACTCTAATGTTGGATCGAAGGACCACCATATTCCAAAAATCGATATGAGGAAGTTTGATGGCAAGGATCCCGCAACATGGATATTACAGATGGAGCAATTTTTTGATCTCAATAATGTGCAAAACACACAAAAGGTACGTATGACAACTTTATATTTGGAACCAAATCATTTTGTATGGTATCAATGGCTTTGCTCTCGTAAACAATTTATCACTTGGGCAATTTTTATGTAAGAATTGATAGCACATTATGAGGATACAAAAAGCAACACTTTTTTAGCCAATTGATAAGTCTCAAACAAAAGGGTTCAATAATGGAGCACATTGAGGAGTTCCAAAAATTGAACATAAGGGTAAAATATATTCCAGAGGAGCATAGGATTTATGTGTTCATAGGGTATTTAAAGGATAATATCCAACATGATGTTCGCCTTTGGGAACCTGATTCATTAGAGAAGGCATTCAGGTTAGCAAGAAAAATGGAAAGCAAAATTATGGCAGCCAGGAAGCATACCACTCACAACTATAAAGATGGAAGTGTTGTTGCCCCTAGTCTTCCACAACCCATAAGGTTGACACCTCAACAATTGGAAGAAAAAAGAGCAAAAGGGCTTTGTTACAGTTGTGATAGCAAATACACTAAAGGTCATAAGTGTGCTGAGAAGAAATTATTCTACATATATTGTGAAGAGGAAGAAGAAAAAGAGCAAGAAAGGTCAAAAGAAGAGGATATACTCCAGGAACAAAACCTATATGAAGAACAAATAAATCCGACCATATCTTGTAATGCATTGGTGGGAATTACCACTCCTCAAACCATCAAGATAGAAGGACAAATCAAGAAGAAAAAGGTAATAGTATTGATTGATTCAGGAAGCACCCAAAATTTTATTCATTGTAAGGTAGCAAAAGAATTGAATTGCTTCCTATATCCAACACCAGAGTGTCAAGTGATGATTGCAAATGGAGGAACAATAAATTTCTCTGGAAAGTGCCATAATATCAAGCTATCCATGGGAGAATATGTATTGACTAGCCCAATGCTTTCCATTCCAATGGGAGGTGCTGATGTTGTACTAGGAGTCCAATGGCTACAATCCTTGGGTACAATAGCTTTTAATTTTCAAGAAATTTTCATCAAATTTTCTACGGAAGGAAAGGAAGTTGAATTAAGGGGTATTGCAGGGAAACCAGGAAAGATAATCAGCTCTAATGGTATGACAAAGCTTCTAAAAAAGGAACAAAGAGGTGTAATTGCACAATTATGTTCGCTAGATGTTTCCACATCGGAATCATCTATTTCTCCAGATCTCCAAAAAGTCCTGGACAATCATTCCAAGGTATTTGAGACTCCCAAAGGTCTCCCACCTATGTGTGATCATGATCATGCTATTCATTTGATTCCAGGAAGTGTTCCTCCAAACATCAGGCCGTACAGATATCCCTATGTCCAAAAGAGTGAAATTGAACGTATGGTTGCAGAAATGCTAGAGGCTGGTATAATTCAACCGAGTCAAAGTTCTTTCTATGCTCCAGTAGTATTGGTGCACAAGAAGGATGGATCATGGCACATGTGTCTGGATTATAGGGAGCTCAACAAGCTCACTATTAAAGATAAGTTCCCCATTCCTATCATTGATGAATTACTGGATGAATTGCATGGATCAATTTACTTCACCAAGTTGGATCTTCGTTCAGGATATCATCAAATCAGAATGAAGACTGAAGACATTCCGAAAACAACATTTAGAACTCATGAGGGTCATTATGAATTTTTGGTCATGCCTTTTGGCCTTACCAATGCACCTTCAACATTTCAAGGTTTGATGAATTCAATTTTCAAACCATTCCTTAGAAAATTTGTGTTAGTATTTTTTGATGATATACTAATCTACAACAAGTCTTGGAAGGATCATTTTGAACATGTTGACAGGGTGCTACAACTATTGGAGGAGAAACAATTATATGCAAAAAGATCCAAATGTTTCTTTGGAGTCCAAGAGGTGGAATACCTGGGTCATATTGTATCTCATGAAGGAGTTAAGGTAGACCCTAGCAAAATTAAAGCCATTAAGGAATGGAAAATTCCCACATCCATAAAGCATCTGCGAGGATTTCTCGGGTTGACAGGGTATTATCGCAAGTTTGTTAAGAATTATGGGAGAATAGCAGCACCTCTAACAACATTATTGAAGAAAGATGCATTTTCATGGACACCGGAAGCAACAAAGGCCTTTGAACATCTTAAAGAGGCAATGTGCCAAGCACCGGTCTTAGCTACACCGGACTTCAAAAAAACCTTTATTGTGGAATGTGATGCTTCAGGAAATGGAATTGGTGCTATTCTAATGCAAGATGAAAGACCCATTGCTTTTGAAAGTCGTCCAATCAAGGGAAAGTTTTTAAGCAAAGCTATTTATGAGAAGGAAATGTTGGCAATACTCCATGCACTTAAGAAATGGCGACCCTACCTAATGGGAAGACACTTCAAGGTAAAAACGGATCATGATAGCCTTAAATACTTTTTAGAACAAAGATTATCCTCTGAAGAGAAACAAAAGTGGGTCACAAAGATGTTGGGTTATGACTTTGAAATCATCTACAAAAAAGGGAAGAAAAATGTGGTGGCAGATGCACTCTCAAGAAAGGATGAGGATGTGGAAGCATTGTTGTGTGCCATTTCTATTATCCAACCAGATTGGATAAATGAAGCAAGGGAGGAATGGAAGAATGACGAAGAAGTGTGGGCACTTATTCGAAAGTTACAACAAGATTCCAGTACATCTGATACATTTAGCTGGAAAAATGATTCGTTATGGTACAAAGATCGCTTATACCTCTGTAAGAATTCCCAGCTAAAACAAAAGATTCTTATGGAATTGCACACTTCTCCCTTAGGAGGGCACTCAGGATTTTTAAAAACTTACCACAGGGTTAAGAAGGAATTTTTTTGGGATGGCCTTAAATCAGATATTCAAAAGTTTGTGGTGGAAAGTTTGGTTTGCCAACAAAATAAAGTTGAAACAATTAAGACACCGGGTCTATTACAACCTTTATCCATTCCAAGCCAAAGTTGGGAGGAGGTTTCAATGGATTTTATCACAGGTTTACCCAAGTCTGAGGGAAAGAGTGTCATCATGGTGGTAGTTGACAAACTTACCAAGTATGCACACTTTTGTGCATTATCACATCCATTTAAGGCCAGTACAGTTTCTATTGCATTTATGGAAACAATTCAAAAGCTACATGGAAACTCAAAGATTATTGTAAGTGACAGAGATCCCATTTTCACTAGAAATTTTTGGACAAAATTATTTTCTTGTCTTGGTACTCAGTTAGCTCATAGCTCATCTTATCATCCTCAATCTGATGGGCAAACTGAGATAGTAAACAAATGTTTGGAAGGATATCTTCGTTGCTTTGTATCTGATAAACAGACACAATGGGTCAAATGGTTGCCTCTGGCTGAATGGTGGTATAACACTTCCTTCCATACAAAAAAAAAATGACCCCATTTATGGCACTTTATGGGTATCAACCACCATCCATCACATCATATTTAAGAGAAAATTCTAAGGTTCAGGCAGTGGAACATCACATCGAACATCAACAACAAGTCCTCCAACTCTTAAAGGATAACCTCGTGTTGGCACAGAATAGAATGAAACAACAGGCAGATCAACATCACAGTGAAAGAAGTTTTGATGTAGGTGATTGGGTATTCCTACGGCTACAACCATATAAGAAAATGTCCCTCAAGCAAGCTAAGAAGGATAATAAATTATCACCAAAGTATTATGGTCCGTACAAGGTGTTGCAAAAGATTGGTACTATGGCATACAAATTGGAGCTTCCTGCAGCTTCTCGATTGCACCCAGTTTTCCATGTTTCATGTTTAAAGAAGGTTATAGGCGACAAGCTCCCAGTTCAAACAATATTGCCAAAACTTGACGAGGAAGGAAAAATTATATTGGAACCAGAAGCAGTCACAGAAACAAGAACTCGACAGCCACGAAATCGATCAATTTCAGAGTATCTTATCAAGTGGAAGAACTTATCTGCTGAAGATTCCACATGGGAGGATGATAATTTTATACAGAAGTATCCAGAACTACTCAAGCGTTGAGGACAACACTTTTTTGAAGGAGAGGGGCATGTTGGGTCCCTATAATACTAGTGATTACCCCATTACTATTGTAGTTATACCCCTTATTAATATTGTTGTGCCCCTATTGCCCCCATATTGTTATTACTGTGCCCCATAGAATCCCTCTATTGTTATTTTTGTGGCTTTATATTATTATTGTTAGGTCAGCTGGATTATATTGTGACTCCTTAGACTCCTATATATAGAAAGGAGGTTTTGTCATTTGTATCATCGAAGAATTGTTCATTTATGTAATGTAAAGGAGGTTGCCCCCTCGAAGAGGCTGAATTCTAAGGCGTTGATCTATCTTTTCTATCTTTTCTTGAGCTGGTTTCATAACAGCTACCCTCAAGGACATACTCGAGCCTTAGACCATAGAACACCATTCTGATCCTGCTGCTAGATCTAGAGAATATATCTGTACAACTCATTCCTCTTGCAAATAAAACTCACATTCTTCTCTTATATTGTAATTTCAGCTCTGATACCATGTAGAAATTCCTTGTAGCTTCAAACTGCTAATTGTAATTTACTAAAACAATAGACTTGAATCTACTCTACCAACTTTAGAAACAATTAATGATCGAGAAATCACAAAGCATAAGGGAGAAAGAATTCAATCAACACATTACACAATGATTTCCTAGGGAAAGCCACAGCTAAAACCCCTACTATCTCTATCACATTGCTTCCTAAATAAGTTGTGGTTAATACTTAATCAAAACCAAGCCTACCCAAGTCCCTATTTCCTTGCACTGTTCAATGAGGAATTAGGCCCCTATTTAATAGGGAAATTCCTCAATTGGAATTGCGCAAACCTCATTGCCCCTCCTCTGACTACACGCATCACTTGTATAATTTGGATGATTATACAACAAATAGTACACTGCCCTTGAACTCCAATATCAACTTGGTAACTCTCGGATCTAACATGCATGAGTTATTTATGAGTGAATCATCACTTAACTAGTTGAACACATGAAGCAACACCCCATTGTATGACCTCCTACTAGTTCCTTCATCAGTTGGAATTAGTTTCACCAACTTTAACTCTATTAAATTTAGATCCTCAACTAGAATTAACTGAGACAGCTAAGTCAAATTAACTTAGTTAACTCATACAAGTTGTCTTGTGATGTGGAATTACAATTTTATTCGTAATTTAAAAGGGAAAGTTAAATCAAGATTTTTCTTATTGCATTTTCAATAGAGGTGGTGCTTCAGCTCAACGAACACCTTTTGTTGGGACTCAGGCAAGGAAAATTTTTCTTTCGATCTAACCTTAGTAATTTGACTCAAAGGCCAAGTGATATGGGAGAATCCCAACACGAAACTACGATAAGAATTTGTGAGGCACAAAAAGTTGTGAAGCTTTGTTAAAGTGGTTGGGGATGGACAATCCTGAATGACTTTTATCTTAGCCAGATCCATGTGCACACCTTTCTCGTCTATGATGTAACCTAGCTATTGGACCGGATCATGCCAAAGGTGCATTTCTCCAAGTTGGCACACAGTTTGTGCTATCGCAGGGTTTGAAGGACCTGGCGAATGTATTGCAATTTCTCTTCCCAACTCTTGTTGAAGATGAGAATGTCATCTAGATAAATAATCAAAAAGGAGTTGGTGGAGGGCTGCAAGATGTCATTCATCAGCCTCATAAAAGTAGTAGCAACATTTGTAACCCTGAAGGGCATGACCAGCCATTCAAAAATGCCTTGGATTTGAAGGCAGTCCTCCATACATATGTGGGCTCTATTGGAACCTAGTGAAAAGGATGTAAAAAAGAAGTAATTGTGAGGTTCAACATTCCCCCACATGAAGGTCATTGCATGTCCTCATGCAAAATTTCAAATTGATGAACCGTTCCTGTTATTGAACTTATTCAGATACTTGAGCCCAAACATCTAGATTTTTCCTCTTTTCTTTCTTCGTGGTGACTTCCACTCTTCGTTTCTTCATCAAAAACTTATACTTCAGACTTATGACTTTTCTTTTAAGGGATTTGTTCTTTTCTTTCAGCTTCTTATTCTTTTCATACCATAGACCAAGATGTAAGAGAATGTTGTAATTCTTGGTTTATTGTATTTCATTCTTCACTTTCAATGTTTCATGCTCCTATTTTAAGTGCATGTTTAGTGTCTCCAATTCATAAATCTCTTATTTAAGAGTATTTATAATTGAAGGTTCTTGTGGACTATCAGAATGGATTTCTTTTTCCTGATTTGAAGAGGATGCAATGGCCTTTTCTATAGCTCTCTTTTCCAAAGATTCTATATAACCATTTATCTCCTATTGGATTGGGTCAATTTCAGATGTTCTTCTTGCTGGAATAGAAATTGGTGACAAAATGGTTGGTGATGGAGCCCTTGGCTCTTATTCTTCCTCTAGATTGAAAAATTATGTGGATTGTCGAGATGGTTCCTTCATTGTTTTATTGAGTCTTGCAATCCTCTTTACAATATATGAGATCTTAGTAAGAGGATTTTGCTTTTGAATTTTCCTTTTTTCTGTCTTTGCTTGCTTTGTTTCCTCTATTTTTCTTTTGGGTGTGCTTTCTTCCTTATCACTAGTCTTTTTTTCTTCTAACATTTTTCTTATTGAGATTCTCTAATAAATCTGCAAGGGTAGTTTCATCTTCTAAAGGTTGCTCTTGTTGTGGAGGTAGGTCATCATTAGGGTTTATATATAACCTTCTTCTACTTCTCTTTATTTTATCATTGGGTTCTTCTTGTTCTACCTCTTTAAAGTGGGTTCTGACTAAGAAAATTTCCCAATCATCTCGTATATTTTTGAGGTGGGCTTCAATCAACATTTTTATCAAACCATGATGATACATGATATTCTCAATAGATTGTATTTTTCTCTGAGTGTTACCGATCATTTTCTTCAAACTATTGATCAAGAAATAAGGCAAATTAATATCATTCCCCTCAAGGAAATGCATCATCAAACATTCATGATAGAAAAACATACTTCCAAATCTATCTTCACAAGCAATAAATTTTTGAATGACAAACAGTAAATTTCTCCATTTGTTTTTAAGATTTGTACTTGGGATGCCTTTATTAAAGACTAAAGTGTCCATACCTAGATTTTTGAGAAATATTTTCCATTCACTTCCTTCAATTCCTCTGTTCTTGAACCATCTTTCACCAACCCTAGGTAGCTAGGTTACTTCTGCTATGAAGGATTCTATCAATACTATCTTAACATCTCCAATTTCTGCCTCAACTCCATCGAATGCTAAAGCAAAGGAATTTGTAACTTCTTTGTCATAGCCATTAAGTTTCTCTATAAACTCCAACCATTTTTCCTGTTGTAACATCTGTCTAGCTTATGGATAACCCTCCATGAATTTCCGCATCTGACTCTATCCTCACAATAAACCCCATGTTAGAGAAGTCTTAATCTACAACTGCTTCTTTGAAAAGGTTATGGAGTGAAAATGGCTTCGGAAAACAGAGTATGAATGAGGGCGAAATTGTCAATGGAATGGAGTGAAAAGGGTTTCGGGAAAAAAAAGTATGAATGAGGGTGGAATTATCAATGGAACGGGGTTTATGGAGTGGAGTATCTGCACAATGATGAGTGGTGAATGGATTTATGGCCAACTTCATTGACAAGACAAAGTATTTATGGTTAAGTCCAAAGTTGGAATAGTAATGATTACTTTAAGTGGCAGTAGAAACGTCTAATTTATTTCACAATCTATTGTTTCTTACCTTTATTATTTAATTTAATATTTACATACCTTTATATTCATGATTCTTATCTTTAGATTGATCTTTTGTAGGTTTCCCTTGGATGCCTTCAACTACAAGCTTGATCATATTCTTCTTATGCCAAGATCTTCAATTGTCCTAGTTGATCCTTATCAAAATCAGTTGCAGAATTTTCTTAAAGCTACAAATTCTCAACAATTCCATAGCTGCTTATTTTGAAAAGAAAAAGAGGGTTACAAAGAAAATGGGATTAGAGCAAGGTTTAAAAATAAAATCTAAGGTGCCAAGAGTACTTTGTTTTCATCCTATATTTTTTGTATAAGCATGCCAACAATGTTGGTTTTCATGTTTATACATTTTTTTTTTATATTTTTTTCATATTTATTTTTGATTTATTTTATATTTTTTTAGAAAAAAAGGCTTTTGCGAGTCAAGTTGGAGAGGAAGGAGAATCCTTCCTAATCACCTTCAAATCAATATTGTCTTGTAGATATCTAACAAAAGCCTCCCTTGTTAATGGTTTTTGATAAATTCTCAATCAATGACCATTTACAAGAAGGTCACTTTCTCTTCATCAATGGTTCTAATCCTGACTACACCATTATCAAAGATAGTTTCAATGTCATAAGGTCCAATCCAATGTGTTTGAAATTTTCTTTGAAAATCTTTAAACTTTGAGTCAAAAGGTAATACCCAATCTCTAGGCTGAAATTTCCTTTCTTTTATGAACTTGTCATGCCATCTGGATCTTTGTTGTTGAAATATGTTTGTTCTTTAAATAACATCCTGTCTCATCTCATATAGTTCATTCAATTGCTCCATCCTTTGTTTTTTTGCTTCTGATAGATCAAGACCCAATTTGACTATTGTCTTAAAAAGTCTTTATCTGAAACTCAATAGGAAATAGGACTTTCTTCCCATAAACAAGTTCATAAGGAGTATGTCCCATGGTGTTTCTCCATGTGGTACGGTATGCCCATAAATATTATGGAAGCTTTTCTGCCCAGTCTCTTCTATGCAGTTGCACAATCTTGGTAAGAATTGCTTCAATTACTTTATTGGTGGATTCCACCTGTCCATTGGCTTGTGGATGATATGGAGTGGACTTTTGATGTTTGATTTTATATTCCTCCATTATATTATGTAACAACTTGTATGTAAATTGAGTACCTTGATCTGTCACAATTTCCCCTGGCACACCAAAAGAGGTAAAAATATCCTCGAAAAGAAATGAAGCTACAACATTTTCAGTAGCAAAAGAAAGTGCTTTAGCTTCTACCCATTTTGTAACATAATGAGTGCAAACAAAAATGTACCTTTTTTGTATTGATGGTGGATTAATTGGACCAACAAAATCTAAAGCCTATTTTCAAAGGGTTCAATAAGTACTTGAGGCTGTAGAGGCATTTCATCTGAAGGAACACGTTCCCCCATACTTTGACAACTATCACATCTCTTAACATATTATTTGGCATCCTTTAAAAGGGAAGGCCAATAATATACTAAGGGAATGACTTTATAAACAATTATTTTATCAACAAAATGTCCTCCACATGGTTCATCATGACAAGCCTTTAATATCTCTGCTACTTCATCTTCTATGGAACATCTTCGAATGATCAAGTCTGGCACTGTCTTGTATAATTCTCCATTTATCCATGAGTAAGATGTACTAATTTGAATTACCTTTCTTTTCTCTCGAGGAGAAAAATATAGTGGTAACTTCCCTGTAGCCAAATAATTAACAATATTTGCAAACCAAGGAGATTTAATAGATACTACAAAAAGATATTCATAAGGAAAATTATCTTCTAGAGATAGATCGTTATTATCATTTTGAATCCTATATAGAAAATCAAAAACTGTGTTTTGTTTTCCAGGTTGATCCAAAATAGTAATATTGAATTCTTGTAAGAATAACAACCATCTTGTAATTCTGCCATTAGTGATTGGTTTATTCATTAAATATCTAATTGCAGAATGGCCTATATGTATGAAGGTTTCATATCCAGTGATGTAATGTCTGAATTTATTGATAGCATAGACAACAACTAAAAAATCCTTTTTTGTTACAGTGTAATTTAACTCTACAGGAGTCAAATTTTTACTGGTGTAGTAAATGGCATAAGGATTTAAATCCTTTTGTCCTAATACAACTCCTAAATCTGTATCAGAAGCATCAGTCAAAATGTGAAAAGGTATTTTCCAATTTGGTCCTCTTATAATGGGTGCTTCAGAAATATCTTCTTTCAATGTTTCAAAAGTTTTTTGGCAATCAGAATTCCAGATGAATTCACAATCTCTTACGAGAAATTTGAAAAGTGGAGAGGAAATTTTTGTAAAGTTTTCTATGAATCTTCTATAGTAACCAGTAAAGCCAAGAAAAATTTTAACATCTCTTTGACAAGTTGGAATTGATAATTTAGAAATAACTTCTACTTTAGATGTATCCACTCTAATTCCATTCCCTGAAATATGGTTTCCTAAAACAATTCCCTCAGTGAACATCATAAAACATTTTTCATGGCTTAATGAGAGATTTTCTTCTTTACATCTAATGAGAACTTTTTCCAAATTTTTAAGAGTTTCTTCAAAGGAATTTCCATAGACAGTAAAATCATCCATATAGACTTCCACACAATAATGAATTAGATCAGGGAAAATGCCTAAAACTTCACTTTGGAATGTTGTAGGTGCATTACATAACCCAAAAGGAAGTACTTTGTAGGCATAGGTTCCCCATGGACAGGTAAAAGCGGTTTTACCTTGATCTTCTGGAGCTACTTGGATCTGGTTATATCCACTAAAACCATCCAAGAATGAGAAATATTTATTTCCGGCCAATATATCTAAAACTTGATCTATAAAAGGAAGTGGAAAATTATCTTTTAAATTGTCTTTATTCAATTCCCTATAGTCAATGCATACTCTCTATTTTCCATTCTTTTTAGGAACAATTAGCAATGATGAAACCCACTGGCTAACTGATATTGGATAAATGAAATTCACATATAACAATTTTTGTAGTTCATCTTTAACAATTTCCATTAAATTTGGATTCATTCTTCTCTGAGGTTGTGTTGAAGCCTTGAAAATCATTGCAACAACATAGGGGAAAACCACCCAGTTCGTACCTTGGTTAGCAGCTCATTTTCCATTTGGTGTAGTGGCTCCGACTAGGGATAATGGGACCAGTTTCCTAGAAAAGATTTTGATAGTGTTGGTGGGGTGATATATGATGTAACGGGAAAATGATTGAGCTAAGTGTAATCTAATCTAACTAATAAACACATGCATATATCCTAGTTTAACACTATTTAACTATAAATATACCCGGGAATTAAATACAATATGCGATCTACAATGATGTCCTACAACAATTGGTAATAAAGATCATTCAACTGCAATAAGAAATTAAATCGTTTAACAATAATCATTTTGGATAAATAGTTAGACAAAATGATTGAGAAAGATATATCGCATATAAAATCATTCATGTATTCAGAATAGAGTCAAAGATAACATCATACAAAAGTGCAATAATTCTAAACTGTAATTCAGACTTTCACACATAAAATAATTTAAAGAAGAAGTATTGCCTAATACACAAGTAAAACAAGATCATAAGGTAAAAGTACCATATATGACGAGTCATGCTCATATGTTCAACAATATTAATCCAATCTCAATCAATCCAACACATTCTAAGAGTACAAAAGTGCATTTCAGTAGAGCATGCTAGATATTTGAAAGAAAATAGATCCTGTTCCATTCATTCCATCAGAACCTCCTCAAAAGTACAGAAGTGCAAAGTTTCGAAGAATGTTTCTAATAAAATTTCTGGACCTCTCTCTAAATGCATGAGAGGGTTTTAAATACTAAACTATAGGTCCTAAAATAGATTATTACAAAAAAATAGTTGAGGAGGTTTAAACGACCTTCCTCAGAATATGCAAAAAATAAAACTAAAAGAAAAATAAAATAAATGACTAACTCCTTTGGACTTGATCTCTAAGATCGCAAATATCAGTCTTTGGCTTGAGCTGGGTCAGTTGGCCGATCGCAGATTTTAACTGCCCTGCAAATATAGCGTTTGTTAGTGTTGGCACCATCTTTTGTGTTGAGGTTGTTAAGATCCTCAAAGTCATCCACTGACTGTATGGTTTCACTAAAATATTCCAGTATGCTTCCCAATTCAATCTGCTTAGCTATCTGATTGCCTCCTCCTTTTCCTACGGTGTCTGTCTCCACTGCTACTCTAACTGTTTTACATTCGGAAGAAATCCTGGTATACTTTCCGTAACCAGATTCGCACCATGAAGATTTTCATTGATGGCTTCTATTATGCTATTTGCTGCTATCACTGCTATCATTGTTACCCTTTCTGCTTGTTTCAACCGAAAATCACAATCTGTGAACAAGATGTCTTTATGAGACTCCTCCAGCTTTGGTAGGTCAACCTTTAGCCCATCCTCTGCTTCTTTCCATGTGATAAAGTCAGAAATCCTTTTATGGATTTTGTCATACTCAAGTCTCATGTCAATGACTTGGTTTGTTAGCTTATCACTGGTTTTGTAGTAAGGACTTATCTGCGAGATCTTCTAGCAAAGTACTTCCTTCTGTTGCATTAGTTAGGAATTAAGACTGAGTGCTTCCTTTATGAACTCATCAATTTGCAGATTATCCTTAAACTTATTTTTCATAGCTTGTATCTGCGCATCTCTTTTTGCTAAGCTGGCCTGATGTTGTATTCTCATCTGTTCAAATTCCTATTGGAGCTAGGCTACTTGTAATTATGCTTGTTGATTGGATTTTTCCTGAGCTAATTGTTGTTCTAACAGCAGAATTATTTGTTCTTTTTCCTTAAGCAGCATTTGGAGCTCTATCGCTTTGTCAATAGTTGTTGTGGCATAGGATCTTGCGTATTGCGACAATTTTGTGAGATTTTCAGATGGGTCCATTGGCGAGTCCTTCCAAACGATGTCCATTGGTTCATTTTCAGAAGTTGTAACAGTTAGATCTTCCAACTTTCTTTTCTTCCTCTGTTTCTTGGCTATAGATTTGTGGGTAGGACTATAAAATACATCTAGTGGATGTATTTACTCAAAAAAAAATTTCTGAAGTAGGAGTAACAGTAATGATTTCAACGTCCCGAGTGCCCTTAACTCCTTCCTCTATCGTTTCTAGATTTGACTTGTGCTGGGTTTGCTTACGAGTCGATATCTCAAATGTTTGCTCAGGTTTGGATCTATGTGAATATTTTTGTTGAACTGTTCCCATTCCTGTTCCAAGTTAATAATTAGGATTTTACCTCACTGAGTTGATGTAGAGGAAATTTCTGCTTGTTTCTTTGCTGAGGTTTGCTCAACCGTCTCTTCTGTAGTTCCAATTTTGTCCTTTTCGGACTCTTTATTTGTGTTTCCTCCTCCATTTTGAGACTGTTGCTCTGAGTGCTCTGACTCATGCGTAGATCTCTCTTGGGTTTCTTCTTCAGAATTTTCTTTTGAGTTGTCCTTCAAGCTTATACTGGGAGTTGGCTCCCTTGTTGGTTTTATTTGCAATAGGTCCAATGGGACCTTCAATAATATTTTTTCCCTATACACATGGAAATCCCTAAGATCATCTGGGGTTAAAAGTTCCGATGCCAAATGCAACACTTGTGAATATGTTTCTGCATGTAGGAAGAGGTCATCAAAGGCATCCCCTTCGTGGGTGAACGACTTTACTTTTACCATAGTAGTAAAATTCTTAACAATGTCATTTGGGTCATACTGCCTTCCCGGAAATGTAGCTAATTTTAGAGATTTAATAATCTATGCTTCTTTGCATGCATGTCCAAAATCATGTAGCGCAAATGCACCACATTGTAATGGGAATGTAGGCCAAATGGCCTTCTTATTCTCTTTCAGTCCTCGGCTTAATCCACCTTCCCCTACTGTTTGGTAGGCTATTTCTCTAGCCATTAATTTGACGGGGACATAATATGGGAGAACATACGGTGAAGCGATGCTCCTGAATACTCTGATGTAGGTAAAGGTTTCTTTCCCAAACCATCTGGCTACTGGAAATATATCTATCTCGGCTTCTTTAGAAAACCTAGGGATAGTTCTATTGTACACTTCTTTATGGATGGGTAGCATAACTCCTTGAAATATTTTATAAAAATGGCGGTGAAATTGAGATTTCCACAAAATCTTATGGTACATATGGATGGCAAGCGGGTCCTGTACAATCCACTTCTATCCTATATTGGGAAATTTAGAACTAAAATAGATTGCATCCATTACAAAATAACTCATGAAAAAGGGAGGAAACACTCTTAGATAAGAATTTCTCTTCCTTCTATATTATATAATAGCCTTAGCCAAATTGTCTGATAGAATTTGAGCCCAGTTCATTATTGTTGCATTCACTGCTGCATCTATCAATGGGAGCCATTCCGGGGAAAACTTGGTGCTATCAGGTTTACCAAACAATCTACATAGCATTGCTGCTACGAAACTAGGAGGGGGAGAAATGGATGTCGTAGAGTACATACCCATTTTATCTCGTTTGAGCTTGCCTTTGTTTGTTGTCCAAGTTTGTGTGACGTCTGTTGGGTCTTCATTTTCCTTGGAAAATTGCTCAAGGAACTGTTTATTGTAGAGCTTCTATGGCTCAAGTAACCAGTACATGAGTCATAGGCTATTTGCTGAAAAAGACCCTATGACCTCTTGCCTGTGATTCTTGAATGTTCAGTCTACAATGTCTGCCTCATCAATTAACCATTTGACCATGTCCATATATGGGATTATCTTTGGTCTTGTAGCTATGCAGTGCAGGAAAGAGCATTCTGTCTCAAAATAGGAGACATCAGATGACTCCTGGGAATCTGCCTCGACCTTTGTTTCCAGTGGCCTGGGATGCTCCTCTTCTAACAAGTTATACATGGCCTCCCATGTTGTAGTTCCTTCGTCTCTGCTACACATAGTATCAGAGAAAATAGGAATCATTTCAGATTTCTCAGACGCAGCTGCCTTTCCCTTCTTTCCCATTGTTTCTAATAATTCTCCCTGTAGATTTTTCCTGAAATGGAGCAAAGCGGAAGTTATCGGATAAACACAAGTAAGAATGAAAATGAGAATGAATGATATAGATAACCTGAAAAAGTGACAAGAAAGGAGTTTTTTTAATCAAATGCAAATGAAAAGATATTGTATCACGTCAAGCCACTTTTTAACATAAATGCCATTAACCTATATTAAATAGCCAATAATGGTCCCTTATCGCTGCCTTTATTGCTCATTAATGTACCACATCACAAAATGGGAAGGAAAACTTTTAAGGTGGCAGACTTAAGTTGCGAGAATGTTGATTTTGCGATTGTGATGCAATATCGTAAATCACATTATTGCATATTTGTCTGTGCGCTTTCTCAAAGTTCTTTAAGATTATGTGGGATATGAGATGCGGGATAAGCAATATATTCTTTTTTACTTAGAGTGTAGTTTGTTTGAAAGAGTAGTAATCTTATAAAGCGCTTTTCACTATGTGGCGGACTTAAGTACCATTTATGACATTGGATTTTATCGGGTCTGGGCTTCTATCGTATTTCGCAAGATCGCACAGTTCGTAAGATTTAGTCCTTTTTAAGTATCTTGATGTGATGTGATAAGGTTGACTTGTCCTAATATCGCATTTCGTACGTTTCAGCATGCTTTGTGGGTTTGCGTCCTTTATTTGCGCCGATGTGCGATTGCAATATGGGCTTTATTAAATAGGAAATGTCATAGGTCTTAGCTTTAAATGAAAATCCCAATGATATTTAAGTTAGGTGCAGTGATCCTTTTGATCGCAATTCGTGGGTTTTGCTTGTTAACAAGGCTTTTGACACACTTGGTCCAGTGGTATGCGAAAAGGCGAGAATTGCTAGTTTTCAAAGGGTTTTGACTTGATATCTTGCTTTATTCTTAAAAAAGCTTAAAAGAAAGTGTCTAAGTGCTAAATTTCTTTTTGAAGGATTTTATCAAGGGTCCCTATTTATTAATAGAATATTAGCTATTACATCAATAAATGGGGGGTTGTTGAATAGCACAACAGGTTGTCGGATTGGTTGGACATTTTCTTCAATGTAGATATGATGTATGCAAGTATTGGGATCAATTTATTTCATGTCAGTGTATTCCCATGCATAAATAGAGGAATGTTCTTGTAACATTTTTATTAAATCTTTCTTTTGAAATTCTTCCAGATTATTATTCATATTCAAAAAAATTTCTAGAATGATTTCTATTGAAGAGTTTCCAAAATTTTCCATAGAATGTAAAGATAATTGACGAGATGATAAATATTCAATATTACATTTTTCTTGAAAATCTTGTTTAGATTCACAATATGAGGAAGGCTCATTATTTTCCATTAAATTCAAAATTTGATCTTTTTCATCTATTTGTGAAGTAACAAAGATTGGTCGTATATCAATATTACCATCTATCCATTCTTCACTTTCTACCTCTATTGTTGTTTTTTCAAGAGGATATAATGAGAATTTATTTGTTGAACTTCCATAAGGAATAAACATATCACCATATCTACAACTTATAAAAGCATCAATTGTAGCCAACCATGGTCTTCCTAGAATCAATGGATGTCCCCCTAAATTATCCTTGAGTGTTAGAATCATAAAGTCAACATGATACTCCCAAGAATCTAAGGATGCAAATATGTCTTCTAATACACCATCAAGTTTGATAATAGATCTATATTTTAATTGCAATAATGCAGGTGTATATTTATAAAGTTTCAATTGAATAGCAGTTAGGAATATTAGTGAAATTTCTCAACTGAATTCATAGTTTTTTTCCAACTAACTGAATTCTTTTAACTTCTTTCCTCTTTCTTCCTAGTCTTTTAATACTGAACTCCCTGATTGTATTTGCAAATATTGGTATTTGTTTTATAGCTTGTAACAAAGGAATTTTTATGAAAACATTCTTCATTTCATCTATCATATCATAATCAGGCAACATAATTTGTTTTTCTACCCCTTTATCAATTTTGAATCTTTCAGGAAAATGTGGTGTTTGAACAGAAATTGAAGGTTGTTCTATGATGGGAGTTGAGTTTATTGGGATAGCATTAGAATTTGCAGGGGTGGTTTGTTTTTGAGATTTTTCCACTTGGTTGAGATTTCTCTTCCTCAGAGAGATTTTCCTTTTCAGATTCCTGAATAACAACTGATGGTGAATTCTTTTCCAATACTCTACTAGATCTAAGTTGGACATTGTTTAGATCTAATGGAGTTAGAACATAGGTTTGGAAATTTTGTCCTTCCGTAGTGTAAATAGGTTGTGATTTTTTATTATTATTCACGTTTAGAAGTGGTTGGGAAGGCAATTTATTTGGTCTTTGAGGAAATGGTAATGAAAGTTTTGGATTTGGATTCTGAGGTTGAGTTGGTTGAATAGGCCGAGGAAAATATTGTGGTGGAAAAATAGGGTAAGGTTGATGATATTGAGGATATTGAGGGTATTCGCCATAAGTAGTTTTCCATCCCTATGCCCAAGGTTGAGGCCAATATTTCAAAGCCATGGGTGCAGTCCAATTTCTTTTTGATGGTTGTGAAAATGTTTGAGTGTTAAAACCTTGAGTCATATTTGGTTGTGAATTTTTCCATGGTCTCTTAGCAATAAAACAGAGGGGCTCTACTTGATTTGGTATTACTTCCTCTTGATAGACAACTTTAAGACCAGGTATTGAAGGACATTCCTTTGTATCATGATTTTCTGAACATATAACACAGGTTTCTACACTTTTTAAGTCAAGAGGGCATTCTCTCAAAGCATGCTTTTTTTATACATTTTGGACAAAAAATAGATAATGCAGTATTTTTAGCCTTTTGATTGTTTTATACTTTAAGGGTATCTATTTGTTCACTAAGACTCCCCAAAATATTTGTTTTGAAGTTTTCAAACAAATTTCCTAATTCAATCCTACTTACTGTCCGAGCTGCGGATTTATTAATCCTAGACATGATAGGTTCTCTTGGATTTTTCCTAGTTCTTGCTTTACCTCTTGAAATGTGTATGCATAAATCACAAATATCTACAAATGATAACTAAGAAATATCTCCCTTACCCATTAACTTGAGAAGATCAATCCACTCATCTCTGATGGATTTTAATAAGAGATCTTTCAAAGTTTCTTCATCTAGACCATGCATTTTAGCCCTTTTAACATTATAAGAAAATATTTCAATGAAATCTTCAAATTTTCATCTTCTTTTTGCATCATTTTAAAGACTTCATCTTTAAGATTATGGGGCATACGATAATCCTTATATTTCTCTAAAAATGTATCCTTCATTTGTTCCCATGTTCTTATAGAATGTACTCCTAATCCCATGAACCATTTTAATGTTGCATCCTTAAGAGTTGCTGGAAACAAATTCAACTTTTGAGTGTTAAGCAAGTAGTCATAAGCTATACACAAGACTTAAAATTCAAAGAGACATGTTTCAAGATCTTCACTTCTTAATCCATGAAAATTTGGAAGGATGGAGGGTGAGATATTTTTCATTGTGGCTATGGTATCTTCGTCGAAGATGAGAGATCCAAAAGGTTCTGGATCTCCTCTACCACCTCCTCTCACTCTTCCTCCACCTCTTCCACCTCCCCTATTTACTCCTCTTCCTCCTCCAATCCTAGGTTTTTCACCATTGATATTATGTACCTCTCCTTCCCCTTCTCCAACCATTGCAAATTCGTCAAAACTAATGTATGGTTCCAAAATTGGATTTTCTAGCTCCTCTTCTAGTTCATATGGTTCTTCTATCAATGGTAGGTTAAAATAAGTTTCTTCCTCCTCTTCTTCACTAGGGATTTCTAGTTCTTGGCCTAGAAGTTGCTCTCGAGTTGAAGATATAAAAATTTCTCCTTCTATTGGGGATGTAGGATCCTCTTCTTATATTATGGCTTTAGTTGATGAAGTTGGTGAATCTCTACGTTGGATTTCAGATCTTAGTACCTCAGAAAGTTTGTGATTGCCTACAAATATACCTCTAGAATCTCTTTATCTATGCATATCAATTTTTTTTAATTAAATAGGAAAAGAAAATACTCCTATATACACTTCCGTGGAAACAACGCCAAAATGTTTGGTAACTTAATTGACCTTAAATTACTTACATGAATTATCAATCAGGGCTAGTAAACTGATGAAGTGTACATGCACTATATGTGCTAGAAGTCTTTTATTACTCACACAAATTCTAAATTGAATTGAGTTATTGAGATGCACATGTATTCTACAAGTAAATTAGTTATTCCTAGAAAATAAGATTAACTCTACAGTGATGATCACATTCTCTTGTTTTCAAACAAAACTACTTTTGCTTATAAAATTCCACACTTTGCTTTGAAATAAAAATCTCACACTTCTGCATAAATATAAATCAATCGCACACTTTGCATAAATGAAAATTATATACACACTCATTTGCATAAATGAAAATTACTCTAATCTTATACTTAAAGAAAATCACACGTCTTCATAACACACTTGCATGAAAATAAAATGAAACAAACTCTTGCTTTAAACACACCCACATCTGTTTAAATTAAAGATCATACATGTTTGAATGTAACAATTAATTTTGCGAATGAGTCTACTGTCTATAAGAAATATGAAATTATGTCTATTTGACTCAAATGTAAAACTATGTCACTGCTACCATGCTCTATCCATGTGCATTCGAATTCTGAACAGTAGAAATGATTAGAAAAATGATGTTGACTCAAATTTAAAAGAAATTGAAAACATAAATACTCAATTGAATTAACATAAATCTATGAAGCTAATTACTAACTGAAAAATGGAAATCCTTACTGTCTCGAGGGGGCCCTCCACGAGAAGTAGGCAATGACTATGCTATCGATCAAGCACTTAACCACGCATGAATTCTTACTAAGAAAACAAAATGATTCTTAAAAATAGAGTATCAATAACAAAATTTTAGTCTTGCTGTCGCGTTGTTACCACTGTTTTCATTTCTGCCAATAGATATATTTATAGAGCTCATGGAAATTAATTGTTCAGAGCTATACACCTAATCCCTATCAAAAGAAACTAAATTTAACTTGAAAATATAACATCATATAATTTGCTCATGATTTTCTATCATCGAAGCAAATCACGAGGCACAAGTCTCATTCTCACTCGCCTGTTTCCGACTGTGGAGGTTGACTTCACCTTTGACCGCATTACGAGGAACTGTTTCCATTAATTTGGCTCATGACAGTAGGAGGAAATCATTGAGTGCATCAATTACCACCTACCCATATATTTTGCTTCCCAGCTGGCACCTTGGAACTTGTCAAGCCATGGACTTGGCTACAAAATCATGTATTAGCTGCAAAATCATTGTAATTCAGTAGCTAAAGTAAAAATTAAACTAAATATGAAAGAAAAGATAATTGTATGTCTACCATGTCATAATTCCTATAACTTGATGCCTAATGTGTTATTATGAAGATAAAAAAGAAATAGATGGGGTGAAAAAGGATGTCAAAAAGAAGAAATTGTGAGGTTCAACACTCCCCACGGGGTAATAATGTTCCTTATACAACATCTCATAAAGAGTTCTAAGAGGGGGAAATTGTAAATAGAGAGGTTTCCTCATCCATTTTCTCATAGTAAGTTTCCCAGTAGTCCTTGACATGGGGAGCAACCTTAAGCAATGCAAAAGTAATCTTCTCCCTATCGAAGAAACTATGGACCGAAAAGTAACCTTCCAACATATTCAACCATTTTCTACAACATATGCTTCTATTTGACCTTCAAATATAGGGATATCTAAGTTTATTTGTACATTGAAGGGGGCGGCGCCTCTGAAGTGACTGCTAGATGAAGATGTGTCACCAGTGGGCATCCATCGAAGGATTTAGGAAAAGTTGTCCATCATTGTGTTCCTTTGTCGCTCAAGGAATTATTTGAGGAATATTTTGATATGATCTCCTTCTCCCTTGTATTTCTTTTCTTTCGCCATGGGAGGCACTCAGGGTCGGCGAGGTTAGTCTTGCAATGGTTCAACCAATTCAACCCCTAACTCCTTATACCCTAGCCTTTTTGGGGACATGCACAAAAAAATAGAGAAAGAGCATACCACTATGATACCACTAATCCATATTTATGAAGGAACAAAATGAAATACAAATATGAAAAGAGACATAGAGATACAATGAAAGCAAAACTTCAATTCATTAATAATAAAGTACTGAAAAATGTTTACATGGAGAATGGAAATAAACTAGCTCAAGCGATAGTATCTTATTTGTTAGAAGAGATGTGGCGGCTACATTCCTTTTGAACTGTATTACAATGAGGCTTGAAGGCCTATTTATTATTGAGAAATAATGGAAAAACATGAAAATCCAAAAACCTAACCCTAGGAGATGAAGTGAAAAAAGTCTGTGGGCCTTGTTGGGGTAAATTGGTACATCAACTTCATGGGGTTGTAACTTTGGCATACAATATCCGTTTGACATGTATGTTATCTCATTAGAAATATCTATTCGAGGACCACAACTTTCGACTACAAACCCATGCTTCAATCTTTTTCTACTGCTACTTTAGGAACCAAACCTATATTATATGCTCTCCCTGAAGATATAAGTTGCTTTTGCTTTGAATTTCTCTAGTTCTACATGCCTTATGGCTGTTGGCTATATAATCTATCTGACAATGCATATTTTGTACCAATTAAAATAAACTTATAACAATTTAAAATTTCTCATGGTATTGTTGTTGCATGTAAATACCAACCATTAGTGATGCATTTTAGGTCTCTCTTCACTGCTTCTCTTGCTTGTTGCTTCAGAGATTGTGCTCACTTCTCTCGAGCTTCTTAATTGCTTCTCCCCCTTAGATCATACTCCTACAAATAGGGACTGATGCACAAATAATACTAATTGCACCAAGAAATTGATACAAATTGGATGTTGTACCAAATAACCTTCCAATATTCATTCTCAAAAAGAAATGTTCATTCACATGAAAATGCTAATCTATCTAAACCCAATACTACCAATTGACATAGCGATACCAATAGACAACTCAGGGATATGTAAATATTTTACAATTTGTGTTTATGAACACAATATTTCTAAGCATAATAAAATTTACCACTTAAATTAAATAAGGGTATTTCACCCAAGGTGCAAACCATTTATTTACTTAGTATTCTTTCTTCTAGATGCTGAAAATGATTACCTGCTACTACTTACTACAGTAGATCCCCTTGAGCCAGTGCTCTCCGATATCTTGCATTTTCTTTTCTACTTCTACACGGGGACTGATCTTGTGGACCTGACTTGACTGTGGGATTATTTTCATTCCACACTTCTGCTGTAGCTTATCTTCTCCTGCAACATCAATTGTTGTTGTGTACTCCCCCTAAAACCATGTTCTCTCCTTTATACTTTCTCTTGAAATGCTAATACATAAAATAAACAAATTCATTATTGTAAAGGGGGAACTTAGTCATACCTCCAAAGTTCATTATGCATCTCTTTTGTATAATCTTTATTAGGCCCACATTTGACTTATTTGGCCTCCCTTAAGGCCATTCTCTTCTTTTAATGAAGAGAAATAGAGGATCTACTCTCTCTAAATAGATTTTCATCCTTCTTATTCCATACCTTCAATGACCAACTTCTAACATGAGCATTACCTTCTAGCTTCTTCCCTGCCCTTGTTTGGGATCTATCTAGATTGCACAAGGCTAGAGGAAACTTCTCCATCAACCCCTGTTTCTTCACCCAAATATTCTTGCTACGCTTTTTCTTCCTTTGTAACAAAGGCTTGATTGGGTGATTCCTCCCATTGTTTACTTAAAGCTTGCACTTATTACAGATAGCCATTACAGAGGGATTTCTTCCTCCTCTATTCTGCAAGTTCTTTTGATACAATGCACTAGAGATGAACTCAACTTCCTTTTCTCTTCTATTTATTCCCATCCTCAATGACTAAATTGCTTTATTTTATTGCATCATCTGAGATGCATGCCTCGACTTCTCATGTATGTATCCTACTACCTTATGCCCAATTTTTCCATAGTTGTAGCAATCGACATGATATGGGAGTGCAAAAAAGGATTTCTATTCTTGTCAACACTCCTACCAAGGCCTCTACCTCTGCCAACATGCCTTCTCCTAACCACTTTGTGCATTCTTGGGTTGATGCTACCCAACACATCTTTTTTTATTGCATGCCGTCCACAATATATCACTTTATGTGCAAAATTACTACAAGAAATACAATAACCATGAAAATGCTTCTGAGGGTTGAAGATACCTTTTCTTTGAAGGCTTTGTACTTGAGGGGGAAATGACCTCTGCTTGTTCTTTATGTTCCTTCTATGGTTATATTGCAATCTTCTTTCCTTCTGCATATCATTATGTTATTGCCCTTTCTTCTCTTGTTTCCACTGCTTTCTTCACTGCTGTTGTAATCCAACAAATTCCTTTCCTTTATTGTTGTTGGGATCAAAACCAGTCTTGATGAGAGGGGATTTTTTCTTAACAAGCATCTCATCCAAGGCATTTCTTCTCTCCTCAAGCCTCTGATATTGAGATAACTCTTTATTTTTCTTTCCTAGTTCATGTCTCAATGAGACAACTTTAGCTTGTAGTCTCTCATAGTGAGCTTCCTTCTCATTCAACTGATTGGTTAACATCCCATTCAATATGTTATCCTCTTCTCAATGAGCATTTAAATCTACAATTGTTTTTCTCAACTTCTCATTATGAATCTCATATTCATGCAACTACTCCTTTTGCTTGAGATTTTCTTCTGATAGCTCCTTAATCTCCTTTACAGTAGAGATCAACTTCCTCCTAAAATAGATCCTTTACTTTATATCCTTTTCCCTGTTATCAAAGGTGCTAGATGAGTCACCACGTAGATCCAATTTTTTCTCTAATTCCATGGAGTCTTCCATGGGATTAAGGAGTATTATATCTTCATCACTACTAGGAATGCCCTCATTAACTGTTACATGGGAACACTCTTCAATTCTTCATGACATATTCCTTCCTCTTCCTATGAGGTACCCTCTTTAGCTATTGCTACAAATGTAGGTCTCTCTTCACAGTAACTAGATGTAAGACTGTCTTTATCTTCAGAAAAAGAATATGTACATCTAGTGGCTAAATTACCTATCTCTTTACAGTTATCATAGAACAATAGCTTACCTTTAGGTCAACCTAGCCTCTCTTCTGATTCTACATCATCCTCTTGATAGTGATGAGTAGAATCTTGACGATTAAGACAAATATATTCAAACTTCTTAGCATCTCTTCCTTAGGATGCTTTCTTCATCTTCTTCCTTCTTCTCTTATCTCTGCAAGCAACATTTGTAGGTTCTGGTTCACTGCTTGAGAACAAGGTTCATCAATCTCCTTTGTTGCTGCATAACTCTCTTTTCCATAAAGACATTGTAGCTTGTCCAACATTTCCTTTGTTGTATCACAATGCCTTACTTTGTTAGAATTTGGCTTAGATAACCCTTCCATGATAGTATCCTTATATTTTGTATTGAACTCATTCTTTTCTTCGTTCACGATGGAGCACCATACATCAATATCTAAAGCCATTAAATAGGATTCCATTATGTTCCTCCAAATGTCATACTCCGCTCCATTAAAAAATGGGACTCCTTCTTATGTAAGCCAAGTTTGATTAGCCATTGTTTCTTTTTTATCACCTTCAAGCGGTTAAGCTGTTTCTGAAGGAACCGAGCTCTCTTACCAATTATTGGAAACAATGTTAATACTGAGAGAGGGGGGTGAATCAATGTTAATGCTAATTTAAAATTTTATACCAATTTATCTTTATTCATTCAAACTTGGCATACAATATATGAGAGAAACCATTAACAAACCATAACATAAGCCATATGAATCAACACAATCACACACTTTATCAGCAACACACATATGACATAGAGGTTTAACGTGGAAACCCTTTCGAGAGAAAAACCACCAAATGTTTGTTATTATGATTTAAATAAGAGCACCTACTCTATTACATCAATATTTTTTTGAGCCACCACTCACATGAAGCACAAACTTCATGGATTTATTACAAGCACCAACTTGCAACTCTTTGGATTTATGCAAGAACCAACTTGCAAGAGGCACCAACCCCCAAGCTTTCTTCAGACACCCATTAGAGATGGAAGCACCAACTTCATGTATGCAGGCTCCAATCCACACTCAACAAGGAAATAATGTTCTTAGTAGATGGAAACCACTCTGCTTGATATCAACTTTGTTCTCCTCTGAAACCTTCACTCTACTTATTCCACACAACACTTTATTTTCTTCTCATTCAGAAACATAATACACTCATCTCACGACCCTATGCTCTTAGAACCACATACTCAGCTCTCGACCCCTTCTATTCCGTAGGCTCTCTGGACCTCTCACAACAACACATGCACACTCTAGGCCTCTTTCCTCTGCATAGGCACTCTCAGTCTGCTCTCTACAATACAAGAACACTTGGCCTTTTCTTAACAGTGCTCTCCCACATATCTCTCCACTAAGATCACACAACAATGCTTCTTCCCCCCATTTCTCAATGGAAATCCTAGGTTTTGTTTCACTGTTAAACGTTGATCAATGTTGTCCCTGCTGAAAGTTTCATTGTCTGAGAGAATTATGAGCATGGTTCTCCATCATGTTGTTGCATCTGAGCACTTGCCATTGCTGCACCATTAATTAGGAGAATGGGCTTCGTTCACTCAACAATTGCGGCTAAAACACAATTAATGCAAGGAATGTCCACTTGAGGGCCTTCCATACTGAGAAATAAATTCTCAGTCAAACTGTGAATGCTAGGAGTTCCTCCATTAATTTTTCATCGCACAGCCAACATATTTGTCTCTTCACATGGCTCTCCATTCATCTTAATTGCTTCACAGATATCAACATGTACCTCAGTCATGGATTTTGTTTATTTATTTTTAAGGCACATAGAAGTCAAGGAAAAACTGCAACATGCCATTAGAGCTTTTGCACTTAGCCAATTTTTCATTTAATTGCTTGTAGCTTGCAAGAAGGCTCAAGCATGGTTGTTCTGGAGTCAACTTCTACCTTTGCAAATCATGGTCCTCTCTGTCTATGTTTCCTGCCTTCGACAATTAATAATGACTCCATTAAGGCATCTTTGAAATCATGGTCCTATTCACTTATAAACAGCTATTTCTACAATCATCATTATTCCAAGGACACCAACCCTTATGTGCGCATTTATCAAGCTTCCGACTCATCCATGCCCTTGAAACAATGTAAACTTTGAAACGGGAACTAATACTGTTACTCGTTTTGTAGAGATAGCAAGAAAGTGACCTGATTTTTAAAAGGGATGATGCAGAACACACATGTTTTTTCTAGAGCATAGTCTTTGGCACTTTAATTTTTTTTATGTACATTACGTTTTAGAATGGTAGTGATTTTCATGCTGATTTAAAAAAGTGGGTATTCTGCATCAGACCCTTATTTTAAATACCTATTTTTTGACTTTAAATTTTCTAATGTATGAAATGTAAATAATTATTTTGTAAATTTAATAATTTTTTAAGTGGTCGTTTTCTTCATATTTTCTTGTTTTTTATTTTAATTTTAATTTTTTTATAGTGAGGTTTTTATTGTTTTGCATTTTTAAATTAGAAGGTCGATATTTTGAATTTTCGATATTCTACATATTTATACATCCTTAATTAATTTTTCAATCCACATGAAATAATTGTTTCTAAAAAACAATATTTTTTAACAATGGACATAAAAATAACCATTTTTAACATAAATATAACTAAAAAACTACACGTTTTGATAATTTTTTGCTAGAATTGACATGTCAAAATCACAATTTTATACTAAAATTTCAACTAAAAATGGCTAAATAATAGTTTTTTTTTATGAACTTCATGTCAAAAAAATAATAATAATCATTTTTTTTCAAAAAATAATGATTAACTTAAAAATTAATGCGAAAATCACATATTACAAATATTGAACGCATAACAACCTTAATTGAGTGTTTATTCTTCTCATAAAATGTTAAAGTCAAAACATTGCAAAGCTTGATTTCCAAGCATAACTTAAATTTAATCAACAATGTCACGTAATCCAAACTCTTCGTCCTCTAGAGTTTCATCATTGTCTTCTTCCAAAATATTTTCTGCTTCCTTTTACTAATTTTCCTCTTCTAATGGATCTTTGATGTCTGCGAATCTCCCAATGTATGTCTTTCCAAACATTCCATGTAATGGTGGTTGGGGTTCCTTTGCCTTTTTTACCACACGTGGATCACTAAAGTCCCCTTTCTTCAACCCAATTTCTTTCATTGCATCTGGAAGAAATTGAAGAGAATTAATTCTTTGCTGAATGAAATTGCACTGTATTGGATCTTTTTCAATTGCAATGCAATTTCTTCCTTTTTGAAGGAAACATGCTAGTGTTGTACCTAATTATCAAGGACAAAAGAAATAATGAAGTAAATTAGTACAATGAGAGATAAATTAATAAATAACTTATTGAAATTCAATTCCATATAATAAAACTTACCTGAGCCAGAAAATAAATCCAAAACCCAATCTCCTTCATCTGACTGCCACAAAGACATGGCTAAATCGAGCTCCTAAATAACATTGTGTTAAATTGTTTAAGTGCTCAAACAACTTGATCCAGTGCTTAAAAAGGTCTCAATTGAGCAATCATTTTTTCCACCCAAAAGTGCCATCTATTGGAGTGAAATCATATCATATGTAGCTAAAGGCTAGACAAAATATGTTTCAGATAAAGACATAAATGGTCATAATACCTATACATATCCCTTATACAAGGATGTAGAGCACCAATCATGCAATCAATAGAATTTAATATTTAATTCCATTTATTGATATTATCTTTTGGGATGTTTTTATAAAAAAATTGAAAGGTTGTTAATATCCTTTCCTCTTAATGTTGCATTTATCCATACTTCAATGATTAATAACGTCATAAATGAAACTAGAAATTGGTGAAGATAAATTGTGAAAACCAAGACTTACCTATTATAATCACTAGTTAAAAATGGTAGCAAGATCTTTGCATCAAAGAGGACACCACTGGGTAAGATTTTGACAAACCTTATTTAATGTAGTTGTTAGTCTATATAGACTATGATGCTTTTAGTTTTGATTTGTTAATATATTTGTTTTAAAAGAAAAAAAATAAAAATAAATTTAGTACCAACGATATCATTTTAAATATAATTAAACTCAATTTTTATTTTTTATTCAAAAATATCTTATTTAATTTTAATTCAAATCTTAATTTTTATTTAAAAATCTCATCTAACTTAATCTTGTTTTTCATTTTTATTTAAATTAACTAAATATTTCATTATCACAATCTTATATATATATATATATATATATAGAAAGGAAAATTGTCATTTATTAATTAACTCTATTTCCTTTTGATGTCAAAATAATAATACATTATACATGGAAAGGGTAATTTCTAGCATTAATTTTCTACTTCAAAATCTCGTATTTTTTCTAACTCACTCCCAATTCCCTCGAAATAGAATAATACACTATCACACGTGGAGAGCATTTTATGGTATTATTTCTTTGTAGGTGTCAGGCGGAAAAGGCACACCTCCCCGTCCCATGATTACCTGGATTGGAGAGCTCGCCCCACTCCTATAATGCATAGTTACCAAATTCGAATTTGAATTCAAGTTCGAATTTGCTTCAGTACGGAAAAAAATCGATTACCTAAAATTCAATACGGAAAAAATTCAGAAATATACATATTACAACTATTTAAATATATGTTTTAACCAACTGATAAATGGTATATTTGGTGGAACCCAATGATAAATGGTACCATTTCCTTTGAATTTCCACAGCAAATCATTCGCTTCAACCAAAAGTTCCTATCAATGTTGATAACAAGTGTTGGATCATCGTCTCCTTTGGTCCGGAATGCATTGTTCACATGATTCAGATCTCAATTGTTGTGACCGAAATTACTATGGTTGCATCTGTATCAACCAACGACTTGTCGAAAAAGTTTTGTTAGTGGCACAGGGAGAAAATCCACTCATGAAATCACCAATTCATCGCCCACAATAACTTCTGACTTGGCCTTCAGATCTTGGTGCTCCACGTCTATTGTTGTTCTGGAGCTGAGCAACCTGAGCCTGATATGATCCAGCATTCCAGAAATCACTGTGATTTATTGCGATTTCTAGAAATCCGACTTACTGACTGGATATTAGAGACACCCACAACTCAATTCGTAGCCAATTCATGCCGTTCGAACTCTTCCCTGTAGATTTCAGAACATGCCTCCACACAAACTTGAATGGTGAAGATCCACACCGTCAATAGAACAACAAATCGCTACCTCCCTGCACTATGCTTGTTTGACAGGCACACAGATCACACTCAACACAAAAAATACACAAAACTGATACTTTCACACAATGTTATATAACTTACACCTATGTACAGACAATTAGCATGGCTAGAATTTGCATATAGATCAAAATCTATGTTCATAAATGAACTGGTAATTAAAATTTTGCATGATCATTGTTTGGGGCGATTCTGAGAATCGCCCCAACCATCCTGTGATTCTCAGAATCGCCCCATCTACTACGAATCACCCCAAAAAATTCTTACTGGGCATCCAATATGATATTAAGCAGAGAAATCCCACAACAGGAGTTCCTCTTCCTCCTCATAGACTAATACCTGTATATCGAACTGTGCTATACCATCTTTTCTACCACTACTAAAAATATGACTAAAACAATGACATTGACTCTCATTTTTATGCAGGTGTATCAAAAAAATATTTAACAACAATCGATTCTCTCTTCAAACCAGACTCCAACAGATTTTCGTTTATGCAGGCTACAAAACTGCGTTCTTTTCCAACGAGATTGAGCATGCTCAATTTTTGACAAGCAAGCAAAAAACATCATGTCAAAGGAAGCACAAGTCTGCACAAAACCAATCCTCATGCAACACATAACCATAGTTACCAAATTCGGTCGTACTGGTCGAAAAAATTCGAGAATTCGGTGGTTCAATTCGGTTCATCAAATAATTTGATGATTCGAAGTTTGATACAAGGAGAACAATGCCGATTGTAATGAATTTTTGGAGCATAAATTAGATGGGAAGTTTTTAATGAAATGCGGAGTGATACATATCAAAGTATCGGTTATGATTTATATGGCAAAGGTTTTGATGAAATTCATCAGTATAAATAGGCTAGGGATTATGATGTATAAATAGGTTAGGAATTATGAGATATGGTGAAAAGCTACCAAAGAATGGATGTTTGTAAAACATAATATTGATATATCTTAGATTTTTAATTTACAAATTATATTGTAAGTATTTGTGAGAGATATATTTATTTAAGTTAAATAAAAGGAATTTGATTTTTTTGGTTAATTATTAATTAACAATTTAAATTTTGAAAAAATATTTGACTTTATTTAAATATAAAATTTATGATAATATGAAATTGGTATGTTTTGTAATATGAAATTTGTACAGAAATTTAATTTTTATTGAATATCATATTATATAATTTATAATAGTTTTAATGGTTAGCTCAATTTGTTTTTTGGTTAAAACATATATTTAAATAGTTGTAATATGTATATTTCCAAATTTTTCCATATTGAATTTTAGGTAATCGATTTTTTTCTGTACTAAATTGAATTCGAACTCGATTTCGAATTTGAATTTGGTAACTATGCACATAACATGTTGCAAATTTGGATTCCTCTCTTTAACTAGCAATGGCTTGCTATATTGCACTCCTTCCATTTAGATGTAATTACTCAACTTAAGCATTTCTTGATAATACCACGTACTGTTGAACCTTACAGAATGTTTTGCACTTCTGTTGCGTTCAAAACACCCATCTGTGAACATGATTTAAACTTGGGTCTGTAAAATACCAATAAGGATATCCCCCATACTTAATGCCACAGTCGTGCAGAGGCCGATAATAATTCCCCGACAATTCTCCGTACCAATAATAAGGTTTTGGACATGGCGCTAAAATTAGTTGGGGATGTGGTATATTTGGTGGAACCCAATGATAAATGGTACCATTTCCTTTGAATTTCCATAGCAAATCATTCGCTTCAACCAAAAGTTCCTATCAATGTTGATAACAAGTGTTGGATCACTGTCTCCTTTGGTCCAGAATGCATTGTTCACATGATTCAGATCTCAATTGTTGTGACCGAAATTACTATGGTTGCATCTGTATCAACCGATGACTTGTCAGAAAAGTTTTGTTAGTGGCACAGGGAGAAAATCCACTCATGAAATCACCAATTCATCGTCCACAATAACTTCTGACTTGGCCTTCAGATCTTGGTGCTCCACGTCTGCTGTTGTTCTGGAGTTGAGCAACCTGAGCCTGATATGATCCAGCATTCCAGAAATCATTGTGATTTATTGCGATTTCCAGAAAGCCGACTTACTGACTGGAGATTGGAGACACCCACAACTCAATTCGCAGCCAATTCACGCTGTTCGAACTCTTCCTTGTAGATTTCAGAACATGCCTCCACATAGACTTGAATGGTGAAGATCCACACCGTCAATAGATCAACAAATCGCTACCTCCCTGCATTGTGCTTGTTTGACAGGCACACAGATCACACTCAACACAAAAAATACACAAAACTGATACTTTTACACAATGTTATATAACTTACACCTATGTACAGACAATTAACATGGCTAGAATTTGCATATAGATCAAAATCTATATTCATAGGCGAACTGGTAATTAAAATTTTAAATGATTATTTTTTGGGGCGATTCGTAGCAGATGGAGCGATTCTGAGAATCGTCGGGTGGTGGGGCGATTCGTAGCAGATGGGGCGATTCTGAGAATCATCGGGTGGTGGGGCGATTCTCAGAATCGCCCCACCACCTGGCGATTCTCATAATCACCCCATCTGCTACGAATCGCCCCAAACAATGCTTACTGGGCATCCAATATGATATTAAGTGGATTTCAGAATAGGAGTTCCTCACATTTCAGAATAGGAGTTCCTCTTCGTGAGGTAAAATTTAACTATAGATATGAGTCAATAAGAATTATGGTAGCTGATTCATCCATGAAATGGGGACGAGCTAATTAATTTTCTTTAACAAAACTGCAGGTTGGCATGCAAAGAGATCAAGATAGGCGGTCGAAACACAAAGTTGGCATGTAATACTCATATGCTATTACATTCGTATGGTCACCAATCTCCTCCTTCCTTTAATTATGTTTTAGCGTTTGCGGTTGTTGTTAACATTGGGTAACTTTTCATGTGTGTGCAGATAACGTTGGAATCATTCCTTATTATTCTGTGTGGAACATGTTAGCACTTGAATTTGGCCTCAGGCTTAAAAAGGCAAAATCCAAGGCAACATCAAACCACTTAGCCTGGTAGCTAGCCCTACGGGGCAAGAGAGGGCTCTCTTCGGGTCTATCTCGGAAAAAGGTCTTCAAAGGGCGGAGATGACCAATAAAGAACACTGATTTTAGGCTAGTAAACTGATTGAGAAGGTTTGATTTCAGATTTTTAGGGTTTTGGTGGAAAACAGGGGGAAAGCAATTTTGGGTGCGGGGATGGGACACAGCTTTTGCAGAGGTCTTTTTGGGGCAAGGTAGGAGATTGTCTTGATGCCTTTGATTTAAGTGAATGGATAGGAATGACTGGTGAGGAGCTAAAGAGAGCAAGAAACCATCGAGAGTTCTCTTTAGACAGAGGAAAACATAGATATTAAGCAAACTTAAAGGCAGAGCATACAAATTATGAATTCTACCTTAACACTTCATTTACTTAATGTGCAGAAAAGAAAAGTGGGAAAATGATACACATAACACACTTACAAGTACATGAGAGAATCACACCATCAACACAAATAACCACAGGAATCCCAAAAAGTGCTGCAAAACCCTGGTCTTTCCTTTGCCAAAATTGTAGAGATACAAAGTGTAATACAATAGAAGCTTATCCCTCAAGAGTCCAACCATGAAAATGACTAAGAAAATACATAATATAGGCAAGCTAACACCTTTCCTTGCCTCTAGGGGTCGAGCTCATCATCCTAGGAGCTGTTTCAACCAATTCTAAACTGAGCACTACAATCTAGGCAATCAAAACAACTTGCCTCTATAAGCTAGGAAACCAATTCATTCATTAAATTTTTGACTTTTTATGAATGAATCTTCTAGAAGAGATAAATAAGTGCCATGACATCATAAAATTACATCAATTACATCAAGGAGGATGAAAAATCACTCCAAAAAGTCAAAACTAGTCAAATCTGCGTTTTGCTGAGCTGTAGGTGAAAATCTGGCAAACTTCCCTGATGCATAGCGCCCCAATCCTGAACGCCTAGCGCGCCTTTGAGCCAACTTTTGAGGACCTTTTCGGCATCCAAATGAGGCAAAAGTAGGCTTGTTGGAAAGGTCTGGATGTCTACTTTCCAACCCAAGTGGAATTTCTCAATTTGGTGTCCATTTGCCCCTCCAAAATTGCAATCTCCCAAGACTGCTCCCTGTGTGTCCAAAAAGTGGCAGAAAGTCATTTTTTGCATGCTTTTTGACCTTCTGAGGGCTCAAAACCTGATGAAATGTCTTGGTAATTGCTGAGCAAGTGTAATTTTTCATGAAAAATCCAAAAATGCTGAGTTTTTGAGGAATGGACTTGCCCATCTTCAGGGTAGCGCGCGGCGCGCTACGCGTTGAGAGCAAAAACCTGTGTGTGGCACAAAAAAGTCAAAATTGACCAAAATTGCTCAAAATTTCCTGAAATTTGAGCTGGAAGTGCATCATTGAGCACCATGCTCCTCCAAGGAAGCCTCAGCCAAAATATGAAGGGGATCGGGCCTTTTCCTCCGTTTTAGTGCCTTGGCCAACCGTCCTTTGAGCACCTTCATTCTTGCTTTACACACATGCATTCGAGCCCAATAGTGATTCTTCATGTGTCGGAGCATGTCTTTTTCCATGTTTGCCTTGGCCAGCAATTTTTCCAAATGAGTATTGACCCGAATGAGCATAGCCTCTCGCTCAATGGGTGTCAAATCACCGGGTCTCTTGCGAGCCAAGTTGCGGTCTTCATGAATCCTCCGCAACTCATCAAGAGAGTGTTCATCCTCTAATTGCTTGTTGCGCTGCTCTAAATAAGTAATTGTCCAGTTTTCCATCTCCAATTTTTGCTGCAACAAGTCATTTTCAGCCCTTAGTTGCTGGATGATCTCCTTTGACTCTAGGCTAGGAGAAATAATATCAAGGTCAACAACATCTATGCCTGGAACACCTGATGGCCCCTCATCAATCTTGGGATGCTTGCCTCTCTCTGGTACCTGTGCTGCTGTCGAAAGCGAGGCCCCTTCCACCTGATGTGGAGATAACACTCGCTGTGCTGATGAAGAAGGCGAGACCCCTTCCACCTGATGTGGAGATAATACTCGCCGTGCAGATGCAAATAAGACCCTGTGGCCTCTCTGATATGTAACATAAGGAGGAGTGCTGACATGCTCGGGCTCTGGAATATCAAACTGATGTGAAGGCCCTCCCTCATCACGGACAACCTCAGGAGGTGGCTGTGGCACTGTGAACAAGTCACGAGAAATGAAATCCTCCCATGGAATACCCTGTTGTGCCAACTGATGCATGACCACAATCTTGATCAGTGCATAATGATAAATGCTCTTGTGTTGCTGTGCTGGGCTCTTTCTTTGCACCAAAGGCACCATCCTCTCTATATTTCGGCACATGAAAAATGGAATGTTCATCATTCGTACCTGTGTGAAATGCATCAACAAACGGATATGGTACGAATACAAACGTGAAAATCTGCCCTCACAAGTGAAATAGCGAATGATGATCTTCATCATAGGTGCATACTCGTCTCTTAAGAATCTGAAGGGAAAAACACCAGTTAGGTACCTCATATATGCAGGTTTGATATATGGATCATAATGAAATCTGTCCAACGGCTGGCGCTTGCTCCATTCTTCTCCAATATTGGGTATCCCTGTTGCTTGAGCAACAATCTCAGGTGACAATGTGAAGTCCACTCCTGCAAGATTCACATGCCCATTGTGCAAATGTAGGACAAACAAGCGGGCCAATTCCTTGTGGTGTTGAATTTGGGAGATTCTCTCACAATATTCATAGCATGATAGATATCGGAAACATGACACTGCAAGTGGACAAGCTTGTAGATAAGCCAAAGAGGTGGGTTCCTCCCTGACATGCTGACCACCCTTACCACCCCTGTGATGCCTCCTTGGCACCTCTACCTCTGGTGTTGATTCACGGTCATCACTTTGCTCATAATCTGTTTCGGTTTCTGACATGGTTTTGGAGGCAAGTGACTGAAAAATAATGCTGACTGTGCACCCAATGAACTGCTGTTTTGACTTGTTTGAATGCTGTTACCAAGGGGACAAACACACATGGGAAATGTTAGGGAAAAGGGAAAATTGAGGGGATTAGGGAAAACAAATGTGGAAGGAAATGTTAGGAAAGGAACATGGAACATATACAATCATAATTTGTAGGATTGTAATGGGAAGTAGGGTTTAGGAAATTTACATAGGATTTTAGGAATTAGTAGGGTTTAGGGATTTTAATGATTTTTAGTAGGGAAATTATATGATTTGCATGGGAAATGTCAAGGAAAATGGTGAGGAAAATATGGGGAAAGAGGAATGGGAAAATGGGTAACCTTGGGCAGCAAATTTCAATGAAACCCTAACACATTTGCATTTTTAATATTTGATACAGCAAGGTAGGGTTTTACTCCATATTAGCATGGCATTTTTGCATTTTCATTGCTCATTCATCTTAGCCAAACCAAAAATCACCATGATTAGAGGCCTACCTGAAAAGATTTGGAGAGAAAAGCAGTTTTGGTGGCTTGCTGGCGATTTCCTGAGCAAGAAACCCAACGCGTAGCGCGCCCAGCCTGATGCGTAGCGCGCCTCCCAACGCGTAGCGCCTGAGTTAAATTGAACTGGAAACTGCGCGCTGATGCGTAGCGTGCCCCCCAACGCGTAGCGCGCCTCTTCTGATGCGTAGCGCGCTGCTGCAACTGCTCAATTCGCCCAATGAACTTTGAACCCGTCTTGACAAGTATTCTCTTGGAGTGTTGAGAGGCAAATGAATTACCAATGAGGGATGGCATGCTTTTATAAGCTTCCCTTTAATTTTTTACTTGCCCAAAACCCACTTTGTAATGTTTTGAATGTTGACACTTTTTGCTTTAATTGGCTCTGACCTTTAATTTCATTTCTTTGAAAAATTGGTTGAAATGATGATTTCTTCTGAAAATTTTTGCAGGGATAGCTTCTGGGATGCTTTGGCAAAGGAGACCAAGGCTGCACTTCGGCATTTGAAGAATTTGAAATTTTGAGAAATTTTACAAAAATGAGATAATGACCTTGTTTTCAAAAACAGAGTTTTTGAGAACAAGGCAAAAATTTAGCTGTACAATGATAAGAAATGTTTAATGAAGGACATCCCTCTGGCCTACTGGTCCTTGATGACCTCTCAAGACAAAATTAGACTCAACCCTAGACCTAAGACCTTAAAACTTAAAGCAAAGTGAATGACCCTTTGAGGACTTTATTTATTTGAACAAACCTGAACCAGCAGTGCCAATCAAGAGGGGAATAATGACATAAACTCCTTCCACCGAGATTATGGCATGCCTAACGGAATGCAACATGATCACACTGATGAGACACCTAACTATGAAATGCAAAGAGCTTTGATCTCTGGTGGAGGGCTACTAGACCGACTCTAACATTGGCTCCAATGGGGATGGTAGCTCCTTGGAGGTGCCAAGAACCGCAGATCTTTGGGAGAGCAGACCAGTTTTTTCATCCATTGGGCGATGGAGTCATTATTTACATATTTGACCTAAGCTTGGACAGCTTTATTGACTGGACATCTGACTACAAATTGGACACAACTTTGACCCAAACTAACTCAACTTTAGACAGAAAATGGACTGATAAAAACACATGACAAACCTCACACCAACTAATCTTCATCTTCAGAATTATAGCCTTCACCACGGGCCCCAGACTGAGGATGAAAGATCAGCACACACATGCGATAAAACAGAAGTAAAATGGTATATACAATGATGGTGAGAAGAACAAAAATGCTCAGACATGGTACCTCTTCAGCAGTCGACCATTGATCGACCCTCCGGGATAATCATCTCCGTTCATCTCCTTGAGAAGAAAAGCATTTTGGCCACGATATGCTGCGATCTTATAGGGACCCTTCCATAAATTATCAAATTTGTCGTGCTTCCCTTTGTCTTCATTCCGAGCATCCCACTTCAAAACCACATCATCTATTTGAAAGTCATCTGATTTTGCTTTCCTGTCATAAATCTTTTTTATGCGCTCTTGCAACTTGAGAGTATTGTGAAGAACCTCCTCCCGTGTCTGCTGTAAATGAATCATTTGATTAATCCGCCTCTGCATGGGATCTTCCTCACTATCAATTTCTTGAAGCAATTTGACCATCGGAATAGCAAGTGACGTAGGAAACACTGCATCTGCCCCGTACACCAGCTCAAAAGGAGACATGCCAATTGACTTTTTATGACTTACCCTATCAGCCCATAGTGCATTCACTAACTTTTTATGCCAGCTCTTCTTATTGATTTCCAGCAACTTTTTAATGATATTTACCAAGGACTTATTTGAAGATTCTGCCAGCCCATTTCCTTGCGGATGGTAGGCAGTAGAATGCCCCAAGCTGATATTATACTTGTAGCAAAAATCAACCACTCTCTTTGATTTAAATGCTGCTGCATTATCTGTAATTAACTTACTTGGACAGCCAAAACGTGACAGTATATTATTTTCAAGGAAAGAAATAATTACCGCATCTGTGGCCTGCCGAGTGGGAATGGCTTCAATCCATTTTGTGAAGTAATCTGTGGCTGTCAATATCCATCTATGCTGTCCTGACGATGCCGGATGAATCTCACCGATAAAATCCAAGCCCCACTGCTGAAATGGTGCGCTGACTTCAATTGGTTTGAGAGGCAATGGCTGCAATTTCTGTTTTCCTTGAAATATTTGGCACTCATGACAACTCTTAACAGCTTTATATACATCTGAAAACAATGAAGGCCAATAAAAACCTGCTCTTAGGATCTTGTTTGTTGTAGTCTTCCAAAACAAATGACCCCCACAGTCACCTTTATGAAAATCTTCCACCACTGTTTTGGCTTCCTCCTCAACCAAACAATTCAGCAATATTCCACCGGGGTCTTTCCAATATAGTGCAGCTTTAAGGATGCAAAACTTGGCTGCTTTCAACTTCAATGTCCTACTTTTATTTCGGGGCATCCCGGGAGGTGAAGACAAATTTTGAAGTACATATACAATATCAGCATACCAAGGAGAAGAAATAAAGATGTCAGATACCTGTTGTGCTGAATTCTCCTCATCTTCATTGGACATGGCAGCCATCAAATTGATGTCCAGGACATGTAGATTTGTTTCAGCCATCAACTTGGCAAGACCTTGCCCTTTGATCAACTTAGTGGGTTTAATCTCCACATCATACTCTAATAATGCAGCAATCCACTTTCCCCGCCTTCCTTCCGGTTCTGTCTGTACCAACACATCCTTTACTGCCGCGTTAGGAACATAAGCTATAATGTGGGAATGCAATACGTACACACGGAAATCCTTTAGGGCCTTCACAAGTGCAAGTGCTTGTTTTTCAATGATGTTATACTTTAATGCTCCATCTCTAATAATACGGCTGAAAAAAGCAATAGGCTTCTCAACTCCATCTCTCTTTTGCATTAGTACAGCTGCCAATGTGTGCTCAGAAGCAAATGAAAACAAAATAAAATCTTGTGTGTAATCTGGACTGATTAGAGTAGGGGCTGAAGATAAAACCAACTTTACCAAATTGAAAGATTTTACCGCCTCTTCGGTCCACTTGAGCTGGCTGTCCTTTTTCAGCATGTTTGTGATTTCTCTAAGATGCTCGGCAAGATTCGGAATGAAGCGACGCAGAAAATTCAGCTTACCATTAAAGGACTGTATTTCTTTTTTGTTCCGGGGCTGCTCAAGTTGCTGAATAGCTTCAACACGTGCAGGATCTATACGGATGCCATCTTTGGAAATGATGTGACCCAAGAGCTTGCCTTCACTCATGGCGAAAAGACTTTTCTTTGGATTCAGCGAAATACCATATTTTCTGCACTTTTGAAAAACAATTTGCAAGTGATATAAATGTTCTTCATCGGATTTTGAAAATACAGTCAAATCATCAAGGTAAACAACTAAAAAGACATCTTTCTCATTGGAAAAGGCCATGTCCATCGCACGCTGAAAAGTGGCACCTGCATTTTTCAAGCCAAATGGCATTTTTGCATAATGAAATGTACCCCATGGAGTAGTGAATGCGGTTTTATCAAGATCATCTTCATGCACCAAAATCTGATTGTACCCGGAATAGCCATCGAGTAGCGACATCCTTGATGCTCCAACTACTCGCTGCAATATATGATCCATTTTGGGCAGCGGATAATTGTCCTTTAAAGATACCTTATTCAAATTTCTGAAGTCAATGCATAAACGGATCTCACCGGTCTTCTTTCTTACGGGCACCAAATTTGATATCCACTCGGAAAATCTGATAGGTACTATGATTCCGGACTTGTACAACCTATTCACTTCTTTTTCTATCAATGGCAGCAATTTAGGATTGATTCTCCTCAACTTTTGGCAGAAAGGCTTTTGATTTGGCTTTATAGGAATAGTATGCTGAATGATATTAGTATCATACGTTTTCAGGTCTGAATAATCCCATGCAAAGACATTAGAAAACGAAGACAACAATCTGACATACTCCTTCTTTACCTTTGGTGACAATGACTTAGATAACTTTACCATTTTCAGATTCTCAGCTGCTCCAATGTTTACCTCCTCAACACCTTCTTCGGTAGGTCTCAATGTCGGCTTGCGGGCCACATCATCTTGATCAAACAACTCTTCCAAAGGAATCAATCCTTTAGGAATAAAATTATCCTTAAGTTGCAGCACATCCATTTGATTCACTTCATCAGGTTTTGTATCTATGGAGATGTCTTTAAACTCACCTTCAACTTGCAGAAAATCTTTAATTTCTTCATCATCCTGGAAGACTTGCCAACATCTTTGATTATCCGGAACTGTAGGACGGTGCTTCACATAAATCTCAAACTTATTGCTGGAATTCATGGGAATTTTTAAGTTACTTGCTGCCTTAGCCAATGCATCAGCAACACCATTTTGTATGTGGGGCACACATGTCAAAGTATGTTCAGAAAACAGTTTCAAAATATCTAGGACAGCATTTCGATATGCTCTCATACGAGGATGCTTGGCCTGAAATTCACCTTTAACTTGCTTTATCACCAACTCGGAGTCGCCATAGACTGCAATCTTCTTTGCTTTCAGCTTTCGAAGAATTTTAAGGCCAGCAATGAGAGCCTCATATTCCGCCTCATTATTTGAACAATCGAATGCTAGTTTATAAGAGCACACTCTCACCTTGCTTGGAACTTTGTCTTGGGCAGAAAAGGGACTTCGAATCCACACACCAATACCAGCACCATCGCTGCCCACAGCACCATCGAAATCCATGGTCCAAAGACCATCTTCATCTTCCTCCAAGTGCTGAAAATGTGTTGCCTCTGTTTTTTCTGCTTGCTGCCCATTAGCTTCAGCTGTTTGCTGCATGGCAGCTGGCTTTTCTTCTCTTTCCTTTTGCAAAACTTCTCGAAAATTTTCGGTAATCTCTGGTATATCTTCTGCTTGAACTAACTGACTATCTACCTCATTAAAATTATCAGCAAACAAAACAAATGATTCCAAATCTGTATGTACATAATTTACAGGATGATTTATCGGCTTTTCTTTGCTAGTTATCATGTATTTCATCTTTTGCTCCCGATATAACTTTCTCATTTGACCGAAGACTGGAATTGTAGCATAGGAAAAATCTAGCTGAAGTGTACCTTTCAACTTAGCTCCCCAAGATCTTGAAAGCAACATACCAAACCGCGGAGGAATATCCGCCACAACCACATCCATCAAAACATTTTTAGCTGGAATTTGATCTAGGCTTACCACCAAGTCCTTGATCAATCCGATGCACTTTACCCGGCTGGAATCAAATGAATACAAATCATGATATTTTCTTGTGATGTCCAATCCCAGCCTTTCCATGATTGCTTTTGGCATCAAATTGTGCGAAGCACCCGAGTCAAACATAGCATTATGTAAAGTATACTCGTGCAACCTCAAACTGATATAGAAGGGAGGAACATCATTTTCAGGAGACTCACCATTCAAAGCAGGCCCAAAAATTAATTCCGGCTGATCATCTTCTACATTTACCGTGTCAAGCATTGGATCAAAATTCAGCATTTTGGAGATTTGGCCCTGGTAACTGCTGTTCTTCATGATTTCCGTCAAAGGAATGGACACTTTCAGCTTTGAAATTTCATTCTCCAAACTAAAAGCTGAAACTTTTTCACTTTCTTTGGCCGGAACTTCTCTTCTTTCGATTTTATCCTTCATTATACCTGGTGGCTGATTTACCTTATCCGCTGAAGATGATTGACTTGCTGAGGGATCAATTATGTCTTTTCCTTTTGTCTGTAGGGAAGCTGAATCATTTTTTGCTGAAGTATCTTTCCTTTTCTGAATGGGATTTATGGGAACAGCTCGGTTTCTTAATTGTCTCTGCTGAGCGGACAAAGCATTGAGATATCCTCTTTGGTATTCCTCTGATTCTTCCTCAAGTACTGCCTCATTTGATAAGATATAATTCTCATCCTGATGTATGATGGAATTTCTCACAAATTCTTCTTCTTCTGTAATATAGGTAGGCAGATCATCAGGAGTGAAAAAGTGATTTTCCTCTCCTATAGTATCACCTTCATCCTCGGATTCTTGGCTAACAAAATTCTGCTGAAGTGGAGGTTTTACTTGTTGCTGAACTGTTGTTTCTTGTGCCCTAGTTTCACGCTGCTTGATTCTGTATTGTGGCTGCTGTGGACCTCGGAAATTAGGATTACGGATCTGCGGTTCCGGCTTGCTGAGATGAGTATTTTCAAGCAACGTAGTTACCTTGCGAAGGAGCTGATCTGTTGTAGAAGCTTCTTCTTTGATTGTCACTCGCTTTTCGGCTTTCATCCTTGCTCTCTTATCATTCAAATTCGCTTCAACACTAACAGTGATTTTCTGCATATCCTCCAAGGTAGGCGGATCTCTATCTCGCAATGAATAAGCCATCTCCGGATCAAAGCCATCCGGGAATTTGAGAAGTGCTGATTTTCTAGATGGCCTTAAATCATCTGGAATAGCATTGTAAACTGTGTTAAATCTGATAATGTAATCTTGGACCGACTCACCATGATTACGTTTGAGATTGTTGTACTCAGCATTGATCTGAAGTGGATCCTTTCTGATTTCCCATCGATCTAGAAACTGCTTCTGAAGTTCTTCCAATGTGGGTATGCTTCTAGCTGTCAAACCTCTGAACCATTTTCTTACTTCTCCATCAAATGTTTGTACAAACAAACGCATAGTTACATCCTCTTCATCTATCTCATATAGATCAAAGAAAGTTGTCATCTTGTCTATATGCTGCTGAGCAGAAACACCCTGAGGAGTGCCATCAAACATGGAAATTTTACTCTGATAATCAGCTGGCATATCATGCAGATTTTGAGGAAGAGCAAGTGGGGCAAACCGGGCAGCCATTGCTTTAGGTAGATTGGGTCTAGGAGTAGCAGGTGGAGTAGGTGTAGCTGTAGTATGAGGGGTATAGGGAGGTGTAGGCAGAGGAGAAGCGGTATGGGATGTAGAAGGTGAACCAACTGTAGATTCAGGATAAGTGATTATAGGAGAAATAGAAATAAAAGGAGGATTGGTCTGCTCATGCGCCGTGATAGTGGATCCAATACGGACAGATATAGTTTCAACGAACTCAGCAAGATTAGTAGCGTGAATATCTGACTGGAGAGATCTTAGGATGAAATTTTCAACCAATTTATTATGTCTCTCGATTTCAAGAGCAGCAGCAAAATCAGGGTTGGGAACTAGAGAACCAAGTGCACTTTCAGATTTGGTTTTGAACAAGGACAACTCAAAACTCTCGTCAAAATCAATGTCTTCAAGATACTCAAAAATAGCTGGACATGAATGAGATTTGAATATGTGATTAGAATCTGAAGCCAGTTTGGATATCGAGGAACAAATAACCGATCAGCCTGTGAAAACTCTTAAATAATCATCCAAAAGTTTAGAGTTTACAAATGAACTGGGGTAAAATGCAATCGAAGTGGCTGTATTCACAAGCTCACGGAGATTGACTGAAGCAGCGTTTATCTACTTCCGCTTATGCAAAGCAAAAGCGTTTCGAAGGCTACCTGGCATAACTTCAGGCTCTGTCTAAGACTTATGAAACAAACACATCAATCCACAGACAAGTTTATTTTCCCCAGTATGGTCGCCAATATGTTAGCGCTTGAATTTGGCCTCAGGATGAAAAAGACAAAATCCAAGGCAACATCAAACCACTTAGCCTCGTAGCTAGCCCTACGGGGCAGGAGAGGGCTCTCTCCAGTCTATCTCGGCAAAAGGTCTTCAAAGGGCGGAGATGACCAATAAAGAACACTGATTTTAGGCTAGTAAAATGATTGAGAAGGTTTGATTTCAGATTTTTAGGGTTTTGGTGGAAAATAGGGGGAAAGCAATTTTGGGTGCGGGGATGGGACACAGCTTTTGCAGAGGTCTTTTTGGGGCAAGGTAGGAGATTGTCTTGATGCCTTTGATTTAAGTGAATGGATAGGAATGACCGGTGAGGAGCTAAAGAGAGCAAGAAACCATCGAGAGTTCTCTTTAGACAGAGGAAAACATAGATATTAAGCAAACTTAAAGGCAGAGCATACAAATTATGAATTCTACCTTAACACTTCATTTACTTAATGTGCAGAAAAGAAAAGTGGGAAAATGATACACATAACACACTTACAAGTACATGAGAGAAGCACACCATCAACACAAATAACCACAGGAATCCCAAAAAGTGCTGCAAAACCCTGGTCTTTCCTTTGCCAAAATTGCAGAGATACAAAGTGTAATACAATAGAAGCTTATCCCTCAAGAGTCCAACCATGAAAATGACTAAGAAAATACATAATATAGGCAAGCTAACACCTTTCCTTGCCTCTAGGGGTCGAGCTCATCATCCTAGGAGCTGTTTCAACCAATTCTAAACTGAGCACTACAATCTAGGCAATCAAAACAACTTGCCTCTATAAGCTAGGAAACCAATTCATTCATTAAATTTTTGACTTTTTATGAATGAATCTTCTAGAAGAGATAAATAAGTGCCATGACATCATAAAATTACATCAATTACATCAAGGAGGATGAAAAATCACTCCAAAAATTCAAAACTAGTCAAATCTGCGTTTTGCTGAGCTGTAGGTGAAAATCTGGCAAACTTCCCTGATGCGTAGCGCCCCAATCCTGAACGCATAGCGCGCCTTTGAGCCAACTTTTGAGGCACTTCCCGGCATCCAAATGAGGCAAAAGTAGGCTTGTTGGAAAGGTCTGGATGTCTACTTTCCAACCCAAGTGGAATTTCTCAATTTGGTGTCCATTTTCCCCTCCAAAATTGCAATCTCCCAAGACTGCTCCCTGTGTGTCCAAAAAGTGGCAGAAAGTCATTTTTTGCATGCTTTTTGACCTTCTGAGGGCTCAAAACCTGATGAAATGTCTTGGTAATTGCTGAGCAAGTGTAATTTGTCATGAAAAATCCAAAAATGCTGAGTTTTTGAGGAATGGACTTGCCCATCTTCAGGGTAGCGCGCGGCGCGCTACGCGTTGAGAGCAAAAACTTGTGTGTGGCACAAAAAAGTCAAAATTGACCAAAATTGCTCAAAATTTCCTGAAATTTGAGCTGGAAGTGCATCATTGAGCACCATGCTCCTCTAAGGAAGCCTAAGCCAAAATATGAAGGGGATCGGGCCTTTTCCTCCGTTTTAGTGCCTTGGCCAACCGTCTTTTGAGCACCTTCATTCTTGCTTTACACACATGCATTCGAGCCCAATAGTGATTCTTCATGTGTTGGAGCATGTCTTTTTCCGTGTTTTCCTTGGCCAGCAATTTTTCCAAATGAGTATTGACCCGGATGAGCATAGCCTCTCGCTCAATGGGTGTCAAATCACCGGGTCTCTTGCGAGCCAAGTTGCGGTCTTCATGAATCCTCCGCAACTCATCAAGAGAGTGTTCATCCTCTAATTGCTTGTTGCGCTGCTCTAAATAAGTAATTGTCCAGTTTTCCATCTCCAATTTTTGCTGCAACAAGTCATTTTCAGCCCTTAGTTGCTCGATGATCTCCTTTGACTCTAGGCTAGGAGAAATAATATCAAGGTCAACAACATCTATGCCTGGAACACCTGATGGCCCCTCATCAATCTTGGATTGCTTGCCTCTCTCTGGTACCTGTGCTGCTGTCAAAAGCGAGGCCCCTTCCACCTGATGTGGAGATAACACTCGCTGTGCTGATGAAGAAGGCGAGACCCCTTCCACCTGATGTGGAGATAATACTCACCGTGCAGATGCAAATAAGACCCTGTGGCCTCTCTGATATGTAACATAAGGAGGAGTGCTGACATGCTCGGGCTCTGGAATATCAAACTGATGTGAAGGCCCTCCCTCATCACGGACAACCTCAGGAGGTGGCTGTAGCACTGTGAACAAGTCACGAGAAATGAAATCCTCCCATGGAATACCCTGTTGTGCCAACTGATGCATGACCACAATCTTGATCAGTGCATAATGATAAATGCTCTTGTGTTGCTGTGCTGGGCTCTTTCTTTGCACCAAAGGCACCATCCTCTCTATATTTCGGCACATGAAAAATGGAATGTTCATCATTCGTACCCGTGTGAAATGCATCAACAAACGGATATGGTACGAATACAAACGTGAAAATCTGCCCTCACAAGTGAAATAGCGAATGATGATCTTCATCATAGGTGCATACTCGTCTCTTAAGAATCTGAAGGGAAAAACACCAGTTAGATACCTCATATATGCAGGTTTGATATATGGATCATAATGAAATCTGTCCAACGGCTGGCGCTTGCTCCATTCTTCTCCAATATTGGGTATCCCTGTTGCTTGAGCAACAATCTCAGGTGACAATGTGAAGTCCACTCCTGCAAGATTCACATGCCCATTGTGCAAATGTAGGACAAACAAGCAGGCCAATTCCTTGTGGTGTTGAATTTGGGAGATTCTCTCACAATATTCATAGCATGATAGATATCGGAAACATGACACTGCAAGTGGACAAGCTTGTAGATAAGCCAAAGAGGTGGGTTCCTCCCTGACATGCTGACCACCCTTACCACCCCTGTGATGCCTCCTTGGCACCTCTACCTCTGGTGTTGATTCACGGTCATCACTTTGCTCATAATCTGTTTCGGTTTCTGACATGGTTTTGGAGGCAAGTGACTGAAAAATAATGCTGACTGTGCACCCAATGAACTGTTGTTTTGACTTGTTTGAATGTTGTTACCAAGGGGACAAACACACATGGGAAATGTTAGGGAAAAGGGAAAATTGAGGGGATTAGGGAAAACAAATGTGGAAGGAAATGTTAGGAAAGGAACATGGAACATATACAATCATAATTTGTAGGATTGTAATGGGAAGTAGGGTTTAGGAAATTTACATAGGATTTTAGGAATTAGTAGGGTTTGGGGATTTTAATGATTTTTAGTAGGGAAATTATATGATTTGCATGGGAAATGTCAAGGAAAATGGTGAGGAAAATATGGGGAAAGAGGAATGGGAAAATGGGTAACCTTGGGCAGCAAATTTCAATGAAACCCTAACACATTTGCATTTTTAATATTTGATACAGCAAGGTAGGGTTTTACTCCATATTAGCATGGCATTTTTGCATTTTCATTGCTCATTCATCTTAGCCAAACCAAAAATCACCATGATTAGAGGCCTACCTGAAAAGATTTGGAGAGAAAAGCAGTTTTGGTGGCTTGCTGGCGATTTCCTGAGCAAGAAACCCAACGCGTAGTGCGCCCAGCCTGATGCGTAGCGCGCCTCCCAACGCGTAGCGCCTGAGTTAAATTGAACTGGAAACTGTGCGCTGATGCGTAGCGCGCCTCCCAACGCGTAGCGCGCCTCTTCTGATGCGTAGCGCGCTGCTGCAACTGCTCAATTCGCCCAATGAACTTTGAACCCGTCTTGACAAGTATTCTCTTGGAGTGTTGAGAGGCAAATGAATTACCAATGAGGGATGGCATGCTTTTATAAGCTTCCCTTTAATTTTTTACTTGCCCAAAACCCACTTTGTAATGTTTTGAATGTTGACACTTTTTGCTTTAATTGGCTCTGACCTTTAATTTCATTTCTTTGAAAAATTGGTTGAAATGATGATTTCTTCTGAAAATTTTTGCAGGGATAGCTTCTGGGATGCTTTGGAAAAGGAGACCAAGGCTGCACTTCGGCATTTGAAGAATTTGAAATTTTAAGAAATTTTACAAAAATGAGATAATGACCTTGTTTTCAAAAACAGAGTTTTTGAGAACAAGGCAAAAATTTAGCTATACAATGATAAGAAATGTTTAATGAAGGACATCCCTCTGGCCTACTGGTCCTTGATGACCTCTCAAGACAAAATTAGACTCAACCCTAGACCTAAGACCTTAAAACTTAAAGCAAAGTGAATGACCCTTTGAGGACTTTATTTATTTGAACAAACCTGAACCAGCAGTGCCAATCAAGAGGGGAATAATGACATAAACTCCTTCCACTGAGATTATGGCATGCCTAACGGAATGCAACATGATCACACTGATGATACACCTAACTATGAAATGCAAAGAGCTTTGATCTCTGGTGGAGGGCTACTAGACCGACTCTAATAGAACAAAGCTCTGGTACATCTTACTCATTCATGGTGGATTCTTCGGAGGGAATTATTGTTGTTACGAGGACACCTACATCGCCGCAACTACAACTACAGCTGAGCCTCAGAAAGGAAGCACAACTGTGACTTCTTCCGTTTAACAATTGTTCTCTTGTAATCTATCACGATTTCATGAATGCTTTTGTGGTTAGTGAGTACAAAATTAATGCTTAGGAGAGAAAATCAGGTCTGGACTTGAGAGGAACTATGTAATTATTTTGTGTAAACTGCAGGTTTAACGAGTTGGATCCAGTTTGTGTATGAGTTGCAGTTTTGTAATATGTAAATCATTGTTTCTTCTTATAATGGAAATATATGTTTCTCTTCAACTAAAATCTTTCTTATTTTCAAAGTTTATCATGAATAGACCATGGGTTAAATTTTCATTCAAATCATTCCGTAGATACATGTACTTATATGAGATTACGCTGGAAATTAAAATCAAGATCAGTCCAACTTTTTATATAACAGTGAGCAATTGGTTGTTGTATTTGCAATTTTGCAGTAGTCTGTTTCATGCAGGTGATGCTACTTTCATCGGTAGACATGTGGAAAAAACTTCTCGAGGAAATTGTCCATGGATGTTACACCGCCTGTTACACATTCAGAAACCCCCAATTAGTTTTCAAAATGTTGGCAATTTTCTAGATTTTTAAGATCCACCTATAACCTAAAGCTACTTATCCGTTTTTATCCATTTTGTTTCCATTTTATCCTCATTATCCGTGATTGGATTATTACCTTTTTTATTAGAAGAATAAGTGCAAAATTTTCAGTGAGGAATCATGAGCTAGAGAAGGTTTACATTGAAGAATTGTTTTGTAGCATAAGCCATAAGCCATTTAAAACTTTAACATCCGTATAAAACATAGTTTTTCTGTAGTTGAAAAATTTATAAAAAATTAAACCATTACTATATATTTTTAGATCTCAATTTGTTTGATAGTAATTTCAAAATTTTGTAATCGTAAGTTAGCGTAAGATTTTTCATTCCACTATTTTAGACCACTAATGCCATTCCATTCATGCCATTTTACTTCATTATAGGCTAAAATAAGCACATGATGCAATAGTTAGTTAATTTAATGTCATTCCAGTCATGCCATTTGGCTTAATTATAGGCTAAAATGAGCACATGATGCAATAGTTAGTTAACTAGTTTGTTGTACTTCATACTAAGTATAAATACTTATATGTTTTTTCACTAAAAGGTGGCTGCCTTCCTTCATACTAGGAGATAAGTCTTAATTAGTTTTGTTTACTTGGTACTAAGTATAAACACTTAAAAATGGTCATATTCTTGGACACTAAGGGAAAAAACACTAGAATTTAGTAGGAAGTTATTATAGTTAAGTAGTTTTTGTATAAAAATTAAGAGAACTAAGTTTAAGGGATTTTATTGTTTTGGTGTTTATTCATTTTTTCCTGAAACTCAGGAAGTAATTGCTTCCAATCTTGCTAGTTAGTGTGTGTATGCTTGTGATTACCAATTCTACTCTAGAGCAAGGGCCACTCTAAAGAAGTGGTAATGCGAATTTTAAGTTATTTTTCTGTGTAAATATATAAATATGTTTTCTTTCTATCCATATATATTTCAATGAATTCAAATTTTTATTTTCTAACTTAGGAAATATTTCATTCTTTTATATTTGTAAATTATTTATTTTTTTTTGTAAAATAGCTATACTCTATTTTATCCACTATATTGTATTTTATATAACATATTCATACTATATTTTATTAGATGTACCTTATTTTCTTCCCAGTGGTTATACCTTGTTTCTTTCAATAGCCCTTGCAATTATTTCATAAAAAGTAGTTGTAGTAAATTTATATAGCAACATTGTAGCCCTAGTAATAGATTTATTTTCTACAAATAGTATATTTGTTCAATTGAATTTTTGCAGACATATAAAACTAGCTTTATCATTGTAAGAATTTTTAATTGTTAAATTGATTTTAAACTATTGTATATATTAGTATTAATTGTTGACTAGTTTAATTGAGCCAATTATAGTATGTAATTACCTCTATATCACTTGTTAATAATTGGTAATTGTTATAATTGGTAAATTCACTTAGAGACCAGTAAACGTGAAATGAATAGCCAAATTGAAAGCTCACGACACAACATTGATATATAAAGTAGATTATATATAAGAGATTGTAGGAGCTTTTCACGTGTAATAGATTTGGATTATTGATCTGACCATTAATTCAATGGATGGTGTTTGACATGAAGAGATTGAAATATGTTACTCATGAAGTAGATGGTGGGATTGAAACAAAAAAAAACATAGCACCGTTGATGTTGATGTTATGATTGAGAACATGTTGAATTTATACTTAAGAAAGAAAAATGATATTCTACCAAAAACATTAATGTGTTTTTTTTCCTCATAAACAACTTTGTTTGGCACATAAAAATTTGGTTTTACAAGCATTTTTTTAAAAGTTTGAAAATTGACCTAAAAAAAATCATTGTTCCAGTATCATCACTTTTTCGTTTTGAAGCTATATTTTGCACGAAAATTTCGTAGTAAATTTTGTAGTCACTACCATTTTTAAAACATGTTCAAAATTTACCCCTAAAAAATAAAATCATCGTTCCAGTATACACACTTTTCGTTTTTAGCACTGTTTTTGATGTTTTTTGGGGATTTTTTCGCCAGAGTTCCCATTTTGAGTTTATAGTTCCCGTTTCAAAGTCTACATTGTTTTGAGTGCATGCCCGACTTTGCTATGAAAAATAGACAATTTGGCATAACCACCAAATATGGAGGACTTATATCCAAGGTTGTTGACCCTTTCAAGCCTTCTTCTCCACGCCGTAAAAAACTCCAGATATGGAAGAAGTGTTAGGCTTTGGCCCATAATGCCAAAAATGCACCGACTCATTCATGCCTTTAAACATATTTTGTTATATGAGACGGATCCTAGAAGCCCTGGTACCCGTAACCCTTTGTAAATATATTTCAATATCTCATGGGATTCTAAGCTTCTGGCCTGGTCCACTTGTGCTTTAACACCTTCCCTTGGATACTTTCCTCTAACTTTGGCCCACACTCCTTTAAATTCTTGGTCACAGTGTTTATCCTTATTCACAACTCAAGGTTCCTTGGTCATTGAAGCAAAAGGAAACTTTACAAAACCAAGTTCCTATGACTTTGGCCCGTGCTCCTTTAGATGCTTTCCTGTAGTGTTTAGCCTTATTCACAACTCAAGGTTCCTTGGTCACCAAAGCACAAGGAATATTTAAAAACTAAGTGTTGGGCATGCCTTTCAATATTTGAAAGAACTTCAAATGTCGAAAAAGTCTTCTGTCATCTAGATCCATTGATTTCCATAAAATCTTGACGCTTTTATCTTTTAACACCTCCAGGGTCCTGCCAATAGACTTAGTTGTCTCGTGCGACCTGCTGCTACTCCTTTGAGCCATTAGCTACTTACAGAGGTTGAGCTCTGTCTATCACCACCACGTATTCCTTTCATTTCTTTATTTCCCAGTATAAACATAAATTTGGATGCCTACATGCCCATAATGTATTTTAATTGCAATTCCCTGAACTTTTGGGCTATAGTCTTTGGGTATCATCCCTAATATCCATGTCATTATTCCACATCAACATTTTGGGCTGGCCCACTAGTGTACAACGTTTCCAATACCCACTCTTCTTCCTCTGTGCACCATTTTTGGAAGTTTCGAGCTTGGCCCACTTTCCACTTGTCGTTCCTTTTTATGCCACTTTGGTCTTTTACTTGTGGTCCTCACTCATGGCCGAATCTCAACTGAAATTGATTCTAGGATTCTACCTTCTGGGCCTTCCGAGGTTCTAACCTTTCGGGCCTCTGAAATTCTGGGGTTCTAGACTTCCTGCTTCCGTGACTAATTTCCATTCCCAGGTATCATTTAAATACAACTTTAGGCTTCCGACCTTCTGAGGTTCCAACCTTTCGAGCTCTATTCCTTTGACCATGGAGAACTTGACTTTTATTGACCATAAATTTTGATCCCATGAACCATTTTTGGACTTCCACATACCATTGGAAAGTTTTTTCAAAGCAATATCTAACTATGCCATAAACATGAGCATTTGAGAAAGTATCATAATGCAAAAATGCCTCCAAATGCTAAGTCTCTCAACTATCATAGTGATCATATTATGTCTTCTCCACTAAGCATGTTATTGTGATGATTCTCTACAAGAGACCTCAGTAACCATGGGGACTCTCCCTAAGCTTGACATATCAAGCACATCAATGCTAGCCTAGTTACCATCACATCTAGGCTAGTGGACACCAAAGCCAACATTTGCTGCCGCAAACATCCATGCTAGTTTGGTTGACATCAATGCCAACACTCTTGCCAACTGTCAGACAATGCCAACTTCCAAACACATCTCCTAGCATGATTTTTTACATCAATGCCAACACAATTTGTGCAATGAGACATCCAGACAATTCCAATTGTCCAATACATTTTTGGGCTGGAAATAATTTCATTGATAAGAATGCAACCAACATGCTAAAGTTGTTCCCAAATATTTTCCAAAAGGTACTACTCAAGAGGATTCAAAAGCCAACATGTATTGTTAGTGAAATTATGTTAAATTCTAGGAAGCTAGTTGTAATGAGTAGCAAAAAATTATTTTTGTTGTTGTTAAAGTCTACAAGAAGTGCATATTTAAGGCATCTTATTAAGTATGAATTTGATGTGCCTATATCACCTTTGATGATCATTTTGAGTCAAGGGTTGGTTTTGTTGTTTATCAATTGGAAAAGGACAATGTTAAAATCTATGCCTTGGGTGGGGGATAAGGAGTCAAGGGAAAGGGGAATTGAAAAATGTTGATGTAGAAGCTATGTAGATGAGGTGATAGTGGATTTTATGAATTGTATGTTGATCTCATGCAATTGTATAAGGACATGTGTATAGCTCCAATTATGGTTTCTGAAAAGGTCATGATGTCTAAGCATGTTGAGGCCATTATGATGGATGTTTTTCCAAGTTGGAGTTGAGAAAGGATTTCCCATTTTTCCAATTTTATCGATTGAGGGATGCATTTTATCAATCAAAGTATCTCCATAATCACTATTTAGAGGTTCATTAAGCATACAATCAACATGCCATGCAATATATGTGTTCTCCATTTCCTAGCATGAAATCATTTCTTAATTGGTGGAACCATTTCCTTTGAGGATTCTAAAAATAAGTTTGTATAGAAGGATCTTTCTCCAATAGAAAGAAACATAAAAATATACACCCATAGAAGGGATGAAAAATTAGTGTGGTAAGACATGAAAAATCATTAAAGTTTTTTTTTCTTTCCCATGTTCTAGCTAGTAGAGAAGGACCAAGAATGTGTGACTTCATTAATTAGCAACACTTTCATAGAAAGATGTATTGTCATGTTTGAAGCAATGAAAATTAATGGTTAAATGGATCCATTAACATCATGTGCAACACATTAGGAAAACAATTGGTTGAAATTCAATGAAACAAACAAATGAGTACAATATGTTAGGGGGATTTTTTGTATCATATGGATTGTTTCTTGTGCTTATGTGCTTATTGTGTTCCTATGTCCCACTCAACAATTGTTTTTTTCAGAAGCTTTCAGACGAAAATTAAAATTAGATATTCTAGAGTTGTAGTTTACAAGATCTTTATTAGAATATATTTATGGCTTTATTCTTTCGCATCTATTTTTTTTACATATTTTGAAATGTGTTTGAGCATAATGTGATGAGAGAAAAAATGTTGGCAGTAAACATTAGCTCTCTAAATTGAAAGCATGTCAAAGTTATGGGTGTTTAACCTATCATCATTGTGAGCAATGATGTAAGTTTTCTAGCCATGGTCCCCAATAAACATATAAGATGTAGGATGTAGATCCTAGGGAAAAATATAGTTGCAACTGAGGGTGGACCCTTTCTTGTGTAGGTATGAAGATTCATGACATTTTTTCCATCTTTAAACATAATTAACAAGTTCTTCATAGTCTTGAATTTGGTCAAGTGTGAATATTTTGGTTGTCCCTAAAATCCATGGATCATGTAGAGTTGATCACTAAATTTAAATATGTCTCTATTGGGTTTCACATGGGTTCCAAGATTTAACATATATATCAAAGAAAGATTTAGTAGTGACAACCAAAGATAGGTTATGTTGGTGAAATATATCCATATTATGAGAATTTTCCAAACTTATGAAACCATGTATGTGCATGGACCTTCTTTGTTATCATTCACAACTATGGTAAACAAGAGATATCAAAGTAATTGGATCGACATAAATGATTGTTTGTAAAAAAGGTATGAGAAATCAAGTTAAATGAAAGACATATGCCATAAGTCTTTTGCATCAAGAACATTTTGTAGGACATATTCAAGGAATATTGTGAATCTTGCATGTATTGAGATGTAAGACATACTTTTATGAAAATAATTGGAATTCTCCAAAGATGATAATTGTCTAAAGTAGGCATATCGTTTCCAACCATGACCATGTGTAAATCACACCATCTGTTTATTATTTCTCTTACCATAAATAAAAAGGTTAGTATACCTATTGTGTGATCATATTAGTAAACACACCTCTATTTTTTTTGCATAAGAGAATGTTCCATGAAGAGTTGAGCTGAATCACATAAGTTGCTCCAAAATTCTAGCATTTTGAAACTGCTAGAATTTGTGGCATGGGTCTACAATGGTGGATGTAAGATGACTTCAATGTTCTTCTTGATGAAGACAAAAATGGTTTCTTTTTTGTGATGACACATCATGAGGTTGTGCAAGTTATAACAAAATATGGGATGTTGGTTGAATCTATTGTCATGGTTTAACAAAAGATGGAATGAACACTCTTACGTTTTCAACTTCTTTATTTCATGGTTGTTTGAGCATGGAAGACCTTGTGGGGAAGAGGGTGGGGGAGGCCATATAAAAGAGGAATTTTGTGTTTTATTCATTGATAGGTGAAAGGTCAACAATGGACCATTCAATAGAAGTTTCAAAACTATAATGTGTAGAGTGCATGTAATTTTGTATTTCTTCAACATCTTGACGTGAATTTGGGAGTGGTTACGAAAGATAGTGGTTATTTATTTGAGAGGTCGGGTGAGACAATAAAATATTATAAGATGGTGAAGTAGGGGAGAAAAAAATAAGATGAATACACAAAGCAACAATTGCAACTAGGTTAATATGGACATCCTTGTAATAGGGATCCTTTGCAAGTTTGTATTCTAATGATTCCATAACATGTATTCTACTAACAAATAATTCATAAGATTTATGCTCATAGTTGTGTCATATGACAACAAGGATGTCCATACCCTCTATGAGGAAAGGAAGATAATTGATGATTGGAATTATGTCATATGGAAAATGATAGTATGTGTGCCAACCCTTGGTTAACCCCCCTCATTAATATATATATATATATATATATTACATCTATTTTGGTTAGAATTAAAAATGCCTCAGAATTGGGACCCAAATTCTAGAGTTTGAGGAATGAGAATGCTTTGGATTTAAAGGAATCTTGATTGTTTTTTCATAACAACCATGGGAGGTTGGAAACTATGGAATTAAATGGGTTGATTATGCCATTAATTCAGAATAAGAAGAAGGACAAGGGAGCCATTCTTACCTTGGATGAATTCACAAGGGAGAGAGGACAAAATTAAGAGTGATGGAATATACTGGAAGATAGGGGGGCATCCAAAGTCAACCAATAGGAAGTGGAAGGGGGGGATGGCACAACAAAATTCCCATGACCACATGAACCAGATCCACCGTGACCAAGATGAGTGACAATTAATGTATTCCCATGCGACCACTCGACGGTTGCAATAACATAGTGGGAGTAATTATGGGAAGAAAATCACTCAAAAGATAGGAGAGAAGGTAAGAATTATGGTAAAAGGCAAGTGAGCACTACGAGAAAACATGAGTAAGAAATGTAGAAGAGAAAAGAATTACATTAGGGAGAGGGAGACTATGAGAAGGGTGAAAATACATAGAGAGAATCTAAATGTGATGAATTGTTCTTGTACAAAGAAAAGAAGAAGTAAGCTAAGTGCAATAGATTAAAAAGGAAGTTATGTGTTTCTACAAGAGTGAAAAGAGGAGAGAAATATTTTGGTTGAGAATTATAAGGCTACTATCCGCACTATGGATTCCTTTAATAGTTGGGGTGGAGGTCTACTCCTTGTATTCTTGATAAGGATTTTTTTGAATTCTTCCTTGCTTTTTTAATGGTTTTATTACAATACATTCTAAAATTCTAGGTTTGAGTGGAACCACTATGCGTAAGATCTCTGAGGTTGGAGGTGAAAAGACTTTGTATTCCCTTGTGTTGTTGAGGGTTGAGGTGAGAACCTCTAGATTTACTTGTTTTTCTAAGAGTGGAGGTGAAAAGCCTCTGGATTTGCTTTTGCTATTTAGAGTGAAGGTGAGAACCTCTAGACTCCCTTGTGTTGTTGAGGGTGGAGGTGAGGAACCTTTGAATTTTTTTTTTTTTTTTTTTAGGGTGGAGGTGAATAACCTTTGAATTCCCTTTTTTGGCTAGTGGGTGGAGGCCGAGAGGCCTATGGATTCCCTGCTTAAGCCTATGGAAGTAATAGCTGGTGGGTGGAGGTGGTTTTCCTCTAGATTCCATGTTTCAGCTAATTACTTTGAGTATCTGGTGGGTGGAGGTGTTTGGTACTCTTGAGTTCCCATTTTAAATAAAAACATTGATTTTATCCTTTTAGCAATCCTTCTCAAGCTTTGGAATCTGGCTGGGGGTAACTGGTTGTAAGAAAGGCCACATTGCAAACTAGTCTAAAGTTGGGTGGAGAGTTGAAGTCCTTATCTCCATTGCCAGGTTCATACTATAAAAGTGTCTCTCATTCTCTTATATTCTTATGCTCAAAACGTTATATATTTTTTAATACACTAATCAATAATAACTTTTGTTAAGGTTGAGTAAAGATGATTCCTATGTGAATGAGGAATGTGGATTTCTTGCATGGTTTTGGAATGGATTAAATTACTGTGTTATTTTGAGCATAAATTTCAGTTGAATGACTTCTATGCAATGATTATATGATTAAGGTTGAGTAAAGATGATTCCTATGTGAATGAGGAATGTGGATTTCTTGCATAGTTTTGGAATGGATTAAATTACTGTGTTATTTTGAGCATAAATTTCAGTTGAATGGCTTCTATGCAATGATTATATGATCTTTATGGTATTTCCTAAGTTACAATAATTTTTATGTTGATTCAGTATTAGGAGATGGTTAGATATCTATTATGCATAATGTTTTGGCCTATTAGCCCTTGGTTTAAAAAACTTTAAGCTTAGGAGAGATGGATCTATTCATACAAATATTTGTGTGTGTATGTGTGTGGATTTTCATTAGCAAGCCAAGGCCACTTAAGCTTAGGAAGGATAACTGGTTTATAATTTATGTATATGCATTTATTTTAATAGACTAGGTGGATACCATATAAAGCTTAGGAGATAATTCTTGTTCATATAAATCTATATACACATTCAGGTGTTGTCATTGCGAAAAACACCCTTAAAAATTTTGCTTACACTTGAATTTTGGAGCCTACTAAGGATCTTGCAATCTGTCGTCCCATGGTCACTTCATGATCATTTAATGTTTTGCAAAGTATCAAGTCCTCTTCTAAGTGTCAAAGTCATTTTCTCACACATTTTCTATCTTCAATGAATTCACAAACACAAATCTTTCTATGCAAGCTTAGATGGGCATTGCACATCTCTTGAAGCTAAAGCTTGTGCAATCACTAGTGACAGTGATTGTGCAATCCATAATCATAGTGCATTGCGCAATACATGATGACAGTTAGTGTGAAATATTCCTTCTATGACCCCCAGATGTTGCGCATTGTGTTGTCACAGTCAATAGAGCCTCACACTTTCCTCTTGGAACTATGCTCTGCACAATCCCTGAGCCTCCTCCTTAGCCTAGTACCTTGTTCTGGATCAACCAATGCATTGCGTGAAAAGAGTTAGACTATGAGAGTTCCATATTGATGTTATCTTGCCATGAGTGAATATCTGTAGGTACTACATCTTAACATGATAGGATGATGTTCAAGGAGGATGTGAAGGAGAACATACAAGAAGAAAATTGTGAAACCGGAACCATGAAGGAGTCATCAAGCAAGAAGATGAAGGGACATTAGCTTATGATAGAAGATCAAAGATCAGGATTGTGTGAAGACTCCATATTGATTTAAGACACTTTGGAGGGTGAAGTTGAATAACAAAGCGATATATTTCATGAAGATGAAGTAATGAACATATCTCTCCTGAAGATTGAAGACAAGGTAGCAAGGGGAACAATTTGGCGTTGCCACCTCATCATGAAGTCCATATCATCATTTTCAAGCTCTGACTTATGCAAGTGCCATAACAGTGTCAAGTGTGTTCGTGTGTCTTGCTACATCATTTTTGGATGTAATGATGTAATTATCAAAAGGAAAGGACAAAATGTAATGTGTGGTAGTGCAAGAGTCATATGTGGAATATGAAAAGTCACATAGTCATATATGGACAAAAGGGTCTTTAGGAAAAGTCCAAAATTCATATAGAAGTCCAAAGGTCACATTATAAGTCCAAGGAGTCATGAGGGTAACTGAAGAGTCATAAGGGATATGAAAGGCCATTCCTCTTGTTATAAAGAAACATCATGACTTAAGAAAATGGCTTTTAGAGGCCTAGTCTTTGGAGAGCTAGCCTTGGCTTCTCTATCTTAGCATAGGATAGAAAATCATTCTTTGGAGAAGCAAGAAATGACTTAATGTTCCACTATTGGAGCTAGTGGATCGCCATTGTAAATGTGTACTTGGATCTTTCACCTAATAATTAGAAGCTCAATGAGCCAACACAATTTCATGCATGTATCATGAATTTTATAAGACTATTCTTTATATGTTTGCGGTATGTGTTTTGTTCACATGTACTAAGGAAATTGAACTATTTAAGTGGATTTGGTAGCTATATTATTGACTGTGTGTTGTGTTTTATTTAATGATCATTATGTCTATGTGAGCTAGTTCACTAGATAACTAATGAATCTTTTCATGTTCTCGTGTGTCTCTCTTAGGTTAGTACTATTAATTCCTTCTGGAGACTCACTCCTCTCTCTCCCATCGTTAAAGTCTCCTTTTACAAATTGCAATTGGTGTTCCACAGTGTCAACTTACTTGTTTATTTCAAATGTTATGCACATAATCTTTTATGTTATTCATTGAAGCTAAGGAAAACCTTACAGTTATGGTGGTTGGACCGATACTCTAGATGGAGATCCTACTCCAAACAATGTGAGGTCTAATTGGGACTTCACGTTTGGGAGACCCCCTTGTTTGACATATTTATAGCACCATCAACAATTGGCGCTAGAAGGAACCTACTATTACTTTCATTGATTGTCCTCCTCCCTTTTATGTGCCTTATGTTGAACCTATTAAAATCATAAAATATGAAAATTAGATTGTTGATCTGTTTCTTCCCCATGATTCAAATCCAATGGAGGAAAAGTTGGAATGGTTCATGGAGCCTAGGGTAAAGACTAATCCTTCCATTCCTCAAGATGATATTACCACTCTTAACCTCAATCTTGGATCTAATTAATTTGAAATTATTACTTCTTCGAGGCACACCTATCATCCTCTATTATCTACATGGCATGACTCTTTGTACCTTGATTCGCTTGATCAATCTACTCCATCAACTAGTTCTTTAGACTCTCTTGATTTCCAAGTTGCTGGTTCAAATTGTGATCAAGTACAAGGTGGTCATATTACATATGTAGAGTAGGAAAGTGAAAATATTTTTGATCTCTCTTTCCTCTTTCAAAACCCTCTATGTCAAGATGTTGTCCCTTCATTCTTTGATGATTTTTAATCTACTAATCTCGGTAGTCAATCGAATGATGATGACCTTATTGATGTATATGACGATGAATTCCCATGTGCACCAGATGATATTTCGGTTTCTCGAGAATATTTTGATTTGATAGAATTATATCTAGAATTTGATTTTCTCAAAGAAGATGTTCTTATGGAAACTTCCTCTTCATCTCACTATCCCTTGTGCCCTATTGTTTTTAATGCATTGAATTGTGAACAAGATACTCCATGCTCTTCAAGTTCATCATCTAATGAGTTTGATTTTGAATTAATGCAAGGTAGTGAAGTTATCCATGATGAAAAAGAAAATGATCAAATCATTGAGTATCCATTCTATCCCTTGTCATTTCCAGTCTTTCATGAAGAAAATTCTTATGTTTGGCTTACTCATGAGATTGAACCAATCTATCGATCCTTAGATGTTCAATTAGAAGAATATTTTGACATGAGTAATATGGTTGTTGAAGTTGTAAAATTTGATTGAATAAGTGATAGAGATGGTTTCCATCTGGATAGTAGTGGTCTTATTGAAATTATTGGTAGCAGTTATCCACACACCATGCATGATCTGATTCAATCTTCAAAATGTGATTTTACAATCCTTGAAAATTTCGAGACTTATCAGGAAGTCGAGGCACTTCAACTTCTATTGATGGTTATATTAGGATCTTGTAACTCTGGTAAGATCCTTGAACTAATTCAGATCTAGGTTACCTCACAAAATTCTTTTCTTTGCATGGTTTCACTAAATGTAAATTCCTTCTTGAAATATGTTTGGTATTTCAGATATAGTCTTTCTAACTTTCAAGATTTGGTTTCTAATTGGATTGAAGATTATATTTCAGTTGATTCATCTCCATGCAAGGCTATTGTACCTAACTTGGGTTTGGAGCATATATCTCTCATGGAAGCATGGAATTGTGAAGCTAATCATTTCAAATATTATCTTTGGCCAAAGGAATCATGCCTATTAGATACAATTGAAAATAGTCATCTCCTGATTTTTCTTGTGAATGTTATAGTAGCTATTTTTTTTTTCTTCATCACACTTGAAATCCTCTTGAGTGCTAGTGAATGCATGAGTTATATAGTGAATCAAATTCCTCTTCACTAATTATATCCTGACTGGTTTCATGTGTTTGTTATACTGGCATTCCTTTTCAATTATTTTGATGATAGTGCAGTTTGTAAAAAGGTACAAGGAAATGGTTTATCATATTTATCGTGCGAGGGAGATGATTCTATTATTCAAAGCATTTGTAAAGTTGTTCAAACTGATCTGTCTTTATTTTAAACTAACGAAGTATCTCATGCCATAATCATTATATTTGATCATAATGTTTGTTTTAGTAAATTTCATTCAACTTATCATTTTCCTACCAACATATCCCATGATAGTTGTTTTACATCGATTAATATTTATGATTATCTCACTATTCAAATACTTGTCAAGAAGTTGAGGCACTTCAACCTTCGGTAATGGTTATGTTAGGTCCTAACTATCTTGAAAATCCTTTTGAACATGATCAGATTCATTTTCCTTTACAAGATTCTCATCCTAATCCCATGATTTTAATTGAAAAATCATCTTTTCACGGATTTGAGGGTTTTCAAGAGGATTGTTTTGAATTTCATGATCCAATATATGATCAATTGGAAGAATTTTACTTAGCAATCCATTTTGCTACTAACAAGCCCAAATATTTCTTGATGCTAGCTATGAAGCACAATACAAATGAAGGTGCATTCAAAAGAATCTTTCAAGTTTCTTTTTATTATGGTTTTCTTTGAAAAGGTAAGGTTGCAAGTTTGTTAGGGGTAGTTGTTGTGAAACATATTTCTACTGATAGGAAATACCTTCAATTTATTATGCAAGTTAGCCAAGCTCTTATCTTTTCGGGTACACATTTCTTTATATTGACCTTAATCACTCATATCTCTATGATTGCAAGTCGGAAGCAATTACGTTGATTACATTGGAAATTTCATTATACTTAGCCCTAACCCTCTAGATGGTTAGGTTAGGAGTAGGTCTATATGCATTCTAGTTCCCTAGCATACTCATCGTGCACTCGATATCCATCTAGCCTCCAAATTTGTTTCATTTTACTACTTTTAGATCACATTTTTCTTTTGGTTCATCCTCCATTTTCTTTCCTCTTTTCATCCTGTTCTTTGGTTTTGTTATGTCTTTTCTTTCATATTTTTTTTAATAAGGCTTTTCATGAAAATTGTTTTCTTTTGGCTAAAAAGACAATGTGGTAAAATTTGGAAAGAGAACTGTGATGATGAACAATGCTTGGCTTATTTATTACATCTTCCCCATTTGGGTTTACATATCTTTGAAGTCGGTGATATCTAAATGAAAAATATGATTCATTCCAAACAGAAAGCCTTTGGTCAAACTACGAAGCCCGTATCTTTATTAGGATCTTCATTTTGACTTAGGCTTGTATTGAATGGTGTTTCTACATGTCGACTCAACCAAGTAGAACAGAGAAAGAAGAAAACCTTAATATGAGCATATTAACTTATGTTATCTTTCAAATCCCTTAAAAAAGGAAAAACCTATCCTTCTGTCAATAATTCAGGATCCCTCTTTCACTTGTGCTATATTATTCAATAGGTGCTTCAAGCATATCTTTAAGAAAAATTAAATAAAGGTTGAAGAAGATAAAGGATTTTTGCATAGAGAGGTGAAGCAAGCAACTTTCTCGAAGTACTAAACATACCTGTTGGTAGTGAAGCAATGCTTGTGTCTCCTTGAGGTGACTCCACTAGAGTACTATCCAGGGTCATTGGAAATAGAGCAACACCAAGGGATGTGATTAGAAAGTGGGATGTGATTAGAAAGCTTGGTATACTCCCTATCGAAAGGCTGAATTATGACTAATTTTATGTTGATGTGTTTCCAACTGACCAAGGAATAGAAGAGACTATATCTTTAACTAGGATAAGTGGAAAAGTTGGGGAAATCCACATGGTGAATTAATACTACCTAAAATATTAAGACCATGCAATTAAATATGAAACTAGAGTAGAGAAGCTAGAGTTATACTAGCATGTTGCCAAGTGTTGTCACTACGACAAACACCATCCAAAATCTTGCTTACACTTGAATTTTGGAGCCTATTGATGATCTTGTGATCTGTTGTCCCATAGTCACTTCATGGTCATCTAATTTTTTTTAAAGTATTAAGTCTTGTTCTAAGTTTCAAAGTAACTTTCTCACACATATTTTGTCTTCTATGAATTCATAAACACACCTTTCTATGCAATATTATATAGGAATTACGCATCTCTTGAAGGTAAAGCTTGCACAATCACTAGTGATAGTGACTGCAAAATCCATAAGCACAATGCACTACCAAAAAAATGACGAAAATCAATTCACACTATCCATTTAAAGTCTTACTTCGAATGCAATTGTACTTCTATTTCGGCGAGTTTTCTCAAATATCACTTTAATGCACCTTTATTTTGGCAAGTGTCGTTTTCAAATTCATGACTGTCTTTTTTGCCTAATTTCACTCTAAGAAGTTTTGATTTCATGTTATCTTCATTCTAGCATGTGTATCTTTCATTTTATTTAAGCTTTTTCAAGTGTCGTTTGCACTTTTCTCTTTTGCAAGTGTCATCTTATGGTTGGGGAAGTGTCACATCTAGTCAAAGGGAGTCATTTGTACATTATTGAAGGGAAGTTCTGATGCATTCTCCTGCACTATTGTGTTTCATCTATCATAATGACATGCATTAGACACATTACCCAAGTTTTATGCACTATTGGTATGGTTTTGTCACTATTGTCGCAAAGTGTACTCACGCCACAACTTCATAACATTATTTAGTTTTACAACTTGTTCAACAACATATGAAATTATATAAAATGAACAATATCATCATCAATGCTTCAGAACATAAAGGAACAATAGAAGAAAAGCATTCACATATAGAGACCCTAGGATTGGTTAGAGACCAGGGAAAAACCACACAAGGGGGAAAACCCTTTCAAATTATTCTTCTTATTAGATTGTCATTGAATGTTTCAACAAAGAGAGAGTACAATGATCCATATATTCACCTAAAAAACTATCCAACAAAATCAACTAAACAAAATCCAAGAGAATAACCTAATAATGATAATAATCAAAACCCTGATTTAGAAGCCTGTAGTCAACTATCACTGTCTATGATCAACTGTCGAATTTTGCAGTCAACCAAGTAATCAAACCCTAGTTTCCAACCGCATGCAGAGAATGTACGTGCATGTGGCTGAAACCCTTAAACCACGCTCATGATCCTATGTGCCTATGATGGCAACCAAAAAATGCATGTCTCATCCCTGTGGCTAGCAACCAAAACCCTAGATCTCATGTTTGAGCTTTGTACCCTGTAATTTTGGACCTATATGAACTGATCTCTTCAAACCACCTTGATCCAAACCAAAGAAAGAAGAATAATCATGATGATGTCTAAATGAGGGTCACTTAACTTGTATTTATAGACATCTGATGGTGACCAATTTCTCTTTTGGGCTGACTTGTCCTTTTGTGTACATGTGGGATTCAATTCAAAAATACACTTTCCCTTGTCCAAATCAGGTGCTTCAAATGTCAAAATTGGTCCTCTTGAAAAGAGAAATCTAGTCCCATGATTGGAATTTTTCACTGAGCTTCCAAATGAACACTCCCTCTCAGCTAGGGAGAAATTCCAACTGCATCATAATCATCGCAATTATCCTATCATCAAATCATATCTTATCTCAAGTATCTCATCATCAAATGTCATCACTACTCATCTCTGCTTATCTCTACTTATATCTTGATTGTCTATGCTCATATGATCAACATTATTGAATCTAAAAGAAGAAGAATTTGAAATTAGAGGGGAGTCCAAGCTACCACCCTCAATTCATATCGACGATATGAGAGATCTTATCTCAGTCGGGAACAACATTAGGGAGCTTTGCTCAATGTGGAACCACATTGGGGAGCACATCTCAACCTAGAATCCAGTGAAAATGAGGAAGGTCCTATGGGGAACTCTCATCTCATGTCTATGATAGTGGGGAAGGTCTTATGGGACACTCTCACCCCAATTCATTTCATTGAGAAATAAGTGAGAAACAACTTACCAAGCAAGGATCACAACTATCCTATTGTGTAATCAATGGGTAAGATACCACTTGCTATACGAGGTAAGGATCACAACCATCCTATTGTTTTATTATCTTCCCAACAATGACCCTTAATAGACATGTGCTAGAACACATGCATCATAATTAACTTGGGTGAGATACCCTACTTACCAAAGGTAAGGATCACACATCCTCAAGCTCTCTCTCAACCCATTATCCAGATGGGGAGTGGAAATCCCAATAAACCTGATGTTAAAAAATTTACCACAAAGATAATAATGAAAAATAAGTAAATTATTGAGAGAATATTTAACCAGCAACAAGCATAGACATTAAACACATAATTCACAAAATATTTGTCCTGGGAAATCTCCAACTCTAGGGAAAAACCTAACCCAATGAAATTTCATTATCCTTGGCCAAAACCTTGGCCAACCTAGCCAAGTGAGCCTTTGCCACTCACCTCCTTGGCCTTGCTTTATAATGAATTCCTCCCAACCTTTTATAGACTCCATTACATGCAATACCATGGGCAGAAAACCATGGGTACACAATACCATGGGCCCAATACCACCACTCTTTAAACTAGTCAATTTTGATTATATTCCTAATTCATGTTTACCTAACATCCCCCCCTTAAACTTCACTTGGGGTTCCCTTGAATAAATCCATCAAAATTTGCCAAGTGAGTTAGCCTAGCCCTGCTCATTCTGTCCCTTAACCCCTCAAAGTTTTATACCTGGGGTAACTATTAACAATCCCCTATCACCTAGGTATAACCCAAACTTTACCGATAATTTTTCCATGGGTACGCATGCCTTAACAGGTCTTAAAACAACATTACCATTTACATGCAATAATTGACTCCAATATTTTATTTTATTTTGGCTGTTATCTATCTTCCATTCTCTCACCTTATTCTCTCACCTTTCATGGATCTCCCATGGACCATTTTCCATGTTGCTCATTACTTAAGTTGAACCTTCCATGAGCTATTGCTAGCATGATTTACAAAACATGATATGGCACCAAATACCACATTCTTGTTGTATCTGAGTAGGAGCTTTCTCATCTCACATCATTTTCATCGCGGTCCATTCCTTTAACAACGTAGATGAGTGTTTCACTCCTTGTTGATTTTGGAAACAATAGAGCAGTCCACATAGACAACAAATGGCACATCCGAATGGTCCATCTACCATCCTCATATTACAAAGCGTGGTTAACACCCCATTTTCCATATCGTAATCTTATGCATCCTACTTCAATCAATCAATCTAGTGAGAACTCAATCTTGACCCATCACTGCTCTACCTCTGTTTGCCACAACTTCACAAAGACACTACCGCCTTTAGTTACAAAAAACATATCACTGTGTCATTGTAGTGGTTTCTCTCGACCAACAGATCACCGAACCCATTCCACTTCACATCAAGTCATGCGACCTCATTGCTGACTTAGAAGAATCCAACATTCCATTCTATACAACAATGTTGAAAATATTTCTTCTTTTCCGGTCGCAAGAGCAAGCTTATCTCAGAGACCCTTTTCCTTGCATCCACCACTCTCATAGAAAAATTATATCTTGACCATGGGACCACACAATAGGAATTAAATCTAATAGACAGCTCAATTATCCATTTTAGTGGGATGCATTGTACCCTCATGCAAGCAATGATTCAAAGCAGTCCATGACACTTAGCCCATGCAATTGGATAGTAAAACCACATTATGATCATGGTCATATCCCAAATTCAACAGAGTGTCTCAACATAGTAAGAAGCCCAACTTTGCATCTTGAAAGATAAAAATCTTTCAACAGGGACTAAGGTGTCATCTAGTCATTTGCCACTATAGGTACCATCAAGATACAACCCTGGTATCAATCCAACATGATATAGGTACCATCTAGGCCTCCATGCCTTGACACCAACATTTACAAGGATCCAGGTATAAACACTAAATCGAAGCTCCAACATATACCCTCCCTTTTGGATCTAGATATCAAATGAGATCTCAATATTAACTAGGCCATGATGTACTCTCAGGTACCATCATACAAGGAATTTTATGGTACTTCATCTTTCCCTCTCAACTAAATAAAAGATATCCACCAATTCGAGCATGCTCCTAAAATAAACTAAGTTCTTGTTGGGAAGATATTTCTTCAATACATCAACTACTTTTTCATTTGTTGGCATGCACTGTAGCTCTACGGCCCCAACTGGTATCCAAACTCCAATGTATATGTTCTTGTATGCTAGCATGAAACTCAATGGTATTCAACTATTCTGATGTTTCTTAGGTCATCATAATATCCAAATACATCTTGATGGAAGATTCCTTCTTCCAATTCTCCAACAACACCAAACTTATCCTCAACACTTTCCAAAATATCCAATTTCTTGTTCATAACTTCATTAATCACAAATAACTATTTGTAGTGCTTTAGCCTTTCTCCAATCTTCATTCTATCTTCATGGTACTCATTGTAGTTGTCACAATATGTTCTTCGTTTGAACTGAGGAGGTATAAAACTTCTTCTCTACTAGGGGACAAATCGATCAACAAGTCAACCACATAGGCTTTTATTTCGCATCATCATATCATCAGAGAACATCAGCCTTCCAGAACATAATTCCTTCTATCTTCACTTGGAAACAAGGTCATCAATAATGTATACTTCAACGCTACCAATATTCTTACAGCTCCCTCTTTTCATCATGCTCAACATTATCATCAAGTCATCATCAAGTATGAGGTAGGTAAGTATATTCAACACCTGAAAGACTATGTACCTGCAAATCTTCAGCAATAAGTTTAACCAAGTACAAATATAGAGCATGAAGTCAATTTTATCAATATAGGGTTAGCATGCCATCACAATGGGAGAATAATAAATCAGACTTTAGATATCAAAACCTAAACCTAGTTAGGTTTACAATCAACAAGGGTTACACCTTTCATGCCATAGACTTTCACAACAATTTATGCTAGGGTTTTTTCACAAACCCTAGATTCCTCTACAAAAAATAAACTTGAGATATTAGCAACTAAATTCAATCACAACGAAAGAATTTTACATCTATGGTTTTGTTATCATGCCCTAGAAACTTATATCAATATTTATTAGGGTTTTCCCCTAAAACCTAATCGCAATTATAACTGAAGCATCAAAAATTTAATATATACAATAACCAAGTTAGGGTTTCAATCATACAAAAGCATATACACCTAGGGTTTCATTCCTAGGATATTAACTATTACAAGGGTTTTGTCGTAAACCCAAATTCATCAAAACACTAAATAGCTAGGGTTTTCTCATATGTTTTAGATATCATCAACAAACCCTAAGGGGCTAGGGATTTTTCATATCAACAAACCCTAAACATTAAAGGGTTAGGGTTTTATAGTGAACCCTAAAAGTTAGGTTTTTACCAAAATGAACAAAAGATAAGGAGTATGACAAGGGTTGATTTAATATGAAGATTAATAACCATAACAAATAAGCATATTTATGATTTAGAACCCTAGACATGAGATAATTAGTAATAAAGAAAGACAAAATGATCGTACCTTTTTGTGTGAGGAATATCTACAACAAATCTTATAATATTAAACATACTTTGAGCTGCATCCTTTTACAAAGCTTGTACGGTTTCCTATTGAAGGGATCCTTTTGCAAAAAAATTCTCTCTTCTTATTGGAGTCTCCCTCTGAATATAGCCATAATTCTTATTGCAAGTACTTTTAAAGTATACCTGCAAACATACCTTTCAAGAAAAATACAAGAGAGAGGATAATAAACATGTACAAATGAAACTTTAGACAAATAGAGGGAATTAATACTGAAAATAAATAAAGAACAAGATTGTGTTTTGTGAAAAAGGTGGGGAAGATCCCTCTCGATCTAGACTTGTGATGGATCCCTTTAATTCATCAAAACAACTGAAGAACCTTCTAACAAAACATTTTAAATCTATAAACCTTATAAATAAAAAGATTGATATTAGAGACAAGCATTCTACAAAAGATAAAATAATAACCTAAACTATAAGTAAAGGATATATGAGACTTAATGTAATAAGTCCTTGACTTTAGAGTCCTCTGCTTAAGACTTATTTGGAGGATTATCATCGGTAGCAACAATATCTTCATCCCTTTCCCTCTTTTGGTTCTTAGGATTATCAAGGCACTGATTCTTATAATGACCCATCTTGTGACAATGATAGCATTCTATTTTAGAGGGATCAATCTTCCCTTGATTTTTCTTTGTTACCTTAAAATTCTTATATCCTCCCTTCTTCTTAACATGAGCATAGTAGGTATTCAAATAATTTTCTTCATTTTCTTTCTTCCCTTATACCAAGGAAATATGAGATTTTTCTTGTATACATGTAGACCACATTTCTTCAAATGATGGAGAGTTCTTCTAAATACTAATTCCAACTACAATGACATTCCAAGGTTTTGGTAGTTTTTTTTTTTTTTTTTTGTAACCCAGAGGAACTCAATATCCCACCTAACACGTAACTACCAGTAAACCTATGGGGGGCTACGATATGTCTTCCTCCCCATAGCCCAAGTCAAAACAAGGGGGATTTGAATCTAGGTCTTTCGAGTTTCAACAATTTCACCTTTCTTGGATTAACCAATTGAGTTGTCCCCTTGAGACTATTTTTTGTTTTTTAAAGCTTGGTAGGACTATATCGTCATCATGTCCAGTATAACACCCCAATCGGGGTGGGGAATTGAACCGATGACTTCAAATCAAGGAGTGCCTTAACAAAGCACCCGATCACTGTTTATCCAAAACTCGATTGACAAGACTTTGGTAGTCTTAGAAGTGCAACAATAACAAGTTATTTTAGGGACTACTTCATCAATTTACGGGCAATTCTTAAAAAATATGAAGACACTATATCATCCTTTGTCATCTTAATTGTTTGAAGTTCACTTTTTAGACTTTCTATTTGCCCAAAATTCTTGATTGTACATAGATTTGAGAGAGCATCATACATTTTTATTGAAGAGTCTAGTGTGGAAATGTAGGGAATCAAGTTGTCTTTGACCCCATCCACTATTACATTCATGGCAAGAATATTAGTTTCTTTCTACTTTCGCTTTCCTACATCATCTGATGGTTCCATTACCTTTCTTAGTACAAAATCCAATACCTTATTCTTTGCAAGAATGAGGTACATCCTTTTCTTCGATTCTCTATAGTTAGAGGCTCCTTGAAGATTTTTCTTATATTTCATTGATGAGGCCATAAGCGAACTTACCTTCTTCTTTTTATTAGTATAAAATCAAGGTAGGTTTACTAGAAGGGACCACACCCCTGACAAAATAAATCAAAGCCTAACCCTGAGGGCTTTGAGGAGAATTGAACCTGTGACCTCCCAATGGCAAGGTACTTTAGCAACATGACTTCAATCAATTTAGTTAACTGTCGAGGCAATATGTGAACTTACTTCATGAAAACAAGATATCCTTTTAAGAATTCATTTCTTCTCTTGAATTATTTATTAATATGATGAGAGCTATTGTCCTTCAAGATTCCTATTTCCTTCTTCTTCACCTTAACTTGGATACCATGTTGAGAAATCAATGCACGTAGTTATTAGGGCTTTGATTCCTCTTTTCTTGATAATTACTTGTGATTTGTGTTGGCTTATTTACTTTTTTATTATGTTATCTTTAATCAAGAAATTAACAAATCAAAAAGCATAAACATCACAAGAATAAGAGACACAAGATGTAGGCACTCAACCAGGGAGAAACACCTCTCTTGGGAAGAACCTAGTCAAACTCTTCTTCTATAATCGAACCAAGTCAAAGTGAGACAATCCAAGACCTTTTGACCTAGACAAAGTCTTCCTCCAATCACAAAGTCAACCCTCCTTCCAAGTAGATAGATATTGTCAAAGTCAATGAGATAAAATTCCCTCAAAACTGCTTCAATATGGAATTTCAACCCCCTGCAACTCAAATTTTCAGACATACAATTACTGCTGAAATTTCACCCCTTGCAATTTTCCTAGAAACCCCAAGAAATTCACCTGTGTGTGGGAGAGAGATGCCCCAAAAACTTTGATTTTTTATTTCTATGATTTGTTCTTCCTTCTCCTTGACTTCACACTCCTTTTTCTTGATCTTGTATTGCAGATCAAAGTTGTGGATGGATGGGTTCCAAATAGGTCGATCTCTTCTTCTATTTATATATCTTCCATAGGGTCAAATAACCCCAATATGGGCCAACTTCTTCAAGGCAAGGCTGACTTAGTGAGGAGGTGACAAAAGATTATTTTGAATCCAAAATAATTTTATTTTCATGATACAAAATGTTATATGTCATTTTGTCACATCCGATTAGTGAGCCTCCTAATGGGATCAATCAACATCCTATTCCCCCTTGTCACCATCTTGCACAAAGCCCTGAGCATGTACCTTTCATTTCCCAAAATTTGAGCCCTAAAATACATCATCTAAGACATTTTTAGGACCAATGCTCCCTGTATCCTTTGATCACATATAGGTTTCTCCACTGTGGCATGTGTTGGTCATCAACAGGTTGCTCCCCTTTGCACCTATGTTGGTTTTAAAAATTCAGGAGAATGTTTGGGATTTCAGAAGATTACCCTTATAGGAGTTTCCAGAAGTTTTTTAATTACTTACCTTGGATACATTCGGATCCTATCCATCCCTACATTGGATTTTTCACCACTTATCCTTTGATCCTATCCCTACATCAAAGGTGGATCTCTTACCCTAGATTAGTAATTGGATAAGAAATACCAACTTACCGTACTTCTCTATATATTCCTAGCGTTTTAAGTGGTTGGGGATTGGATTTTGGAGAATAATTTTGCCCTTATGCTGTTGTACTGAGTGGTCATCAATCCATGGATTTAGGGTGATTGGAGGTGCATATTGTGAAAAGGAAAGAACAAGTCAACAACTTGGAGGAGCTCTTCTACAAGATCAACAACTACTTATGGTTGTAATCTCCTTCCATTTATAGTAATGCAATGAATTCACTGTTTTCCTATATGTGATATTGTTTCATATATTTCAATACCATGTTTATATATGGAATGAAGTACTTAGATGATACTGCATACATCTCGTAGTTTCTTGGCTTCTGTTATCTGACTGTGCAGGTTCTATGTTTGGCAACCAGAGCTGGAATTGGGGCTTCCAAGCTGAAGAAGGAGCAAAGTGTGTGAAGAATTCTAGGTAGGTCTCACTCCATTAACTAATCATTTTAAGGAAAAGGATTGGGTTCCTTGTCTCTTTGTTGTTTTAGGTTAGCCACTAACCTAGGGGAGATAATTTTGTTCGCAATCGTAAATCTCATATAACAAATTAGTGACCATACTGGGGATCAGAGTATTTACCTTGGTGGTATCCTTGTCCATTATGTTTGATTACCTCATTAAAAAACCTTTTTTGTATTATCCAACCAAGAATAGACCTAAGAAGTGATTTCATTGAGCCTATTTTGTAATTTTTGTGCCAGAATCCTCATTCCCAGGCCCAACGCACACCATGTGCCTTTAACAGAGTGTTTCACCTCACCCTAGCCAACTCTGTGCCAATGTTACAATGCACTGGTGCCTCTTCTACACCAGCTTTGGCCCCTTTTTTTGCATGAATTCTTCCTTGGTTCTTGAGCCTCTCTTTGGTCAGCCTACTTCCTGTTGAACTTACCTGAGTCTTGAGTGTCTTGTGGTCTCTCTAAAGCCTCCATTTGGTTTGCATGTGTGTTTGATTGCCTTGGTCAGAATTGGTTTTGATTTTTCTTTGTTCTTATTATTAGGTCGCTTGAAAACTTGTTTCGTTTGATCACTGATCACTTGGATGAATTGTTGTTCTAATCCTCATTCTAGAAAGTGCATTTGAATTAGCGATTAGACTTTGAATATTAGTTTTCTTCATTTCGAAAATTAAGTGTGGTGAAAATAAAAATGTGTAAAATTGGAATTCCCTAGTGTGAAATTGCACATTTTTCCTTTCATTTTTGCAAAAAAAAATCCCCCTCAATCACTGGAGGGGGACGTGAATTGTGTATGAGTGTTAATCGCCTTTGAGTGAAATCTCTTTTGATTTTCAGAATTTTTAGCGAATTTCAGTTTGAGTCCTTTTTTTATGAAATCTGAGATTACGTGTGACTTCATTGAAATCATCTTGTGTTTGTTTTGAAGAATTCTCTTGTATAAGATCACATTTTCATAGTTAGAATTCTCATTTTCACAGTTGGAAAGGAAATTGTGCATAGATTGCATTTGCATAGTTTTGAGGGGAATCATGCATAGATTACATTGCATGGTTTGACATCTTTTAATCCTTTGAATTGAATTGGAATAGTGAAATTGAAAGATATAGTTAGGATCTTGTTGTCTACATATTTGATTGTTTCATCATTGCTTTCACCTCTTACCTACACTAGATATCTTTCATTGAAATTGAAAAGAGTTCCTTTTTTCATATTAGTCACATTATAGGTGTGTTCAGGTGACATCAATTTTTGAGCCTTGAAATCAAAACATAATTCAAGATAAAATTTAAAATACATCTCCATTAACAAATGAGAATTTGAAACTTAAAGACATACATAGAGGTCTAGGCTATAGACATGTTCCGGCGTCATTAAACGTAGGAGTTGTCATTGTTTTCCAACATTGCATCCCAAGGGTGAAATCTCATTCCACGTATGTAACTGTATAGGATATTTCTCCACATACCTTTGGCATATCGGATGGCACTCCATGCATGATAAGTATATGGGAATTCTCTCATCGAATGGTTACACATTAGACAACACTATTATGGACTGCACTCCCACATACTGTCGTGTATATTTTGGGAGTCCCCTATAGGTTTCTATCCATCCATAGGTAACCGATTTGACCACCTTGTATATCGTGATACACCGAACACATCATTTAGGGAGATTTCATGCATGTACGTTAAGTCCTTGGTTCACCAAGGTGTATATTGTAGTTCACGGTTGCTTGGTAAAACTTTTTGCCTAGTTACCCCTCCTTAATTTTTTTTATGTCTTTAATTTCTAAAATCAATTAATTGACTGCAAAAAAAAATCCTCCCCATGGAAAAACTCCTTTGTATATCTTAGGTTGAGACTAATGGAAACAGTTCCGGAGTCTACCAATGAGGGGAACCCCTCTGATGGGAATCCTGGTCGTTTTCCTTCTTTTGGAAATATTGGTGCTCCTTATATGGCAACGTTGTCCCTTCCCAGATTTACCATTGGTTTTCCAGTTTGCTTATTTTTTACCTCTATCATTCTGAATATCCAAACTACTTCTCAACCAAGTTCTCCTCCATCTGAACAACATCAACCTCATGTTGATCCTAAACTTGACCCTTTTCCTTCTTCACCTATTGTTTCTTCATCCCTTTCTTCCTCTTTGTCTAGTGAAATTCTTGATTCTAGTAAGAAGGAAGCTAAGAAGAAGAAGAAAAATAAGATAGGGGGCAACCAAGCAACCATTGCTACAGATACAACCAGTATGGAGAAACCTTCCAATCAACCCCACAAAGTTAAATTCCCTTACATGTTATGTAAGGGTGACCACCTTCTTAGAGACATTCCAAGTATTCCCAAGGTATTAAAAGTGCGGTCCACACTTTTGTGGCTTCATCCATATAAGGAAAAAGGTGAATAGATGATTCCCTTGGACCTCGAATTGAGTGATTAGTTGGGGGCATGAAAACTTGTTTCAAGCATAGTTTTTCCTCTGTTTCAAGCTTGTGTAAAAATGAAACCAATTTCAAGCATAGTTTCTCGTGTTTCAAGCTTAAGTAAAAATGAACCATTCCATATTATCCCTCATGATTGCCATTTTCATCAGCATTTTTTTTCCAGATGAACCTTGTTTTTTTCATTCCATCATCACCATCTGCTTGGCTAATCATACGCTTTCACTTGGTTGTTTTTCCCTTCCCTGAGGAATCACTACGATGAGTGGTCTTATTAGGCAACCTCTTGAAATTTGCGTGTTTTAAGTAGTTCCATCATGACTAGAACCAATTTCTACCCTTTATACCAATCATTCCTCAAGGAGGAGTCCTCTTTCAGCTCTTTTCAGACTCCCAGAATATGAAAAGATTGTCGAGCACTTGTCTTTTCGAACTTGTAAAAGCAAATAAAAATACATCTACTCATTATAAGTTTAACCCTTTTCCCGACTGAGATAGAATAACTATGAAAAAGGAATACCTTAGTTAAACATGGCTAGGAGGTTCTCTTGGGTATTTTTTTTCTACCTTTTCGGACCTAAGGGATAACCTACGGAAAGGGACATCTGGAGTTTCTTTTTTGCCTCTTTTTCAAACTCTCTAAACATGAAAAAGATGTTGAGTTTTACCTTCACTGGAATCATTAAAAAATCAAACAGTTATGGACTCATTGATCATGACGAGGCTGAACCACTCCTTCTCAGGCTGCGTTAAATATACTCGAAGGGATTCATCTTAAGGATTAACTTATAGATCAAGCATATGTTATCCTCCTCAATATTGTTAAAAAATAAAGAGGTACTGACCAATATGGTTGGGGAAATTGGGAAAACAATGGGCTCCATTTTTCTAATGGCAGTGAGTCACTCTTGAACACGACACTTTTCCACTTCATCTCTGTGACTTTCGGGCTGGGTAATCTTCTTGTATTTTGGTTATCATACCATTTTTAGAGCCTCCATTTTGGTTTTGGTTCCATGCTACCACCTCCATTCAGTGTCGTCGGTATGTTCAAGAGAATTCATTCAGTTGATCTCTACTACAATACTCTTAAGCCTTCATTTCATGTCTACCTTTCTTGATCCAATTCCATGTCAGAATCATTCTAATCATTTTGTCTCAATCATCATACATGTTTCATGTTGTTGATGGGGGATACATCAAGGCCCTCATGCGACGGGTCGCTTCCTGTCGACATCAACACATCATCTAGGAAGTTGACTTAGAAACACCCCTTGGTACCTTGGTGCTTGCATACATCAATGGAAAGTTTCCTCGCTCTTGAAGAAATGTTTATATCAATGGCCTTCGACCGAAAGATTCTATGTGGTGTTTGACATTAGCTCATTCATTCACACCATATGGGTTGTTCTATAGTACCTTGAGAGCCATTGAGATTATTGGTGGTTTCTATCGCATCATTTAATGGCTTACATCATTTGTCGATAATCATATGGTTTCTATGATGTTCGACTTCAACTCATTGATTCACATGGTTAGACTCATATATTGGTTTGTCTTGTCAACGAGATAGAATACCCCAAATCTAGTTTCATCCATTTGGGCTACGATTTCAGGAGTTATACAAAGATCACAATGTATGATGGTCATGATCATATAGATAATCATCCAGTCATAGGTCCACCACTTGCGTCTGTGGACGCATCATTTGATCATTGTACATGTTATGTTATCTTATGAGCTAAGTATGGGTATGCCTCCCTCAACATACAAATATGTCATGTTGTAAATATATTGTAAGAAATGAAGCTCACCAGTTGTCCTTGATCCCTACTTGTCACAAGGTAAAGCACTTCAGTCATCAATCATCATCTCTCACTTTGCGCTTTAGGGGGAATTCTATTATAGGCCATTTTGTCACATCTGATCAGTGAGCCTCCTAATGGTATCAATTAGCATCTTATTCCCCCTTGTCACCATCATTCAAAAATCCCTGAGCATGTATCTTTCATTTCCCAGAATTTGAGCGCTAAACTGCATCATCTAAGAAAGTTTTTGGACCAATGCTCCTTGTATGCCTACTGGGTGCAATCACCTATAGGTTGCTCCACTGTGGCTTATGTTGGTCACCAACAGGTTTCTCCCCTTTGCACCTTTGTTGGTTAGATAAATCTGGGAGAATGGTCGGGATTTCGAAAGCTTCCCCTTCTAGGAGTTTCCAAAAGTTGTTTCAACTACTTACCTTGCACAAAACATTCATGAGGTTGTGACCTAATAAATAAATAAAATGAGCATGAAACCCATGCTTAATAATAATTTCATTTTTCTTCCTTTTCAATTTTTACAATATATACATAATGACAGAATATGATAGCAATTATGAACACTGACCATAGTTACATTTTCAACATACACAAGCTACCATTTAGGAAGGTGTTTAGGCTTTTTACCATTTGTTTTACACTGTGTCCCTGCACCAAGCAGTGCCTATGAAATCCCTACGAAAATAAACATATATCATTTGCATCGAGTAGTGCTTCACAATAATCACCATAGGTTTCATTAAATGTTATATGATGTCAATATTGACCAATTGTATACAAATTGTAATATACATGATACTAACAACTCAAGAAATTCAGGCAAGGCAATTCTTGTCATGGTGTATTTATAATTATATTTAGAAAAGGAAATAACTAACAACCGTTAGAAAGCTCTTAGTCGATATACGATGCATGGAGCTCATTTATGATATCTTCTAAATTCAAGGCAAATAGGCAGAATATGAAACTTTGATTATTGAAGCTAATACAAGGAATTTATTTAGATTTTCTTGGGCTTGACTCAACAAATTCTACTTGGTCCAGTAGAGATACCAAACAACAAAGGCCAAAGAATATATTTTTCATTTTGCATTTAAAAATTAAAATCAACAAACTATATATGATCAGTGTGCCAGTAATTAATTTTATCATCTACGATCATGGGCCCTTGTATTTTCAACTCTCTTCATGCATTATTTGCATCCATAGTTGAAGACTATAATATTAGGAATTAAATGGGCTTCATATCTAGAGCTTATATTTAATTTATTTACTTTGAATTGTGTGTTCTTATCCTTAGTGTCCAATCATGCCACTATTTTGAAGTTCCTACTAGATTTATTATTGTCTACTACCTAAAGATTGCAGAGTGTATGCACAGTTGAAATTCTCACCCTATTTCATCTCTCTCTTGTCTTCCTCTTTTTTTTTATTGTTTCAATTATTCAGGAGTTTATACCTACAATGCAATTTTAAAATGCATCAAGAAAACCAAAGTGTATTAGTATTAGATAAGCTACATCATAACATTGGTAAGTTAAGCTCATACTAAAACTTATCTAGGTCAACTGATTTGGGATTCGAAACGTTGGTATAAAAATGTTCAAACTGTGGATTCTCCGGTCAATGATTCAAAAGATACAAGCCACAGATCTCTTAAATCCAAAATCTTGTCCCAGTACGGAGGGGATACTTGGAGTGATATCCTTTTACTCGAAAAGTATAGAGTGAGGATAGCAAGAAGAGCAGCAGATTTCTGAGTTGCTCTTCTTGTATCATCATTCTCATATCCTGATGATGGATCCCATTTGGGATTCGAAACGTTGGTATAAAAATGTTCAAACTATGGATTCTCCGGTCAATGATTCAAAAGATACAAGCCACAGATCTCTTAAATCCAAAATCTTGTCCCAGTATGGAGGGGATACTTGGAGTGATATCCTTTTACTCGAAAAGTATAGAGTGAGGATAGCAAGAAGAGCAGCAGATTTCTGAGTTGCTCTTCTTGTATCATCATTCTCATATCCTGATGATGGATCCCATTTGGGATTCGAAACGTTGGTATAAAAATGTTCAAACTGTGGATTCTCCGGTCAATGATTCAAAAGATCTTATTGTAGTTGATCACCAATGTGTAGTTCCAATGTGAATTTAGTTCTGTGGTAAGCCACTATTGCTCCAATGATTTAGTGATGGCACCCAATTCCTCCTTGCTCATTTTGTAGGCATAGACATATAAGTTTGCTTAGGTTTGCAGAACCAGTTCATGACGGTTCCAATTCACCACATAGAATTGACACTTTCCAAACTTGTGACTCCTACAAACTAAATAATTTCCCTAATGTTAGGATGCCAGAAAGAAAAGTTAAGTAAAATTAGACATCTGAACAAGTGAACCTCACACTACTACCCTTGGTTGAGAGCCATGTCACTAAATGAATAAGAATACAAGGTTAATCTTTAAACTACTGACAAGAACAAAGTTATCGACTTAATGAGAATTGTGACCTCAAAATGAGAACTCTAGTAGAAAACCCCGCAAAAAACATGAAAAAATAGTCCGAAAAATGAAAAGTGTTGACACTAGAACAACATTTATTTTTTGGTAAAATTTCAACATTTTTTAAAAAATGGTAGTGAAAACCAATTTTTTGTGCAAAAAACATGAAAAAACACCACAAAGACAAAAAGTGTTGATGTTGGAACAACATTTTCTCTACATTTTTTAGCAATGGGGTTAAAGATAAAATATCATTACTCCAAAAAACCTTAAAATTCCAATAATTTTTAGGCATGGCATTAAAGATAAAATATCATGTCTCTGAAAAGCCTTAAAATTCCAACAATTTTTAGCCATGACATTAAAGATAAAATATCGACTCCGAAAAAACTTAACATTCCAACAATTTTCAAACATGACGTTAAAGATAAAATATCACATGTTTGAAAAGCCTTAAAATTCCAACAATTTTCAGCCACGACGTTAAAGATAAAATATCATGACTCTAAAAAACTTTAAAATTATAACTGTTTTCAACCATATCATTAAAGATCAAATATCATGACTTGGGAAAACCTTAAAATTTTGACAAATTTTCAACCATGGAATTAAAATCAAATATCACGACTACAAAAAACCTTAAGTTTCAACATATTTCAACCATGGCATTATTGAAAAATTATATGACTAATTTTTTTTAAATGAACTCGTTGCAATGAAAACTTTAAAATCAACCATGAAATTCACACATTGTGAGGGTGGACTTGATCTATTATAACAAAAACTTTAAAATCAACTATCAAATTGACACATAGTATGTTCAGTTGCTAGTTGAGGATCAACATGGGTCCTATTAAAAAAAATGAAAAATATAAAACAAAACAAAAATTAAAAGATTAAAAAAACAAAAAAATAAAATAAAACAAAAACAAAAAATACAATAAGTTTAAAAAAATAATAGCAAGTAAATAAATAAATGTATTAAAACATAAAAATAAAAATAAAAATGACACAAAAAAAAATAAAAATAAAAATCATTCATAAAAAATGAAAAAAAGAAGAAGAAAGAACTAACTCATAAAAGAGAAAAATTTAAACAAAAAAAAAACCAAAAAAAGGATAAAAATATAAAAAAATAAATGAAAAAACAAAAATTATCTCCAAAATTTTAAAAATTTAACCCAAAAAATAAAAAAGTAAAAAAAAAAGAAACTAATTAAAAAACCATAAATAAAAAAATAAAAATAAAAAAAACCTTGATTAGGGTGCGAGTAGATAGTTGGGCACTGTCGAGATCCGTGCCATGGAGAAATCTTCAATAAGAAAGGATGGTGGGCAGTCATTTTACAACCCTCACACACTTGCCTTCAACTACAAGGTGACAATGTGCATGCATGATATTAATGGTGACTGGAAAGGACGACGAGACATCTTCTTATTGGGGTTTTACGCTATGAGATCAGATCGATTTGGAGGTATTATTACTGGAATGATTACAGGTTTGTTGTAAATCTTTGGGTCGCACATGAAGGTTCTTCATGGGGTCCACCATCCTGGAGCAAATCATCTCACCCTCTTCCATGTGGATGACAACAATGGGTATCTTCGCTGAATGTGTTTCTCTTATGCCCTTATCCCTACGATTCAATTCTATCTGTGGACAAGAGTCTCTGAGACAATGTCTTGGGTTAGAAGGGAAATCTTCCCTAAAATTTGGGAGGAAAGAGTTATTTTTTGATGGGATGTCTGAATATGGTAGAATTGTCTTTGTTTGTTATGGAATTTTACTTTCTCGGATAGACATGTATTTTTGGTTTGAGCAATGGAATTCAATCTGCATGTCTTGCAAGGAAGATTTTATCTATTATCTTGTTTTTTTGATGTACCTATTGGCCTTTAAGAGAAGGGGTCTCCTGTGAAAGGATGCGCCCGAATGGATTCTGTGTTTTGTCTCAAAAAGGCTCAGGGAGCCTTTAGTTGATGTGTTCGGCCTATCTCGGCATACCCATTTCATAATCATGGGAAAAAATTGATTTATTGCCTTAACGATCACAGTTATATGGAATTTTGTCATGGCATACCTAAAGGTTTAAATTCTCAGTGTGTGCACTAGGACCTTAAGCTAGTAAAATGACTCGAGCTAGAGGTATTGACATTCCATTTAAGGGTATCATATCACCTTCATGGTCGACAAAATTGTAGCATGGTGTGTCCTTCCTATAACAGAGGTACCTTGATAGGGGAAGGATGGGGGAGGAACCAAAGTGCTGGTCATCGATGGGGAGGAAACCAACCCTAGCCACATCGAGCTCAGGGTCGAGGCTATAAATCTACATCTGACCTTATTCAGGATTCTGTTTAGGCATTTCAAACTCACACATAACCTAAGATATGCTAGTGAATATCTAGATGGGAAGAAGATTTAAACCATCAGGAAACTTGCACGGACTTGGATGTGGAGGAATGGCGATACCTAGTGCCATATCCTAGACACTCCAGAGGTCAGTCCACTGAATACGAATAGATTGTCTATCTTTACTGGTTGATGAAGAATATTGTGGCTAGAACCTTGATGATTCCTTCAACTAGCCCTTCCAAGATTGATCTCGACTCAAGGAAATTCATAAGGAATTTCAGCTCAATCAATTTGAGATTCAACAACAGAATGCCCACCTCAGCTACATAGAGAAGCATATTTCATGTCTCCCTCAGATGGAAGTACCAGGTTCTAGTGCGAAAGACCCAACTCCCGTGGACTCTTATCGTGATTGGTAGCATGATTGTCGTAACATGGCTTTCTATTTTTACCCTGTATAGATGAAGGCCCTACATACTTTGTTATTATGTCTTAGTTATCTAGATACTAGGAGAATTAAGGATAATCAGACATATATAGCTATGATAGACAATCTCAAACTCTTTTGCTTTTGGATGGCTTATAATGCGATAAGGTGGCCAACAAGCCTGGTTTCCCAATGGGTAGGTTGAGGCCACCTTGCCATTTGAATATGGATGTAACTTGCCTATTTTTGATGAAAATTAATGAAAAAGGTCTTCCAAAGATTACAAATTTTTTTAATAAATTAAAAAATGAATTAAATCATAATAAATATTGAGACAAAAAATAAATAAATAAGAGTGGCAAGACGGGGAGGAATTTTGTTTAATCCCGAGGGAATTGTTGAAGCCAAGTATTCATGGGGTTTAGGAAAAGAATCGAATAATCAAGCAAATAAATATGGTATCATTCAGGGCCTCTACATAGCTAAGAATAAAGGGGCAAAATATTTGATTATTCTAAGAGATTCTCTTTTAATGATCCAACACCTAAAATTTGACAAGCTTCCAAATGATAGTTCTCTTGCCAAGAACTTTCAAAGAATGAGAGAATTACTAGATATTTTCCACAACACAAAAGTGTTTCACATCTTAAGAGCCAATAATACTGAGGTAGACAAGTTAGAAAATGTGGCATGCACCAGTGGCAGAAACATTGCTTATGATAAATGGTTGCAGTTCCAAATGTTTAATACCTTAGGGATTGGTATGGTCTTTGATTCCAAGGTGGCATATATATATTATTGGATTAGGGTGGACATAACCAAGATTTGTTACAGACCTCCTTTATTAATAAAAACAGGCCCAGATAATCATCCCATCAATTAATTAATGATGAGACAATCCTCTCTCATCTGAACTCTTGGCTGTTTGTTAGCTTTCTAGTTTCCAAGTACATATCCTCTCTCAACAAATCTCATCATGAAAGGATAGATTATTCTAGTTTGCATGCTCAAAACATCATCCCTTCTCAGTTCAATCATAGGGAAAATTCTCCAGACCACACAATGTTGAGGAATTCAGAGCAAACCACATGGGAATTTATTTCCGAGTTAATGGAGCTCATGTGGGTTGATAGTGATGGAGGCATTAAATTCTCAAGGGACCTTCTCTAGGGGGAATTCTCTCTCATTTTCCAGAAGTGGTTTTCGTCTTAATATTTGGAATTTGATGTCTCAGGGTGTCTCCAATCTCCACTTGTGGCGTCTCGTCATCCTCTTTGGCGGTGGCTATGTTCGAAGCTCCACTCCTAATTTGTTATGTCCCTATAATACTAGTGATTCCCCCATTACTATTATAATTTTAGCCCCTTATTGTTATTGTTGTTCCCCTATTGTCCCCATATTGTTATTATTGTGCCCCATAGAAGCCCACTATTATTATTGTTGTGCCCTTATATTATTATTGTTATGTCGACTTTGATTACATTGTGACCCCTTAGGCTCCTATATATAGAAAGGAGGTTTTGTGATTTGAACCATCTAAAAATTGTTCATTTGTGTAATGTAAAGGAGGTTTCCCCCTCGAAGAGGCTTATTTTGAAGTTGTTGATCTATTTTTTCTTCTATTTTGTGAGTTGGTTTCATAACATTTGGTATCAGAGCTTTGTACTCTAGGGTTTCACAATTTCAAACAGGCCATCGTGGAATTTTTTCTATAACTTATTTTATACGAAGTTTCAAAGGCTGAAATTAAAAACCATTTGAGATTAAATATTGATGCACATCATGTCTCAATTTCAGATCTTGTCTTTATATATTTTTGGAGATATGATCCAGGGAAGTTGAGGTTTTTGCAGGCTCCCGAATTCCATCTCAAACAGTTGACCTTGGAAAAATATTCATAAATTTCTCTCTGAGCATCGGATTGCAATTTCATAAAAAGGGACAGAAATAAGACAAAATATAGTTTTTTGGGTATTTTTCTCAAGGCCGAAGGTTGAAACAGTGACATGTGGCACTTCGTACAAGTTCTCTCTACTGAACCATTATGTAATCAGGTCACGTGGGAGATTGGGCATAACTCTTTCTTGAAGAATCCAATATTAATCATACCTATGGGGTTGGAAAGAGAACTCAAAGGGAAAACACAAGAAAAAATTTCAGAACTTGGAGATATGAAATTACAGAGTTACAGTCGTTTCACGATCGAGCTCCTAAAAGCAAGAAAAAAAGATATGAGGAAGTTTGATGGAAAGGATCTTGTAACTTGGATACTACAGATGGAGCAATATTTTGATCTACATGATGTGAAACTATTACAAAAGGTATGTATTGCATATTTATATTTAGAACCAAATCATTTTGTATGGCAGAGAGGGTTTTTTCACAGAGGAAATGATAACACATTATGAGGATACAAAGAGAAAAACCTCCTTTAGCCAATTGATAAATATCAAACAAAAGGATTCAATGGCAGAGCACATTGAGGACTTCCAAAAATTAAATATAAGGGTAAACGATATTCCAGGGAAGCAGAGGATTGATCTCTTCATAGGGACTTTAAAGGATAACATTCAACACGAGGTTTGTCTTTGGGAACCTGATTCATTAGAGAAGGCATTTAGGTTGGCAAGAAAAATTATGGAAACAAGGAATCCTACCACTCACAATTATAAAGATGGAAGTGTTGCGTCTCCCAGACTTCCACAACCTACAAGGTTGAAACCACAACAATTGGAAGAAAAAAAAGAAAATTATCTTTGTTACAGTTGTGATAACAAATACACTAAAGGTCATAAGTGTGCTGAGAAGAAATTATTTTACATAGATTGTGAAGAAGAGGAAGAAAAGGATCAAGAAATGTCAAAAGAAGAGTATATACACCAAGAACCAACCCCGTAGAAGGAAGAAATGAATTAGACCATATCTTTTAGTGTATTGAAAGGAATTACCACTCCTCAAACTCTCAAGATAGATGGACAAACAAAGATAGTGAACAAATGTTTGGAAGGATATCTTCATTGCTTTGTGTTTGATAAACAAACATAATGGGTCAAGTGGTTACCTCTGGTTGAATGGTGGTATAACGCTTCAGCAAAATGATCCCATTTATGGCACTTTATGGATATCATACACCATCCATCACATCATCTTTAAGAGAAAAATATAAGGTTCAAGTAATGGAAGATCACAACAAGCATCAACAATGCGTTCTCCAACTCTTCAAGGATAACCTCACTTTGGCACAGAATAGAATGAAACAACATGCAGATCAACATCGCAGTGAAAGAAGTTTTAATGTAGGTGACTGCGTATTTCTACGACTACAACCATACAAACAAATGTCCCTCAAGCAAGCTAAGAAGGATAATAAATTATCACCAAAGTATTATGGTCCTTACAAGGTGCTGCAAAAGATTGGTACTATTTCATACATATTGGAGCTTCCTGCATCTTCCTGAGTGCCCCCAGTTTTCCATGTTTCATGCTTAAAGAAGGTTATAGGTGACAAGCTCCCAGTTCAAACAATATTGTCTAAACTTGACGAGGAAGGAAAAATCGTATTGGAACTTGAAGTAGTCATGGAAATAAGAACCCGACAACTATGAAATCAATTAATTTTAGAGTATCTCATCAAGTGGGAGAACTTACCCATTGAAGATTCCACATGGGAGGACGATAATTTTATATAGAAGCATCCAAAACTATTCAAGCATTGAGAAAAACACTTTTTGAAGGAGTGGTGCATGTTAGGTCCCTATACTACTAGTGTAGCCCCTTATTGTTTTAGTGCAACCCCCTTATTGTTGGTGTGCCCATGTAGTCACCATATTGTTATTATTGTATCCCATAGAAGCCCACTATTGTTATTGTTGTGCCCTTACATTATTATTGTTATGTCGGATCTGATCTATCTATTAATATTCTATTTTGTGAGCTGGTTTGATAACACAATTCCAATCTCTCCTCTGGTTGGTGATAGAGTGGGCTTGTTACTTCTATTCGTGAGACCTTTGGTGCTTGGGTCTTGTGGGATTTGAGGGGAACCCATATCCTGGGAGGATCATTCTATTCCATTTCGGTTGGTTGTAGCATGAGTTTAATCAAGGTAACTCCGATATTTCCCTCTTTAGTTCTGTTTGGCTTCAAATTTTGGGTTAGGTATATTTCTACTGGAACAACAATGTTGGAAGGGGTCATAGTATTGCAATTGGAAGCTAGGAGGAGATTAAAAATTCCCAACCTAGGGAGACAGTGTATAATCATAGTGATTATGTCAGAGTAGATTTGAATTTCGACTGTATTGATCACCTTCCTCTGTGGTTGCATCAGGATAGCTCTATTAGAAGCAAGTTGCTACAAATTCCCTCATTTTCTAAGAATTGGGTTGATTGTTGCCTTAGAAGTGTGGATTACCCCTCGGATTTTGAGACCTATTTGGAAGAAAGTCCATGTTTGCATTTCCTTTCCACTCATGAAGCCCTACGACAAGCTAATTACGAGTTTCAAGTCAACTTTGGTCAAATGACGCATTCTTATATCAAGATGGATGACAAATTGCAATCTCTTAAAGTGAAAGTCTCACGTCTCTTGAATGAAATGGATGCCCTAAGGAGCATGACAATGGAATTGAAGATCAAGGAAATCCAAGAGGAAGTGGACCGCCATCAGGATGCTAATGGGAAGCATGCATTCAACCTCAACCTGCCTGCCAACAATAGTTAATGATATTCAATGTCTTTTTGATATGTTTTGAATGATTTACCTCGACTTGTCCAAGTTATTGTTTTGAATTATTGACCGGAGAATCCACAGTTAGAACATTTTTGCACCAACGTTTCAAATCCCAAATGGGATCCATCATCAGGATGAGAGAATGATGATAACAAAAGAGCAACAAAGAAATAATAAATAGTGATGAGGATAAATTTTTTAGAACAACAAACTGTCGGCTGTAATAATCATTAATTAATTTTAATTAATTTTTATATAATTTAATATTAAATTGTTTTAATAAATTATTGTAATATGATAATTATTTGAATTTTTGGAAGAGTTCATAAATTAATACCAAACCTAAAGATTAAAAAGGACAAAACTAAAACTAAGGAAACCTATAAAATTAAAAAGAAAAGAAATAATTTCTATATAAAAATATAATGTATTAACCTAATTTATATTAACAATTATAAATAATAAGTATTTACAATTGATTAATATATAATATTAATTAATTGTTATATAGAAATTATTTTATTAAATTATTAATAAAATTAATTTTATTAATAATTAATTTTATTAATTAATTTTATATAATTTAATATTAATTTGTTTTTAATAAATTACTATTAATTAATATAATGATTAATTAATTTTATATTATTTTATTTTTATTTTTATTTTTATTTTTATTTTTATTTTTATTTTATTTTATTTTAAGGAAAATTATTGCTAACTAATAATTAATTAATATTTATAATTAATTAATATAATGATTAATTAATTTTTATATAATTTACTATTAATTTAATATTAACATTAATTTTATTAATTAATTTTATATAATTTAATATTAATTGCTTTTAATAAATTACTATTAATTAATATAATGATTAATAAATTACTATTGATTAATATAATAAATTACTATTAATATTAATTTGCTTTTAATAAATTACTATTAATTAATATAAATTAAATTAATATTAATTAATATAAATTAATTTAATATTAATTTGTTTTTAATAAATTACTATTAATTAATATAATGATTAATTAATTTTTATATTATTTTATTTTTATTTTATTTTAAGGAAAATTATTGCTAACTAATAATTAATTAATATTAATTAATATAATGATTAATTAATCTTTATATAATTTAATATTAATTTGATTTAATAAATTACTATTATTTGATAATTATTTAAATTTTTACCAAACCTAAAGATTAAATAGGGATTAAACTAAAACTAAGGAAACTTATTAAATTAAACAAAAAATAATAATTTCTATATAAAATTAAAATAATGTATCAACCTAATTTATATTAACAATTATAAGTAATAAGTATTTATAATTGATTAATATATTAATTAATTGTTATATAGAAATTATTTTATTTTATTTTTAATTTATTAACTAATAATTAATTTTTTTTAATTAATTCATATAATGATTAATATAATACTAATAACTATATAGAAATTAATAAATTCTAGTACTTTAATGGAATTTTTATACCTAGATCTAAATGAAAACAAAGACTAACGACACTTACCTGCTGAGGCCTTTACCAGGGAACGTGCTTGCGATATTTCCTTGATCAAGGGAAGCCAGCTCCCGCTAATCTCCACACCATTGTCTCTGTTTATATTATGAGGATGTTTGATAATTTCAAGTGCTTCTCTGATCTTTCGTCTCTGATGTTGCTCTTCCCTTGCGATAATTGATGCGCTTTCCAGACATATATGGTGTTTAGTCTTTGAGGAGTGCTCTGCTAGGGCTGAAGTACGAGATCTTCCGTTCTTAATATCAGCGCCATGTTCCTTGAGTCTTGTCTGGAGGGAGCGACCTGTTTCACCAATGTAGCTTTTCTCACAAGAACACTCTATTTTATATACTCCTTTAAGCTGATGATTGTCGATATCATCTTTAACATACTTCAAACTTTGTCTGATAGTACCTGGAGCTGAGAAATATGTGATAATGTTTTTCTTTTTTAGGATTTTAGCGATTTTGTCTGTAATTCCATGGATATACGATAGAAAAACATTACCACAATTAGGTTGGTATTGAGCCTTAGGCTCATGAGACAACAACTTTCTTTCAGCTTTTTCTATGGCCTTTTTAATTTCTTGCTCCTTGTAGCCTATACTTTTAAAAGTTGAAATTAGATGCCTCTTCTCTTCGTCCAGGTGCTCTGAGTCAGAAATTCGAAGGGCTCTAATGGCCAGCGTGTTTAGAACACCAAACTTCTGGGTTGGGTGATGGTGGGAATCAGCATGGAGGTAACTTTCTGTGTGGGTTGGTTTCCTGAAAACCTTATGGCCCAAAGAGCCATCCTCTTTTCTGATGATTAGAACGTCTAAAAATGGGATCCTCTTAAATCCAAGTTATTGTTATTAGTATATTTTAGTTTTATGTAATGATGTCACGAAAGGTTCTATATTAGTGCTGGGTCTTGGTATTGAGATGTTGTAGACAATATTATATGAATACTCAGTTCGGTTCGAACTTTGAAGATGTATTTTTTGGTTTTCTTGGCTGCGAACTGGTGTATATATATATATTCATTTTTGTTTGAAAAAAAACAAATATTTAAAAAAAAACAATAAAAATGATTTTTTTAAATAAAAATAACATTAAAAAAAAACAAAAAACAAAAAACAAAATAAAAAGCATTAAAAAAATTTAAAAAATAAATAACAAATAAAATAACTAAAAACAAGTTTAAATAGGGTTGGAGCCCCACCCCAGTGCCAAAGGGATCCAAAACCCCTTGGTGCCAAGGCGACTGTCCAACACACCACCCAGCCTCTCAAGAGTCACGAGGTGGGGATTTGGCTCACCACCCTGCTACCTAGGGGCCATGAGCAAGAGTGACAATGGGTGGCGTGATTCTGGGAATCAACGAGCCCCAAAACAGTGTTGTTTTGGGGTTGCCCCATCGCCTAGGGGTTGCAGACAAGGGTGGCCAGGAGTGGGCTCGGAGGGGGTGGCATGCCACCCCTTTCCACCTTTTCTCGTGGCCCCTTGGCGGCAGGGTAGTGGGTCAAGCCCCCACCCCATAACCCTTCCCTTGACCCTTTTGTGCCAAGGCGAGGTCCATCCCTATTTAAACTTGTTTTTGTGATTTTTTTATTAATTAATTAATTTTATTATTTATTTTTTCATTTTATGTTATTTATTCTTTATTTGTGTTTTTGATGTTTATTTATTTTGAATTTTAATGTATTTAAAAAAAATTAGTATTTTTAAATTTATTTTTGAATTTTTTGTTTTCTTAATTGTATTTTTATTTTTTTAATTATAGTTACATTTATTTATTTTAAGTTGTTAGTAGCATTTTAGTTTTTTTCTTTGTTCTTTTTTAAATGATATGTTTTATTTTTTAACACTTTTTATAATAATTGTTATTTTTTCAACCTTGTTTATTTATTTTTTTAAATAAAATTTGATTTTAACATGCTTATAATGTTTTAACTTTTTATGCCTATTTTTTTGGCTAAATATTTATTTACCACTTTTTGCTTTAAATGTTTTTTTTTAATCATTTTTTTTCTTGTGCAATATTGTTTTTTTTTTTTAATTTATTTTTATTTTACTATATTTATTTATTTATTTTTGGCTAAAACCTTGTTTAGGATTTTTTTTTTTTTACTTTAAAATTTTATATTATCATCTTTGGACATAAATTCCATAAAATTTGTTTTTTTTTCAATTTTTTTTATTCAATTATTTGCATAAAAATATTTTATTTAACATGTCATTTTAAACAAAAAGGTCTTGAAATACACTTTTTTAATTATATCTATATGCAAAATGGGTATATTTTGTCGAGGTTTAAAATTATTGTTTTTTTAATGACAATTATTTTATGTGTATTGAAGTATTAATTAATAGTATATAAATATATAAAAAAAATCCTATCTTCAAAATATTAATTTTATTGTTTTTTTTTTAAGTTTGCAAAAAAATTAAAAATTTCATTATAAGAAAACATTGCAAAGAAAAACAAAGAACACAAGCTTGGAAAACCCTTAAAAAACAAACATCTTAGAATGAAAAACAAGAAGAGGAATAAGACAACTTGAAAAATTGTTAAATAATCAACATTAAAAAGAAATTCATGCATACTTAGGATATAAGAAAATTTAAAGTGTCAAAAATATGCCCCCTCCTTAAAAAAAATAGGTTGATGTTGCATCAATGCTTTTCAAAATCTGCATGAAAATCGCCAAATTTTAAGAAATTATCTATACTTAATATATCAGAAAATTTAAAGTGTCAAAAAACAAATCTAGAAAACAAAGGGTTGATGTTGCATCAACACTTTTCAAAATTCGCATGAAAATCACTAACATTTAAAAAAAATGTACATACTTAATACATTAAAAAATTTAAAGTGTCGAAATTTCGCTAACAAAAAAAATGTGTATTCTGAATCAACACTATTCAAAATCAGATGATATTTTGCAACCTCTAAAAAAGTGAGAACTCATTCTAGTTCCCCTTAAGTTGGTAACCTTGTTCAAGGAAAACTAAATGAGAAATACAAAATAAAACTCTCTACCCAGTGGACTAACTAAAGTGGCTTGGGCTCTTTCCCAATGGGTACCATGAATTGCGTACTCAAGGACATTGATTGCATCCTTCTCTGAATGGTCTCATGCCCTCTAAAAGGAGCATCCTCCTATTTGATCGAACCTTTTGGACCCATATTAGACCTTTACATAATCCTATAGATATTTTAGAAAATATTTCAAGGATAATGGTTTTCTCTAATACATTTACTTGTCTAGCAAAGACATATTTTTCATCTTCTACCTAAGTTTAGGAACAAAATTTTCGAATTGTCGAACTAAGATACGATGACTTTGCTAAAAGACATAGTTCACAGATTTGTTGTCAAAAATTCAAGAAAAATGACATCCCCTACCAAATTACTTGTTGATATTTGGGCTATTGGATTACAAAGGCCCTCAACAAGGACATTTGCATTAATGGCAACTAAAAAACCCTGAATCAAAGGGCTTGGTTCCATACTATTAATTATTTCACAATCTTAAAGAATAGCCTAGAGCTATTGGCTTGGCAAACTCCCTAGCATTCTCAACCAACATGTTCTTGGCATAATTTACAATACTAATATAAAATATAGTCCAGATTAGATCATTTTACAACAAGAAAGTTTATTAAGGAATATAACGCGTATTGACTTGGGGATACTTGACATACTCAGTGAATACTCACTAGTACTTTGAGAACTCATTAGAGAAATTTTGAGGTCTAATATGGGCCTTCTAAGGAATATTATAAAAGAATAGTGGAAATAATAAAATAAAATTACATTACATCATCAAAATTTAGAGAGAAAAAAAAAAGAAACAAAAAAAAATTCAACTCGTATTTTCAACTTATCTCCCTACGGTTTTACTCAAATTTTGAGTGGTAGCACTCATTGGATGCATGATTTCATTCCTCATCCAAGGAGTACCCATGTTGTAGACTTTTGATGGACCCCACTACATAAAAAATGAGAAATGCATTAAAAACCATGATTGCAATCATGGCTTTCATATATTTCTCATTTTTCATGTAGCAGGGTCCAACAAAAGTATGCAGTCCTTGATGAGGAATTAAATTCCGCATCCAACGAGTGTTCTCACTCAAAACTTGAGTAAACTCGTAGGGAGATAAGTTGAAAATATGAGTTTTAAAATTAATTTTTTAATCTTTTTACTTTTTTACTCCAAAAATTGTGAATCATCCCCCATGGTTAACATCATCATTTTGAATCCTATTGGTTCTTATAAAGTTGATTTTGGTTGTATTTTTTTGTTTTGAGACCCATTTTAAACCTCAAAATTTATCTAATGAAGCAAGTATTGATATAATTCCAAAGGAATTTGAACCGAGTATTTGTCTCAATGATATATTCACCCCACTTGAGAGTATGCCATCCATGCTCCCAAGTATGAAACTCTTCCTTGAAGTCATGATCTATCAAGTGGAATGGCTCTTGTTAAAATCTCTATATGGGATAAAACATCCTATGAACGTTTCCATTATTCGTGAGAGAATACATCTTGAGAACAAGTCCATTATTATTTTGAATCATAACAGACATGTCTTCTTTGGAAGTAGGTTACAGGATATACTACTTGTAACACCCCACATTTAGATTATGATGTTATCTATTTTCCTAAAGGCTCAGTCACGAATGGCTACAGACTTGGTATTTTATGAATGTATAATTAAGCTAATTTACAAAACAGGAAACAAGTAGAAGTACCAAATGCATAAGTGATAGAAAATGTGTTCCTTTCCCTTACCACATTTATATTATGACTTTATAAATTTTCCTAAAGGCTCAGCCACAAATGGATATGACTATAGCTACATATCCAATGTGACAATATACAAAAAAAAAAATCTCATTCCGCAAAACAAGTTTGACCAATTTATCTAATAAATCAAGGATACATTATGTGGAAACAAGGAAGTTTTACTCCCTATAGAAGGTGAGGATATAAAGTGCCAGTGTGAGTGCTACCTATCATCATGAATGATATTCAATTTGAATTATAGAGGGAGACTCATCGATTAGGTTGAAGAAGGAACCCAATTATCAAATAACTACTTTTAAAAAACCATACAGATTCATCGCAATGAGGTTACCATGACCATATTTTGGGAACCAAACCAAAAACCAAGCAAGCTAACTAAGAAACCAAAGACTATAACTAATACGGATCATTGCAATATAGGAGACGATACATTAAACCCTCTAAAGTTTTTAATATCGGTCAAGGGGTAGATACTTATCAGATTGTAAACTGCAACTAAGTCTAGGACTAGCTTCTCCGCCCAACCATAGACTGATGTACACGAGATTTCATTTTTCTTGCAACCCAGAGACCCCTGAATCAGGTTTCAAGGCATGAGGAGACTGCTTAAAGAACCAAGAACCTTGGAGATGCTACACAATTTCTTTCTCTATCTGTATTGAATCTTCACCCTTGACCATGTTCTGCACCTTCATTCCCATCAATAGGATACTCTCCAAAAGAACATTCAACCCCCCTCTTTTTGTTTTCCTCCCCTGCGTGTGCCTTCTATGTTACCTTACATAATGTAATATGATCAATATTTCTTGAACTTTTCCATATGTAGCCAAAAAATGATGCTCTCTGATTATAGTATTTATATTGTTTGAGCTCTGCATTTTGATGGTTAGAGTCCATCGTGGTCTACATCTTTTGACCAATAAAAAATTCTCTAGTTGTCCTTTTTCCTTTGATTTTTGTGGTGGTTGACCCAATCATCACTGGTTAGTGTTGCAAGCCAATGACCCCCATGCCATTTGGCCTTTTTTCCCTTGATTTCTGTTAGGAAACCAACTCACAAATTTAGGAATTTATAGGGTAAGTTCCTGAGACAGAACACCAAAGGACACCGCTCACAAACAGATCACAGATCAATACACCAGTATTCTTGACATGGTTAAAACCCTCAAAGAGGGAAACAATCCACGGCCTGAGCCAACACTGCTACTTCAGGCAATTTATTAATAAAAGAATGAAAATTTACATAAGCTTCTCTCAAGAATGGTTACCCTACAAATGACCCTCCATGCTCTTTAAATAGAGATCATGGACCAATCAGGTGTTAAGCCATAAATCAAGTGTTGGTAATACCGAGGAAAGAATGAACCTTCGGATCACTACATATCATGACCATCGGATTGTAAGTTACAAAAGTACATAGTAAAGAAACACACTTTACCTAACTCTACACTAGACCAAGTTATACTTAATTATTTCCTATGTGTCAGAATATCCTAACATCCCCCCTTAAGAACAACTTGGGACAGGATTGAAGGATGTACAAATATGACACAATAGGAGAAGGAAGGAGGCTTTAGAACCTATCCCCCCTTAGTGACAACTTCCTGAACTCCAACCATAAATTGAAGTTTAGTAAACTTCGCCTTTGTGAGAGCCTTTGTAAAGATGTCTGCAACTTGATCATCTGTTGAACAATATTTCACTTCAAGAACATGGTCATGAATGAGCTTTCTGATGAAGTGCATGTGCAGTTCAATGTGTTTGTTGCGTTGATGTTGGACTGGATCTTTGCATAGTTGAATGGCACTTTGATTATCACACCAAAGTGTAGTCGGATCCTGCTGCTGAAAGCCAAACACTGATAGGATCGACGAAGCCACAGGGCTTCCTCACTAGCTTCTACGACACCATAATACTCTGCTTCTGTTAAAGAAAGAGAAACGACACTTTGTTTCTTGCAAGCCCATGTAATAGGTCCTAAACCAAGAGTGAACACATAACCTGCAGTAGACTTCCGATCATCAGGGTCACCAGCCCAATCAGAACCAGTGAAACCAACCAATAAAGGAGATGCTTCTACACTGTAATGAATCCTAAACTGAACTGTACCTCGAAAATAACGAAGTATTCTTTTATCTACTTTCCAATGACTTTCATGTTGGTTTTGCATAAACCGAGCAATAAGGCCAACAACAAAGGAAAGGTTAGGACGTGTATGGGTCAGATACAAAAGTTTTCATGTTGATGGTATAAGGTAGCATCAACTTCAGGGGAAGTACAAGTCACTGAAAGTTTGGCTCCAGACCGAAAGGGAGAAGGGGTTGGCTTATAGTCTTCCATGTGAAAATGGCATAGAATATCACAGGCATACTTGGACTAGGAAAGGGAAATACCTTCCTTGGATTGCAAGACTTGAAGACCAAGAAAATAATGAAAGTGTCCTAAGTATGTCATTTCAAAGTTATTTTTAAGGCTGGACTTCACATGGTTTATAAGGTTGGGATCACTACCAGTAAGGATAAGATCATCAACATAAAGAACAAGAATGATGATGATCTTATGATGGTAGTCCCTTATCATTCTAAAAGAAACCTAGAAAAGCCAATTTCTAAAAGAAAGTTATCAATTTTGGCATACCAAGCTCGAGGTGCTTGCTTGAGACCATAAAGGGATTTCTTAAGCTGACATACAAGGCTAGAGTCTATTTATATAAAGCCAGTAGATTGTTCCAGATAGATTTCTTCATGCAAGTCCCCATGCAAGAAGGCAGATTTAACATCCATCTGATGGACTTCCCATTTGAAATAGGCAGCAAGGGAAAGAACAAGGCAGGTAGAGTTCATTTTGGCAACAAGAGAGAAAATTTTAGTATAGTAAATGCCTTCAACTTGTGAAAAACCCTTAGCAACAAGACGAGCTTTATGTTTATCAACTTTTCCATCTGGTCCATACTTGGTTCTGTAAACCCATTTGCATCTAACAAGTTTTCGTCCCTTTGGAAGAGGAACAAAATCCCATGTATCATTTGCCAATAATGAACGATATTCTTCATTCATAGTTGCGTCCCAATCTGTATGGCCTGAAGCTTCCGCAAAGGTGTCAGGATCATAATTCGCTAAAGCTTGATCCAGTAAAGAAGAGGCTCTATCGAACTGAGAACGCGTACATCATTCATCTATAAGATCACCGACAAGAGCACCTGCTGCATCCCAAGTAGCACGGACCCATTTTGGAAGCTGAGGAGCTGAAGGAGGATCCTGAGAAGGTAGGTGAGGATTGTCATCCTCGCTCTCATCATCTGAAGAAGAAATATTTTCAGAAGTAGAAGGGTTATAGAGAGGTGGCACATCTGCTGAACTAGGCTCGTAGGCCGATATATTTTCAACAAAATTTACATCTCTTCTAATGATAACATTTTTGGACTTAAGTGGAATAAGTATATATCCTTTGACATCTTCAGAATATCCAACAAAAATACATTTGTCACTCTTAGGTTCTAAAGCTTTATGTTTCTCATCTGGAATATGGGCCCATGCTTCACTTCCAAAAACACGAAAGTGACTTACATCTAGTTTAATTGAGCTCCATGCTTCTTCTGGAGTGATATTCTTTAAAACCTTAGTAGGAGTGCGATTTACTATGTAATTTGCACAGTTAATTGCTTTAGCCCGAAAATTAAGACAAAGTCCTGTAGATTGAAGCATACAATTAGCCATTTCCTTTAAGGTGCGATTCTTCCTTTCAGCTACACCATTTTGTTGTCGAGTATATGGAATAGTATGTTGCATTTGAATTCCATTCTCAATGCAAAATTTGATGAATTTGTTGTTAACATATTCTTCACCATTATCAGATCTTAGCTTAAGAATTTGATGTCCAGATTAGTTTTCAACAAAGGCCTTAAAGGCCAAGAACATGTTAAATACTTCACTCTTGAGTTTTAAGAAGTATACCCAACTGCGTCTGGAGAAATCATCAATGAAAGTTAAGAAATACTTGTAGCCAGAGAATGAAACAACTGGAAGTGGAGACCATATAAATCACTATGTACAAGCTGTAAAGGGGTTGAGGCTTGCCAAGAGACACGTTTTTCAAAACTATCTCGATGATGTTTTCTGAGTACACATCCGGAACAAACACCATCTCTGCAAGATACCATTGCAAGACCTGTCACCATATTTTCTTTACATATATTCTGAAGGGAGCGATAGTTTAAGTGACCAAATCGCTCATGCCAAAGTTTGCTCACTTCATCATTATGAGCAACAAATATCGAGGGAATATTTGATGACCCAAAGTTGTTAAAATTATACAACCTTGTAGAATCATCAGCAATGCTAGTAGCTAAAATTTGTCTAGGATCTCTTAGGTCCTTAATTACAATGTCGTGAGGTGAAAATTTAACGATTTTACCTTCACCTGAATGAGTTATCTGATATACAGATAGAAGGTTGCAAGATAAGCTTGGAACACATAATACATCATTAAATTAACCATTGTCTAGATGAACAGTTCCAGTCCCTACAACACTAAGATATCTATCATCATGAACATATATATTTTTGGTGTTACAATCATTTAAAGAAGAAAACATGGCTTTGTTTTTGGCCATGTGATAACAAGCTCCAGAATCAATGACCCACTTATGAGAATGAGAAGTAGAAGATACATTTAGTGCATAGTCAGACTGGGATGCTTAACAACCACATGCAAAAAGTGTTATTCCTGAAGATGAAGTTGAAGTAGAAGAGTGCTCCAAATGGATGTTATGCTTCTTCATTACTGCTTCCAAGGCTTCTATCTTTTTAAAGCATTTGGATTCTAAGTGGCCATCTTGATTAAAAGTGGCAATGTCTATCAGTCTTCTTCCTGTTGATTTTATTTGCCTTATCATTTTGTTGAAATGATTTTTCATTTTGAGGCTGAAATTGCTAAGGACCCTTGTTTGGTTTAGGACCATTCTTTTTAGGATACCGCTTCTTAGGATTCTTTGAATTTGGTTGTTGCTGGGTGGCTAAGGCTTTCTTAGAAGAGTTTCCAAGATTAAGAAGAACAAGATATAAGAGCTTTTCTTGTTCTCTTATTAAAGAATCACAAAAGGCATCAAAAGAGGAGGACTTGTAGTCTTGTCCTTGAGAAATAAAGGCTTCTCTAGTAGAATGGAAGGTGCAAACAAACACAGAGTAGGTTGGTCCCAACTTAGTAAGAATGGAATAAATAAGGCTACCATCTTCTTTCTTAACCTTAACACCTTCCAAGAGAAGTCTAAGGGTCTTGAACTTGGACAAAAAATCTTCAATGGAAGAAAAATTATTGGAGTCCAATGTAAGCAACTCATTTTTGAGTTGATGGGCTTTAATTTCATTTTTAATTCCAAAAGATTTAGTGAGTTGTTTCATTCCTTCATTAGGAGTATCAAGTTCTGTGATATGGAATCTAAGGCCTGGAGAAATAGACATCCCTATCAACCCACATGCTTGATCTTGCATATTTTCCAATTTCGCTACCTTATCTTCATCTTGAGGTTTGCTTTCTTGGCCTGAGGCTATTCTGTAAAAACCTTTACTTCTTACTAAATCCACAATGTAGGACCACCATTGGAAGTAGTTGGTGCTGTCTAGAATAACTTGGCATGGACTTTCGATTTTAACAGAAACTGAAGCTGTAGATGCTGAAACTAAGTGTTCCAATGGATAGATCTTGAAAAATTAGGCTGATTAAAAAAAAATAGCTTCCGGATGAAGAAGTTATCGCTTTTTGAAGAAAAGTGGTTGAAGATGCCGACGAAGTGCGTGAATGTGCGGAAATGAATGATAATGTTATATTTAAAAAAAAATAATCCCCCCCTTTCCAAACATAAATCTAATTAGCTCACTTTTTAAAAAAAATTATGTGACTCACTTTTATAAATAAGTGAAAGTCACTTTTACAATGGTACTTTATGAGCTACCCACTAAATTGTAACTTAAATAAAAGATAAAGAGATTTTAGAATTATAAGTGACTCACTTTTTATAATGGGTAAGAACACTTTTACATAAAGTAACTTTAAAACATAAGCTACATGTGCTTATTGAAAATGAAACTCAACAAAAAGAAAGATTTGAACTCAAGACCTCTATTTTCATAAAGTAACTTTGGACCAAGTGAGCCAGATTAAAAGGGTTAGTAATTTTTGGAAAAGAGGAAGGGGAGTTTTTTTTTTAGTCACTGAATCTTTGGGGTGCATGCTTACTTGAGAAAGCTCTTTTTTTGCCTCAAAATAAAAAACACAAAACTCAAAATGGACATACAAAAAAAACAAACCTTACGGTTTGAAGCTAGTTTTAGCTGGAAACTAAATATTTTCCTCAATGTTTCTGATTTTCCGAGATCACATTAAGGCGCGGCGGAAAAGATCATACGCATGATAAAAATCCTTCCTTTCTGTTTCTGATTTGCCTAGATCGCACAGAGTCACAGGGAAAAGAGCATATGCAAAAGTAAAAGGTATAGATCTGGTAATTAAAAAACAGAGAGCTAAATAAACCGAAATAAATAGAGAGAAAATAACTAAAAAATGCAAATAAACATTGTATACCTCCATATCTTAAAAGTGACGTAGCCAGGGCTACCGGAAACATTTTCACGTCAAACGAAAGGGGTTCCTCACTGAAACATATGCTCCTAACACAATAGAGCAGTCTTCTTGGCCTGAAAGCAGTCAGAAATAGTAGATCGAGGAAACAACAGTCGGATGCAGTTCTATCGGCTTTAGATTTGGATCACCAATGGATGCGGCCCTCAAATAGCTTTGATACCATGTAGTAATTTACAGGGTAAGTTCCTCAGACAAAACACCAAAGGACACCACTCACAAACAGATCACAGATCAATACACCAGTATTCTTGACGTGGTTAAAACCCTCAAAGAAGGAAACAGTCCATGACCTGAGCCAACGCGGCCACTTCAGGAAATTTATTAAAAAAAGAATGAAAATTTACATAAGCTTCTCTCATGAACAGTTACCCTACAAATGACCCTCCATGCTCTTTAAATTGAGATCATGGACCAATCGGGTGTTAAGCCAAGGATCAAGTGTTAGTAATACCGAGGAGAGAATGAACCATCAGATCACTACATATCGTGACTGTCGGATTGTAAATTACAAAAGTAAATAGTAAAGAAACACACTTTACCTAACTATACACTAGACCAAGTTATACTTAACTATTTCCTATGTGTCGAAATATCCTAACAACAAAAAGATAGAAAAGATAGATCAACGCCTTAGAATTTAGCCTCTTCGAGGGGGAACCTCCTTTACATTACAAAAATGAACAATTCTTGGATGAATCAAATAACTAAACCTCCCTTCTATATATAGGAGTCTAAAGGGTCATAATATAATCAAGCTGACACAATAGTAATAACACAAGGGCACAAAAATAACAATAGTGGGTTTCTATGGGGCATAATAATAACAATATGGGGACAATAGGGGCACAATAATAACAATAAGGGATACAATGACAATAGTAATGGGGGAGTCACTAGTATTATAGGGCCTAACATCCCCCTCTCCTTCTGAAAAGCATTATCCTCAACGCTTGAGTAGCTCTGGATGCTTCTGTATAAAATTCTCATCCTCCCATGTGGGATCTTCAGCGGATAAGTTCTTCCACTTGATGAGATACTCTAAAATTGATCGATTTCATAGCTATCGAGTTCTTGATTCTATGACTGCTTCTAGTTCCAATATGATTTTTCCTTCCTCGACAAGTTCTGGCAATATTGTTTCAACTGGGAGCTTGTCACCTATAACCTTCTTTAAACATGAAACATGGAAAACTGGGTGCACTTGGGAAGCTGCAAGAAGCTCCAATTTGTATGCCATAGTACCAGTCTTTTACAACACCTTGTACGCACCATAATACTTTGGTGATAATTTATTATCCTTCTTAGCTTTCTTAAGGGACATTTGTTTATATGGTTGTAGCCGTAGAAATACCCAGTCACCTACATCAAAACTTATTTCTCTGCGATGTTGATCTACCTGTTGTTTTATTCTATTTTGTGCCAATGTGAGGTTATCCTTTAAGAGTTGGAGAACTTGTTTTTTATGCTCAATGTGATGTTCCATTGCTTGAACCTTAGAATTTTCTCTTAAATATGATGTGATGGATGATGGATGATATCCATAAAGTGCCATAAATGGGGTCATTTTTGCTGCAGTATGGAAGGAGGTGTTATACCACCATTCAGCCAGAGGCAACCATTTGACCCATTGTGTCTGTTTATCAGATACAAGGCAACGAAGATATCCTTCCAAACATTTGTTTACTATCTCAGTTTTCCCATTAGATTGAGGATGATAAGATGAGCTATGAGCTAACTGAGTACCTAGACAAGAAAATAATTCTGTCCAAAATTTTCCAATGAAAATGGGATCTCTGTCGCTTACAGTAATGTTTAGGTTTCCATGTAGCTTTTGAATTGTTTCCATAAAGTAGTAGAAATTGTAATGGCTTTAAATGGATGTGATAATGCACAAAAGTGTGCATACTTGGTAAGTCTGTCAACTACCACCATGATGACACTCTTTCCCTCGGACTTGGGTAAACCTGCGATAAAATCTATTGAAACCTTCTCCCAATGTTGGCTTGGAATGGATAAAGGTTGTAATAGACTTGGGGTCTTAATTGTTTCAACTTTATTTTGTTGGCAAACCAAACATTCTGCCACAAACTTTTGAATATCTGATTTAAGGCCATGCCAAAAAAATTCCTTCTTATCCCTGTGGTAAGTTTTTAAAAATCCTGAGTGCCCTCCTAAGGGAAAAGTGTGCAACTCCATAAGAATATTTTGTTTGAGTTGGGAATTCTTACATAGGTATAAGCGATCTTTCTACCATAATGAATCATTTTTCTGGCTAAATGTATAAGATGTATTGGGATCTTGTTGTATCTTTCGAATGAGTGCCCACACTTCTTCATCATTCTTCCATTCCTTCCTTGCTTCGTTTATCCAATCTGGTTGGATAATAGAAATGGCACACAATAATGCTTCCACACCCTCATCCTTTCTTGAGAGTGCATCTGCCACAACATTTTGCTTCCCTTTTTTGTAGATGATTTCAAAGTCATAACCCAACATCTTTGTGACCCACTTTTGTTGCTCTTCATAGGATAATCTTTGTTCTAAAAAGTATTTAAGGCTATCATGCTCCGTTTTTACCTTGAAGTGTCTTCCCATTAGGTAGGGTTGCCATTTCTTAAGTGCATGTAGTATTGCCAACATTTCCTTCTCATAAATAGCTTTGTGTAAATACTTTCCCTTGATTGAACGACTTTCGAAAGCAATGGGTCTTTCATCTTGCATTAAAACAGCACCAATTCCATTTCCTGAAGCGTCACATTCCACAATAAAGGTTTTTGTGAAGTCCGGTGTAGCTAAGACCAGTGCTTGGAACATTGCCTCTTTAACATGTTTGAAGGCCTTTGTTGCTTCTGGAGTCCATGAAAATGCATCTTTATTCAATAATGTTGTTAGAAGTGCTGCTATTCTCCCATAATTCTTAACAAACTTGCAAGAATACCATGTCAACCCGAGAAATCCTTGCAGATGCTTTATGGATGTTGGGATTTTCCATTCCTTAATGGCTTTAATTTTTCTAGGGTCTAACTTAACACCTTCATGAGATACAATATGACCCAGATATTCCACCTCTTGTACTCCAAAGAAACATTTGGAGCTTTTTGCATATAATTTTTTCTCCTCCAATAGTTTGAGCACCCTATCAACATGTTCAACATGATCCTTCCAAGACTTGTTGTAGATTAGTATATCATCAAAAAATACGAACACAAATTTTCTAAGGAAGGGTTTGAAAATGGAATTCATCAAACCTTGAAATGTAGAAGGTGCATTGGTAAGGCCAAAAAGCATGACCAAAAATTCATAATGACCCTCATGAGTTCTAAATGTTGTTTTCGGAATGTCTTCAGTCTTCATTTTGATTTGATTATATCCTAAACGAAGATCCAACTTGGTGAAGTAATTTGATCCATGCAATTCATCCAATAATTCATCAATGACAGGAACGGGAAATTTATCTTTAATAGTGAGCCTGTTGAGCTCCCTATAATCCGGACACATATGCCATGATCCATCCTTCTTGTGCACCAATACTACTGGAGCAGAGAAAGAACTTTGACAAGGTTGAATTATACCAGCCTCTAGCATTTCTGCAACCATACGTTCAATTTCACCCTTTTGGGCATAGGGATATATGTACGGCCTGATGTTTGGAGGAACACTTCCTGGAATCAAATGAATAGCATGATGATGATCACGAATAGGTGGGAGACCTTTGGGAGTCTCAAATACCTTGGAATGATTGTCCAATACTTTTTGGAGATCTGGAGAAATAGATGATTTCGATGTGGGAACCTCTAGCAAACATAATTGTGCAATTACACTTCGTTGTTCCTTCTTTAGAAACTTTATCATATCGTTAGGGTTGATTATCTTTCTTGGTTTCCCTGCAATACCCCTTAATTCAACTTCCTTTCCTTCCACACAAAATTTCATGAAAATTTCTTCAAAATTAAAGGCTATTGTACGCAAGGATTGTAGCCATTGGACTCCTAATACAACATCAGCACCACCCATTGGAATGGAAATCATTGGGCTATTCAATACATATTCTCCCATGGATAGCTTGATATTATGTTACTTTCAGAGCAATTTATGGTTCCTCCACTTGCAACCATCACTTGACACTCTGGTGCTGGATATAGGAAGTAATTCAATTCCTTTGCTATCTTACAATGAATAAAATTATGGGTACTTCCTGAATCAATCAACACTATTACCTTTTTCTTCTTGATATGTCCTTCTATCTTGATAATTTGAGTGGTAATTCCAGCTAATGCATTACAAGACATGGTCGGATTCATTTCTTCTTTATCTAGGGTTTGTTCCTAGAGTATATCCTCTTCTTTTGACATTTCTTGTTCCTTTTCTTCCTCCTCTTCACAATCTATGTAGAATAATGTTTTCTCATCACACTTATGACCTTTAGTGTATTTGCAATCAAAACTGTAACAAAGCCATTTTTCTCTTTTTTCTTCCAATTGTTGTGGTGTCAACCTTGTAGGTTGTGGAAGGCTAGGGGAAACAATACTTCCATATTTATAGTTGTGAGTGGTAGGCTTCCTGGTTGCTATAATTTTTCTTTCCATTTTTCTTGCTAACCTGAATGCCTTCTCCAATGAATCAGGTTCCTAGAGGTGAACCTCATGTTGGATATTATCCTTTAAAGTACCTATGAACACATCAATCCTATGCTCCTCTGGAATATCTTTTATCTTATGTTCAATTTTTGGAAGTCCTCAATGTGCTCCATCATTGAACCCTTTTGTTTGAGATTTATCAATTGGCTAAAAAAGGTGTTGCTTTTTGTATCCTCATAATGTGCTATCATTTCTTCCGTAAAAATTGCCCAAGTGACAATTTGTTTACGAGAGCAAAGCCATCGATACCATACAAACTGATTTGGTTCCAAATGTAAAGTTGCAATACGTACCTTTTGTGTGTTTTGCACATTATGGAGATCGAAAAATTGCTCCATCTATAGTATCCATGTTCCAGGATCCTTGCCATCAAACTTCCTCATATCGATTTTTGGAACATGGTGGGTCTTCAATCCAATAATAGAGTCTATGAAATCATGATTAACATTTCTTTTTTCTCATCATGAGTTTCCTTTACTACCCCTTCACCATTAGTGACCATTTCTTGTAGCAACTTATTCAAATTTATCTTCAATTCTTCCATCTTATCGTCCATGCCATTCATCTTAGCGTCCATGCCATCAATCTTAGCTTCCACGCCATCCATATTACCTTCCACATTAACTTGCATTCCATTCATATTAGCTTCCAGGTCATTCATCTTGGCTTCATTTACCTTTAGTGAGAGTGAAATTTGTTGTACTTGGTCTTGTAATTTTGATATATCATGTTGCATTTCTTCCTCTTCTTCACGAGTCATGCTAGAGCTTTCAAGTTGCTTACTAGGTCTTTCCATTTTCTTTCTTTGAGCATTAATTAATACTAATAATTAATCACTATTCCCTTTGAATTCCTTCAAACTAATTTTTCAAACCAATCTTATGCAAAAATTTAAAAAATAAAACTACACACCTTTTTCCTGTTCACTTGTAAGAGCTGGATATTGAATCTGTTGTATCTCTATAACTGCAGATCTCAAATATCTGAAATCTTGTCTTGCAGTAGCCCTCTGAGTACTCTTTCTAACCCCACAAGTCTGATCAAGATTTGATTCTCCAAGGAAGAGTTATGCCAAATCTCCCATGGTGACTTGATTATAAACTATTTCAGTAGAGCGAACTTGTACGACGTGCCATGTGTCACTATTTCGACCTTAGTACCTAAAACTAATACATAGAAAACTAAATTCCGTCTTCTTTATAAAACTTCTTACGAAATTTCAATATAATCCTCAAAACAAAAGTTATGATGATTTTTCCCATGTCACCTGTTTGGAATGTAATTCGGGAGTCTACAAAAACCCTAACTTCCTCAGATCATATCTCCACAAATATAGCAAGACAAGCTCTGAAATTCGGACCCAAAGTTTAGAACGATTTCGGCTAAAATGGGTTTGTTTTGTATATTTTGAAACATCACATAAAAAAGTTATAGAGAAAATTCCACAATGACCTGTTTGGAGTAACGAAACCCTAGAATCCAAAGCTCTAATACCAAATGTTAGGAAACCATCTCACATAAAGATAGAAAAGATAGACCAACCCCTTAGAATTTAGCCTCTTCGAGGGGGAAACCTCCTTTACATTACACAAATGAATAATTCTTGGATGATACAAATGAGTAAACTTCCCTTCTATATATAGGAGTCTAAGGGGTCATAATATAATCAAGCCGACATAACAGTAATATCATACGGGCACAAAAATGACAATAGTGGGTTTCTATGGGGCATACTAATAACAATATGGAGACAATAGGGGCACAATAATAACAATAAGGGATACAATGACAATAGTAATGGGGGAATCACTAGTATTATAGGGGCTTAATAATTTCCATCTATTCCAAGTAGCATGTCCACATTAGCCTTGGAACTTGTGTCCCTAACTCAACCAGCTTACAAAAATTTAAAGGTAGCGGGAATTATAACTAGGCTATTACATAATCTCACAATATTTTGCATTAAATAACAGGAAGTGAAGTCTTATCCCTTCTTGGAGAAGGAAATAAATCAAATGAAACATCGAGGCTAAAGAAAAAATGCATAAATAATATAGTAAATGAAAATAACATCACTAATTGAAATGAATCACACAAGAAAAACTCAAAACTATGCTAAATAAAGGGAATGCAACTACTATAATTCTTATGTAGAGAGCTTTTTCATCCTATCATTCTCTAACCAAAGAGAAATGAGGCATGTCATGTAAAACCAATGCAACTAACAATTAAATTTATCATTACCATGTGTTTTACCTTTGTGCTTGGTTGCGAAGCAAATTAATGAAACAAAAAACCTATGATAAGTATACTTCACAACTTCATGAATTGGATAAGCACTATAGTGAGATGATCATCATGATAAGAAGGGTTGAGGAATACCACGGTTCTCTTGTTCTCTACATGCTTATTTTATCCATATATCGATTAGAATGATACAATGATCCTTCCCATTGGAAGCATAATACCACTCATCATTGTTGTTTGTCAAGACAATGGGATAGAGAGTTTTAATGATATTTCCAAGTGGAACTTGCACAAATACTGGTGACCTATTTCGATACCCCTAATCACATCCACACAAAAATGATGAGACAACTGAGAAAAAATTAAAACATATTGAAACCCACAACACATGATTGATTTCTTTGGCATGTAAGGTTGAAAACTCATGAAATATGACTAGAACTGAAGATTGGTTTTATGACTACTAAAAGGTTCATGTCATTCCTGTCAAATAGGTATGTATACACTTAAGAACCACATATCAAAAGAATGTTCATTTGTAAAAATTATTTTTTTCTTTGACATAGAAATCCCTTTTCTGCATTTGTACATATGCATTTTCTTAGTATGGTTGTTCATGATCCATGGAATAAATTGGTTGTTGATGCAGCCAAAACTCTACAATATGAGATCCCTTAGTTTCAGTGTTAATATATGGAATCATTTATGAAGAATAATAAGTCATATTCCATTTACACGTCAACCTTTAGGAAATCATCAATATTTTCCATCTCTTTATGGTCACCATATTCATTAAGAGAATGCTTGGTTGTTGAATCCCCCTCTTTATAATCCTTAAGATGTGTGGCATGTAGATCAATTCCAAGATTACAAAAATTGACACAATATATTCATACCTTACCAAACTAAAAATAATACATGATGATTTGGGGACTACTGGAGAGATGGAGTGGTTGAATTTGAGCTAGTTAGAATTGCCTTAAATGGCTTTTCTAAACCAAGGGATATATTTGTGTGTGTGATTGTTGCTAGGGAGATATTTCTTGATTAGGAAAGATTATGGGATGATTTCATGTAGGAGGAGCTGAGACTTGGGGTTTTCTCTTCTAATCAATAGATTGGAGATGATGAGGAGAATGTGGTCCTTGTAGCTAAGGGAAAGAAGAAATTTAAGAAGGGGCCCAAGGATGGGGCCAAGAAGAAGGGTGGGTAGAAGAAGGATGTGAACAAAGTGAAATGCTTTTCTTGTCATAAGATGGGAAATTATCCAGTGACTTTCCCAAATAAGAAGAAGAAGCACGTTGTAGCTTCAATAAAGGTGCATGAGTTTTCCACATGATCTTAGATGAAATTCTCATTGATTTCAAGTCTTGCTTCTAAAATAGATTCCTCATATGCTTGATATATGGATAATGGAGCCTCATGCCATATGTATGGTGTCAAAGAGTGCTTCACTGATCTTAGAGAGGATGGATTTGTTCATGAGGTGGTACTTGGAGATGACACCATGGCTAAGGAAGTTGGGCATGGGAATATTTCTTTTGAGAAGGACTCTCTATTGTCTATGATAGTGAAGGATGTTTTGTATGTCCCTGGGTTGAAGAAGAACCTTATATCAGTTTTTGACATAAAGTAAGGGGATTTGAGGTGTTCTTAAGATGTGTACAAGTACTCATTTACACTAAGGGGTCCAACATCACTTTAGCCAAAGTGATTGGGTTCTGTCAAGGGAAGTTGTACAAGTTCATGTTTCAGCCTAGCCATGAATTGATTCACAACAGTAGCAATAGAAGTAGAGAAGATATATGTGAGCCATGACATAGAAGGATGGATCATTTACATCATGGAACTCTTAGGATTTTGGGGTATATTTTCACATGATTTCCTAATTTTAGTGTGGAGCATGAGGATGTGCGCAGAGGGTGTACTCTTGGGATGTACACCAAGACTACTTTTGCAAGCAGTGATAATAGGACACTAGGTATACTTGATTTGGTTCATTCTAATGTATGTGGTTTAATGTCTTCAAAATGTGTTAGTGATTATAAGTATTATTTTATATTCATAGATGACTTCTCCAAAAAGACTTGGATTTAATTCATGAAGACCAAGGGTTTGGTTTTTAAGTGGTTCCAAGAGTTCAAATCTCTTATGGAGAACCAGCCGGGGAGGAATATTTGGGTGTTGAGGTTGGATAATGGAGGAAAATATACCTCCATTTCCTTCAAGGATTTATTTGAGAAGGAATGCATTAAGAAAGAGTTGACAAATCCATACAACCCGAAAAAGAATGGACTTGTTAAGTAGAACAATAGGGCCATTATGGGAGAAACTAGAGTTATTTTGCATGAACAAAGTTTACCATTCTTTATTTGGGTTGATGCTTGTAGCACTGTAGTATATGTTTAGAACAAGAGTCCTCATTGTGCATTGGCGAGGAAAGCTCCTAAGGAGGTTTTCTCTGGGTTGGGAACTTTTGGATCTTTGCGTGATTGACATGATCATATGTCCCTTCAAAGAAGAGGAAGAAGCTAGAACCCATTGCAAAATAGGGTATCCTTATTGGATATTTCTATAATTTGAAGGCTTCTTGTATATGCATCCCTTCCTTGAGGAATGTCATTTTAAGGAGGGATGTAAGATTTAAGGAGGATAGATCCTTTCAGAGATATTTGGAGGGAGAGAAGCAGGGAGCCCAAGGGAAGGTTCCTTATAACACCAGGCTATAGAGTTCAAGAGGTGCAAGTTTATCTGGCATTAGTTTTAAACTAGTTTCAATTGTCATTGGATCCCATATTGTCAGTTCACCGGGTACTGACACACCTATTTTAGCGTCTCAGAGCACTAGTGGACTATCTTTGAGTATACAGTCTTCATCTACAACTTTGGTAGATGAGCAGGACAAGTGGGATTATGCCACTCCATTGAGGAAGAAATGCAAGAGGCTACAATAGCTCTTGAAAGAATCAAAGTATTTAGTGGAGAGTACCAAGAGTGTTCTTAGGTAAAGCAAACCACTAGAGAAGTTTTGCAATTATTTGGCTATGGTGAGTAGAATGTGAGAGTTAGAGCCTTGTTCATATGGGGAGGAAATAGATTAGTGGGTTTGGAGAGATGCCATGGTGGGAGAGTATGATTCCATCATGAAGAATGATGCTTGGAAGGTAGTATCAAGACTTAAGGGCCAATCGGTTGTGACTTCCAACTAGTTTTATAAGATCAAGTATGTTGTGAATGGGAGTTTAGAGAAGTACAAAGAACGATTTGTGGCAGGAATATTTTCACAGGTGGAGGGAGTTGATTATGATGAGACCTTCACAATTTTTTCTTGATACACTTTGATCAAAGCATTGATCTCCATTACAACAGAGATGGGGTAGAAGATCCACTAGATGGATGTGAAGACCACATTTCTGAATGGACTTCTATAGGAGGAGGTGTACATTGAGTAGCCACAGGGCTTTGATATTCATGGGAGAGAGTCTCATGTGTGCCCGTGGAAGAAGGCACTCTATGGACTAAAGAAAGCCCCATGACTCTGGTATTCATGGATAGATACTTAGTTGCAATATATTGGTTTGGAAAAGATTGAGGCAGATCCAAACATGCATTACATTTGTATTGTAGGAGAACCCCTCATTCTTATATTGTATGTAGATGACTTGTTCATGAAAAGAGAGGAGAGACTAATAGTTTCTTGCAAGCAGGCTCTTGCTTTTGAGTACGAGATGAAGGATCTTGGACTGATGCACTATGTTTTTTCTGGGGATGGAGGTTTGGCAAGAGGATGGGCATATATTTTTGGGACGTGGAAAGTATGCAACTAATATTATAAGGAGATTCAAGATGGAGAATTGCAGGCCTCTGGCTACACCGATGATCACCAACTTCCATAAGCTTAGCACTTATGAGGGATTGTTGATAGACCCCACTTTATATTGTTGGCTCATTAGGTCATTGATGTATCTAACCAACACCAGGACAAAATCATGTTTTGTTGTTAACACTCTTAGTTATAATCAGATGGAGCCTAGGAGAGTGCATTGGACTATACTAAATGTCATGTGCAAATATACTTGCAGGGGAAAATGGACTATGAAATGGACTATATGTGAGGTAATGGAGTTCACCTGGTTGGCTACACAAATTCATATTAGGCAGGAAATGTAGTGGACTGAAAGAGCACTTACGAATGTTGATTCAGTTTGGTCTTGGTAGTTGTGTCATGGCTTAGCCAGAAACAACAATCAATGTCACCGAGTTCTATAGAGGAAAAATACATGGCTACAATTCAGGTGAGTTGTGAGGCCATATGACTTCGTAGGTTGTTAGTGAGTTTGTTAGGATGATAGTTGGAGCCCACTACGGTATACTGTGATAATCAAAATTGCATTAAACTCTTGGGTAATAGATTATTTTATGATTGGTCCAAACATATTGACATCATATATCATTCCATCTAAGATCATGTCTGAAGAGGAGTGGTGAAGGTAAGATACATTTCCACTTATGAGAAATTTGCATACATTCCCCAAAATTCCCTTATGAAAGGAAAATTAGTGTTTTACAAGAAAAAAATGGGAGTGGTAAAGAACAATTTCCAATCTAAGAGGGAGTGTTAGAAGTTAGCTAGGAAAAGTGTTTTACACATAGGCTTGGAGCTAGCATGTGGGGAAATTTTGTATTGTGACTTGGGGTTTAATTTAGCTATATGAGATATAAATTTAATAAGAAAAGTGCACTTTTTAATGTCAATGAGAGATTAGAACATAGCCAATGGCTTAAAAGGGCCTAAGATTAAATCTCAACCCTTAATCTTGGAGGCTAGGTGGAAGGTCAAAGGAAACCCTATATTGGATTTATAGTGGCACAAATACCAAGGAGAAAATCCAATTCCAATTGTTGAGTGAGAGACTCATAAGAAGGGAGAAAGCACGAGTTGGAAGAAGGAGGATGAATTGTTGAGTATATGTTATGAAACCAGCTCAAGAAAAGATAGAAAAGATAGATCAACGCCTTAGAATTCAGCCTCTTTGAGGCGGCAACCTCCTTTACATTACATAAATGAACAATTCTTGGATGATACAAATGAAAAGACCTCCTTTCTATATATAGGAGTCTAAGGGGTTATAACATAATCGAGCCGACATAACAATAATAATGTAAAGGCACAATAATAACAATAGTGGGCTTCTATGGGGCACAATAGTAACAATATGGGCACTACATGGGTACATCAATATAATAAGTGGGTTATACTAATAACAATAAGGGGTTACACTAGTAGTATAGGGGCCTAACATGCCCCTCTCCTTCAAAAAGCGTTGTCCTCAATGCTTGAGTAGTTCTTGATGCTTCTGTATAAAATTCTTGTCCTCCCATGTGGAATATTTAGCGGGTAAGTTCTTCCACTTGATGAGATACTCTGAAATTGATCGATTTAGTAGCTGTCGGGTTTTTGTTTCTGTGACTGCTCCAGGTTCCAATATGATTTTTCCTTCCTCTTCAATTTCTGGCAATATTGCTTGAATTGGGATCTTTTGAAACTTTTGAATAAGTGGCCATACTTTTTCGTCCTTCTTCCATTCATCCCTTGCTTCGTTTATCCAATCTGGTTGGATAATATAAATAGCACAAAACAATGCTTCCACATCCTCATCCTTGAAGAGTCTTCCCATTCGGTAAGGTCGCCATTTTTTAAGTGCATGTAGTATTGCCAACATTTCCTTCTCATAAATAGCTTGCTTGAGATGTAGCAGTAAAAATACCCAATCACCTACATTAAAACATTTTTCACTACGATGTTGATCTACCTATTGTTTTGTTTGATTTTACACCGAAGTGGCGTTATCCTTTAAAAGTTGGAGAACTTGTTGTTGATGCTCGATGTGATTTTTCTCTGCTTGAAACTTTTTCTTCTTGATATGTCCTTCTATCTTTTGAGGAGTGGTAATTTCTTCCAGTCTTTTACAAGATATGGTCGGATTCATTTCTTGATGCTCGATGTGATCTTTCACTTCTTGAACATTTTTCTTCTTGATGTGTCCTTCTATCTTGATAGTTTGAGGAGTGGTAATTTCGTCCATTGAATTACAAGATATGGTTGGATTCATTTCTTCTTTCTCGATGTGATCTTTCACTTCTTGCACCTTTTTCTTCTTGATATGTCCTTCTATCTTGAGAGTTTGAGGAGTGGTAATTCTTGCCAATGCTTTACAAGATATGGTCTGATTCATTTCTTCTTTCTCTGGGGTGGTGTCCTGGCGTATATCCTCTTCTTTTGATGTTTCTTGATCCTTTTCTTCCTCCTCTTCATATTCTATGTAAAATAATTTCTTCTCAGCACACCTATGACCTTTAGTGCATTTGCTATCACAATTGTAACAAAGCCCTTTTTCTCTTTTTTCTTCCAATTGTTGTGGTGTAACCCTTATAGGTTGTGGAAGGCTGGGAGAAACAACACTTCCATCTTTATAGTTGTGAGGGGTATGCTTCCTGGTTTCCATAATTTTGCTTTCCATTATGTCACAAAGCCCTTTTACTCTTTCCAATTGTTGTGGTGTTGCTCTAAAGAAGGTGTTGCTCTTTGTATCCTCATAATGTGCTATCATTTCCTCCGTGAAAATTGACCACGTAACAAGTTTTTTACGAGAACAAAGCCCTTCATACCATAAAAATTGATCTGGTTCTAAATATGAAGATGCAATACATACCTTTTGTAACAGTTGTACACCATGTAGATCAAAATATTGCTCCATCTGAAGTATCCAATTTACCGGATCCTTGCCATCAAACTTCCTCATCTTGCTTTTTCTTGATTTTATGAGCTCGACCTTGAAACTACTGTAACTCTGTACTTTCAGATCTTTAAGTTCTAAAATTGTGAACTATAGTAGCCCTCTGTGTCCTCTTTCCAATGCCACCAGTCTCATCCAAATTGGATTCTCTAAGAAAGAGTTATGCACAATCTCCCAAGATGACTTGATTGTAGACCTTTCCAGAAGAGCGAAATTGTATGAAGTGCCACGTGTCACTGTTTCAACCTTTGGATCTGAAAAATGCAAACAAGAAACTATATTCCGTCCTCTTTCTATACCTTCTTACCAAATTTCAATCCGATCCTGAGAGAGAACGTTATGACGATTTTCCCCAGGTCACCTGTTTTGACTGTAATTCAGGAGTCTGCAAAAAGACCAACTTCCTCAGATCATATCTCCGCAAATGTCATGTGAAAAGCTCTGAAATTCAGACCCAAGGTTCAGCGCGATTTCTTCTCAAATGTGTTTTTTTTTGCGACTTCTGAAACGTCCCAGAAAAAAAGTTATAGTGAAAATGCCACGATGACCTGTTTGGAGCAGCGAAACCCTAGAATCCAAAGCTCTTATACCAAATGTTATGAAACCAGCTCAATAAAAGATAGAAAAGATAGATCAACGCCTTAGAATTCAGCCTCTTCGAGGGGGCAACCTCCTTTACATTACATAAATGAACAATTCTTGGATGATACAAATGAAAAGACCTCCTTTCTATATATAGGATTCTAACGGGTTATAACATAATCGAGCCGACATAACAATAATAATGTAAGGGCACAATAATAACAATAGTGGGCTTCTATGGGGCACAATAGTAACAATATGGGCGCTACATGGGTACATCAATATAATAAGTGGGTTATACTAATAACAATAAGGGGTTACACTAGTAGGATAGGGGCCTAACAGTATAGCAGTCAAATGGTACGATTTTGAAGACAAGAGTGTTGGCATGAACCCCAAGGTAGTGTGAGAATTAATTGCAGACCACACAATGTTGGTTGATGTAACTCAAACAAGTGTTCTAGCCTTAGGTGGTGTCGGTAAGGCTATAAGTGCAAGCACAAAAATTATCTCCAAGCCCAAGTTATTCTTTTGAATGGAAATGCATTAATTAAATTAATCAACTTTAAATATTTTCCTAGGTTTTAACTTACGGAAATAGATTAATAAATTAGTAATAACTGAGACATGGCCGATTTTCCTCTAGAGACTTCTAGAAAAAATTCTAAGCGATCTTAGCCATTGATTGTATCATTTAAAATCTAGATCTTGACCATTGATTTCTCAATGATAGATTAAAAAGGAAATCAATGGGAAACCTTGGAGATCATGATCATGATTATTAAGGTTTGACATTGTTGGCATTATGATATAGGTGTTGTCCTTGATGACAACTCATTCAGATGACAGATCATAGTGCAGCAGGTCAAGAGCAAAGAATTAATGATCAGAAAGAGGTATACGCAACTTCACCTTGACAAAGGAGTGTATACACGCGGGTTAATAGACCAAAAGGAGTGTATAACGTGCACACACACTTTCACAGAAGGAAAGGCGCGTATATCTTGGAAAAATAAGTTTTGGTCCGAGGTATTTGATCCATGGTATTGGTCCAAGGTATCTGGTCCGAGGTATTGACCCCAGGTATTGGTCCTAAGTGGTTTTGGTCCATGGTATTGAGAAAGGCCTAAAACTATAAAAGGAGGAGAATATCATTAGGCCATGGGGTGCAAAGATTGAATATCTGATGAAGTGAGAGATTCAGTATGCAGATTATGGGTTTGTGATGCTTTGCTTGATCTAAACTAAGGATGCACATATGTGGATGATGATGAATGAGGGATCAGGATCTTAAGGCTTGAATGTATTATCATTATGTGGTTTGATCCTTGATAGTCTAGATCTGAATTACTGACACATGTTTATTCTATAAATGTTATGATTTGGGTATGATTGATGTCTGGAATAGCTACAAAGTTATGAGTTAATATTTGCAGATCTATACGTGGGTTTGCTTTGGTAAAAGCGTGTATACACGCTGGTTTGGTTCATCAAAGTAGCGTATAAATTATGAAATATGATATCTGAATTTGCAGATGGTTCTGATGGTTTTTGCAGAGTTCTGGGTTCTACTCTATGTTCTAGTTACTGTGTTCTGATGACAGGTCTTCGATGTTTCAGTGTTGGGTGATTCAGAATTGAATGATTGGTTGATACAATGGTTGTATTGTAGTTGTGATTGATTTTAACTTCAATGTTGTTGATGGGTCCAGTATGAAAATTGGATGAAACGTGGCCTTCATGTTATGGTGTTGTGATCCAGGTGTATCTAGTTTGAAAATTTATGAAATGTGGTCCCTGGAGGAAGAGTGAAGGTTGGAGCCTTCAGTAGGCTGGCGCCTATGTACTGGTAAACGTATCGGCCAGTACAAGAGCCAGGGGGTTGTAGCTCCCTTCCAGTAGCTTCTGGAAAATGAGAGAGGGTTGTAGCCTTCTTTAGGTCGACGCCTACGTACTAGTAAATATATCGGCTAGTACAAGAGTCAGGGGGTTGTAGCTCCCTTCCAGTGATAGCTGGAGAACGAGAGAAGGTTGCAGCCTTCTACAGGTGGGTGTCTGTGTACTGGTATGAGTCTGCGCCAGTAGATTATTGTAAACATGTTTTTCTTATATTAAAGGAAGACGACAGCAAGTGGTTTTTGTCCTGCATTGGGTTTCCACCTTATATCATGGTGTTCATGTGTGTTTCTTGTGTGCAATGATCTGTTCTATTTTATTGCACCTGTTTACTGTTTATATGGTTATTGAAGTTCTGATGCATTGATTAAAGATCAACATATGATGGATTAACTGAATCATAAGTTTATTGGATATATGCTAGTTGCATTAAACACAGTTGCGTGTACACGCAAGTTCCCTTAACTGAAGTAGCATATATGAATCTGATTATGGAAATGAAAAAGTTATTGATTTGCTAATATTGATTCACCCCCCCCCCCCTCTCGGTATTATTTCCAACAATTGGTATCGGAGCAGGTCCTTTGGTAGAAGCTTGATCGCTTGAAGGAGATCCGTAGAACAATGGGAAAGAAAGCGCGTTAGAAGAAGAAGACAGCTCAAAGGAATAGTGACAGCTTGCCGTCAGGTGGAAGCAAGTATTCAGATTCTGAATCACCTCATATTGAATATGAACAAGCAAATGTAGCATCAGATCAACAAGATCTATTTAACAAAAGAGAGAGTGCCCTCCAAGAAGAAGTTTCCAGATTAAAAGCTCAGCTGGAGTATGCCTTCAAAGTACGTCAAATGCTGCAAGATGAAGTGATATCATTGAAAAATAAGCAGAATGAAGAACTACCTCAAGCAGATAAAGAACAAGAAAATGAGGTTCTCAAATTAAGGCAACAAGTGGAAGAAGAAAGAAAGGTTGCAGAAATCTTGAAGAAACAACATCTAGAAAACGAAGAGCAACATCAAGTTGCGGTAAATATCTTAAAAGGTAAATTAGAAGAAAAGGATAAACTATTACGATTTCAAGACAGTACTAAGATTTTGCATGATATTCTTAGTAGTCAAAGATCCCCTGCTATAAAAATTGGTCTTGGTTTTCATGAATCTGTTGAAGGTGAATCTAACTCTCAGGGGGTGGCAAGGAACTCTAATGCAAAACCTGAAATGCTCAACAAGGAGATAAGAGGTCAACCCCATCATCAACAAAGGAAAGAAATTCTTCAAAGAAAATATTTTACTCCTAACTGTGGAAGTGATAGACGATTATTTCCTCCATTGAATAATTTTGAATGTTATGTATGTCATAATTTTGGACATGTTGCAGCTAGATGCAGAAGTAGAATGGTTCAAGACCATCACACAGAAAGATCATCACGTTCCAGGTACTTCAAGGGATATTGTTTTTCTTGCAATATGTTTGGTCACAAAACCATTGAATGCTACAGAATGAATATGAAACATGTGAGATGTTATGCATGTAACAAGCTTGGACATATAGCAAAGGAATGCAGGAGAAGATTTGGGCACCATACCAAAAGGAGAAAACATCAACACAATCGAAGATATGGAAGAAGAAGGAAGTATAATCAGAAAGATGTGGCATAGCAGAGTATACAGACATGACAGAATCAGAGGGAGATGAAAGTATGAAACTTCAGTGTTCTAAATCTCATATGCAAGTTTCATGAGGGCAAGTCGCATATATACGTGAGTTCGAAGCTGCACAGTTGCGTATATGTTAGTTTGAGGAAAAGATGTGGGACAGACTCAGAAAAAAGGGTCTAATATGGTTCAGTCAAATATTTTCTCTGTTTGATGATGGTTACAATCTGCGGATGATGTGTGGAAATGTGTTGGTATTCATAAGATGTTATTTAGAAGTGATTTTGATCCTAACTTGATGTATATCTGATTGATGATGATGCCTTGATACTTCTTGCTGATATATGCATGATCAGATCTAACAATGAACAGATGGAATAGGTTCAGGGGAAGCATATGCTTCGAATAATGCATTGTTGGCATTATGGTTAGAAGTCTTTGGTGATGATGCCTATGTGGCTAAATGATACATCTTGCTACTTATTGTTGGTTGGTCAAGAGAATGGTATTGCAAGTTACAGATGCTGATTGACAGATGCTTATGATGCAAATCATATATGGTGTATGATAGTTGCTAATGACTATCATGGTCTTGTTTAGATTTCTGGTCTTTAAGTCATGTATATCATTTGATGTAAAGGTCATGCAAAGACCTAATTTGTCCCCCCACTATGCATGGGAGGATGATGTAATAATGTCTATTTTAGTCATTTATAAACATTTGGTATATCCCCACTTGGTTGGGAGATTGATGTATGTATGAGTAATTGGTGATAGGAAGGTCATACTCACTTAGTTTAGTTGTAGAGTCATGTTATTCTTTTGAAAAATATTTTTGCAGACTCTGCATGTGCTCAGAGGAAGCATGGATGGATTGGTACATCTTGGCATGTACAAAGGGGGAGTTCGATCAGAGAATTCAACATGTGCTCAAGGGGAGCATGGATGATATAGTGCATCTCAGCATGTACAAAGGGGGAGCTCAATCAGAGATTTCAACATGTACTCAGGGGGAGTAAGGACAACATAATGTATATCAAGGGAGAGAATATCTTGGTCTGCCCTTTTCCCTTGATGTCAAAGGGGGAGAGTGACTTGGTGTTATTGTTGCCATCAAGTCCAAAGAGGGAGATTGTTAGCATTATGATGCAGGTGTTGTCCTTGATGGCAACTCACTCAGATGACAGATCATAGTGCAGCAGGTCAAAAGCAAAGAATTAATGATCAGAAAGAGGTATACATAGGTTCACCTTGACAAAGGAGCGTATACACGCAGGTTAACAGACCAAAAGGAGTGTATAACATACACATGCACTTTCACAGAAGGAAAGGCGCGTATATCTTGGAAATCTAAGTTTTGGTCCAAGGTATTTGGGTATTTGGTCCATGGTATTGGTCCAAGGTATCTGGTCCGAGGTATTGACCCCAGGTATTTGGTCCAAGGCATTGGTCCTTAGTGGTTTTGGCCATGGTATTGAGAAAGGCCTAAAACTATAAAAGGAGGAGAAGATCATTAGGCCATGGGGTGCAAAGATTGAATATCTGATGAAGTGAGAGATCCAGTATGCAGATTATGGGTTTGTGATGCTTTGTTTGATCTAAACTAAGGATGAACATATGTGGATGATGATGAATGAGGGATCGAGATCTTAAGGCTTGAATGTATTATCATTATGTGGTTTGATCCTTGATAGTCTAGATCTGAATTACTGATGCATGTTTATTCTATAAATGTTATGATCTGGGTATGATTGATGTCTGGAATAGCTGCAAAGTTATGAGTTAATATTTACAGATCTGTACGCGGGTTCGCTTTGGTAAAAGCGCGTATACACGTTGGTTCGGTTCATCAGAGTAGCGTATACATTATGAAATATGATATCTGAATTTGCAGATGGTTCTAGTGGTTGTTGCAGAGTTCTCAGTTCTGCTCTGTGTTACGGTTATCGTGTTCTGATGACAGGTCTTTAGTGTTTCAGTGTTGGGTGATTCAGAATTGAATGATTGGTTGATACAATGGTTGTATTGCAATTGTGATTGATTTTGAGCTTCAATGTTGTTGATGGGTCCAGTATGAAAATTGGATGAAACGTGGCCTTCATGTTATGGTGTTGTGATCCAGGTGTATCCAGTCTAAAAATTTATGAAACGTGGTCCCTGGAGGAAGAGTGAAGGTTGGAGCCTTTAGTAGGTTGGTGCCTACGTATTGGTAAACATATCAGTTAGTACAAGAGCTAGGGGGTTGTAGCTCCCTTCCAGTAGCAGCTGGAAAAAAGAGAGGGTTGTAGCCTTCTGTAGGCCGGCGCCTACGTACTAGTAAATATATCGGCTAGTACAAGTGCTAGGGGGTTGTAGCTCCCCTCCAGTGGTAGCTGGAGAACAAGAGAAGGTTGTAGCCTTCTGCAGGTGGGTGCCTGTGTACTGGTATGAGTCTGTGCCAGTACAAGATTGTAAACAGGTTTTTCTTATATTAAAGGAATACGACAGTAGTTGGTTTTTGTCCCGCATTGGGTTTCCACCTTATATCATGGTGTTCATGTGTGTTTCTTGTGTGTGATGATCTGTTCTATTTTATTGCACCTGTTTACTGTTTATATGGTTAATGAAGTTTTGATGCAATGATTAAAGATCAACATATGATGGATTAACTAAATCTTAAGTTTACTGGATATACGCTAGTTGCATTAAACACAGTTGTGTGTACATGCAATTTCCGTTAACTAAAGTAGCGTATATTAATCTGATTATGGAAATGAAAAAGTTATTGATTTTCTAATACTGATTCACCCCACCTTCTCAGTATTATTTCCAATAAACACTAGTGAGGGTTTTAGCAACAATTGAAGTAGTGAATATTTTCTAGGGTTTTATTTCATTAATATTCCTCCAATTTCCAAGATTTGAAGGAGGAATTCTCCCAGAGTTCTTCTGTAGACAGAGATACCAAGTTATTGAGCCATGAGGATTTCGGGAGGGTCATGCTTTCTCTAAGAGAGGTTGATATTTCTTGTGGAGTCCATATTTTCTAGGAGAAGGTCGTACAAGATTGCCAATAGGGCCATGCAAATTTCCAAAAGAGCTGAGAGGTTGATTCTGTCTAGACCATGAGCATCAGAGTGTCCAAGATCCACATGTGTGGGGTTTTAAAAGCCATATTTTAGAGAGTGAGGCCACGGTAGGTTTCAGAGGGATGTCGTGAGCCTTCCAAGGGTTATATTGACTTATGGAGATGAAGAAATATTTTTTCGGAGCTTTGGTAGGGTTTGGAAAGGAGTATTGTAATATTTATCAATTGCATAATTTGTTGAAGATTAATAAAATTCTTAAATCTAAAGAACTGGTTTTCCCTTCAAGGTTTTCTAGGGATGTTTTGTCCAAAACTAACTGTGCCCATTTTGTGATTGGTTTTTCTCAGAGTTTCTACAATTTATTTTTGGTGAATATTGCAATCGTTTTTTATTCAACATTTGCAGTAAAATAAGCTTGCTCATAAAATACATTGGATAATTTCCAGTTGATTACAATAAGTGATATTTTTATCGATTTTTCACATGGTATCAAAGAAAATATGAAGCATCTAGGTTTTTCAAAGTAGATCAACATAGGTGTTTGGAAGAGGAAGCCAAGTGTTTAATCTATAGATCGATTTCTTCAATTTGTCTAAATTTACTTGGAGGAATTTTACTAGTGTTATTTTCTGCAAGAAAGGCCGAAATTTTCAGCTAGGCCATGAGCATTTTTGGAGGGCCATGTTACCTAAATCCAACCACACATGTGGGCTGTTATGGTCATGTTGAGGGTCAAAATACTCCAGGAAAGCCGAGAGGGTGAGGACGAGTCTTTTTTAGGTGGTTGCAGTTTCTAGAGGCAAGGTTGTGAGGCTAGGTTTATAGCCAAAGGCCACACATGTAGGTTGTATTATTTTCCAATAAAGTTGAAGATTATCAAAGAATTCGATATCACTTGCAGAGGAATATTATGAGTTAGTAGAAGATATATTTATTTTTATTTTCTCTCAAGGGTTTCAATAATGGCTTTAGCAGGATTAAGGGACCAAGAGAGGCTGGATGGTGCATCTAACTTTGGTTTCTAAAAAATATCATGCCTTCTTATTTTGGAAGAGCATGGGCTAAAGGAGTTCGGTATGACATGTATTATTGTACCAAAATATCCTATCATGTTGCATGAGGACCAAAACAATAATGCCAAGGCCTTTTCCAGGATAGAAATATTAATCAGAAAATGGTCCTAAGAGAGAAGCCCAAAAGCACACAAAAAAGGGAGAGAATGTTGTCATTTATCTCACCTACATCAAGGTAGTCAGAGATGAGCTAGTAGCCATTAGAGAGAAATTTGACGATGAAGAGCATGTGAGAACAACCTTGAATGGGTTTTAGAAGCAGCAGGATGCTTTTGCGCAAGTGGTTAGTGGAAGATCTTGTTTTCCTACTGGATACTGCTTGTGAAATGACTTCACGCAAAAGGAGCTTCAACTGAGCCTTGTGAAAGGAAACAATGGTACTAGATGTAATTTTGAGCATAAGGGAGATGATAGCAAGATATTTTTTCTCTTGTGAGAAAAGGAAAAGAGAAGAATGGATTCAGTAAAGGGTCCAAATCCAAGGAGGAAAAGAAGAAGGAAAAGTTGAAGATCATGTGTTATGGTTGTCACGAGTTCGACCATTATTGCAGAAATTGCTTACACAAGAAGAAAGGTGACAAGAAGGGCGTGAAGCATATAGAGATAGTCATAGATGAAATTTCTACATAGATATACGATGAGTTTGAACTCATCGCTTGCAACAACAATCCAACATAGTAGTGGCATAGAGAAATGGGCCATAGGTTACTCAAGGTGATAGTTGCTCCAAATGTGAGCATGGATCATAATGGTGTACAATGTAGAACACCTTCCTCCTTAAGAGGGAGTGTTGGTTGATGTAGCTCAGATAGGTGTTTTAGCCTCAGGTCGTGTTGGTGAGGCTAGGAACACAAGGGAAGAAAATATCTCCAAGCCCAAGTTATTATTTTGAATGGAAATGTATTAATTAAATTAATTAATCGATTTTAATTATTTTCCTAAGTTTTAACTTAGGGAAATAGATTAATTAATTAGTAATAATTGAGACATGGTCACTTTTCTCTAGAGACTTATAGAAAAGTTTCTAAGTGATATTAGCCATCGGATATATCATTTTAGATCTATATCTTTTCCATTGATTTCTCAAAGAGATATTATAAAGGAAATTAATGAGAAGCCTTGGCGATCATGAACATTGTTATTGAGTTTTGACGCCTATGAGGGTTTTAGTAGCAGTTTAAGCAGTGAATATTTTCTAGGGTTTGTTTTCCTCAAAATTCTTCTAGTTTTTTAGATCTGGAGGAGAAATTCTTCTAGATTTATTTTGCAGATAGAGAGGCTAAGTTATTTGTTAGAGAATCAAGTAGGGAAATTATTCAAACAATTCTCCTTATCCTTAATAATTTCTTGTGAAATTACATTAAATTCTTGTTGTACTTTAGTAGATTCTCTTAATCAAACAATTATGAAGAGCATAAACAATGAAGATCATAGAAGACAATGGACACAAAATGTAGGCTCCAAGCTAGGGAAAAATCCCTCCAAGGGGAAAATCTAGAAAGCATATCTTCTCTTACTATAGAATCAAATCAAACAAGAAATCCAAGACCCAAACACCAAAGCAAAGACCTCCTCCAAGCACCAAATCAACCCTCCAAATATTCTTTATTTAAGCAAGTCAAATTCTTCAAATTCAATGAAAGTCAAACCTTCAAAATTCTACTCCTAGTCAAAACTTCGGTCCTGTAACTTCAGGTATGAAATTTAGCCTACAATATTCAACCCTACAACAATGGGAGAAACCCTAGAATCCTCACTCATGTGAGATAAAATGATCACACAAATTTAGATTTTGGTCTTCTTCCTTTGCTTTGATTTTCTTCTTTTGCTTCTTGACTTTTCGCTATAGACCCTCTTCTTTTCTTGTTGCATATTGATGTTCTCAAGTGTGTGCTAATGAGGTCGAAGCTCCTTCTATATATATGATTAACACGAGGTCGAATTAGGCCTCTTCTAGGATGACTTCCTCTAGCAGGGTTGACTTGGTATTGTAGGTCCAAATTGACTTTATAAACTCAAAAATAATATCTTTTCCATGTTATAATTTTCACAAAAGAGTCTTATATTTGTTACAAAGACTCTTTTGAATCCAAGGAAGTATTTTCATGACTTGAAATACCCTAGAAGCATGAAATGCATGCTTAACCTAGTTGACCATTCAAATGGAGCATGAAACCCATGCTTGAAAATAATATTTTTCTTTCTTCTTTTTTTTGTAACATAAGATATACATAATTACATGAGAACAATGGAAACTATGAAGACCCAAAATAGTTAAATTTTCCAACATTATTTTGTTCATGAGGATTCCAAGAGGGTCATGTGTTCTTTGAGAGAGGATCAGATTTATTATGGAGGTCATATTTGCTAATAGGAGGTTTTATGAGATTTCCAAGATGGTTGTACAAGTTTCCAAAATAACTGAGAATTGTGAGTATCAAAGGGTCCAACATCCACACGTGTGGGGTTGTAAAGGTCGTATTTTCCATGGTGAGGTCATGTCAAGTTCCAGAAGGAGTCCATGAGCCTTCCAGGGGTAAGATTGACTTGTGGAGGTGAAGATATTTTACAGGAGCTTTGCCGAGGTTTGGCAAGTTTCCTATTGATTTTTTACTTTTTGGCCATTAGTTTATCAATTGAAATAATCTAACAATATCATCTCCCCCATACTCCCATGTGTGAAACCTAAAATATAGACAACGATGTTTGGGTCTAGGTACATGCCTTTTAAGATACCCCTAATGGTCCATAACTTTAGTCGACCGATCTATTGATGAATGTTATCTAAGATTATTTTATTGTCCATTAGACCATATTATATTTGATTCAACATTTAAAATATGATTAAAAAAATTATGATGGTAATGAATGTCTTTGAGAGAAATTGATGTCAACCTCAACCCTCAACATCCATTGATAAATTTTTACATCTCTTGGTTCAATTTGTGTGGCTTTTGATCTTTAGCACTTGGCCATCTTTGTATAAAACTACTTAATGTAATGACTTATGCTCATGACTAAATAATACTTAGTATTAGTGTGATGGCTTGTATCCACCATTTGGTAATACCTCTATCCTCGAGTGTTTGGTGCTAGCTCCTTCTTCAATAATCACAATTGCAAAGTTTTATAAATCATGGTGAACTAATTCTACATTTTGAAATATTTGATGCAACATTAAAAAATTGATCAAAAGTTGTATGATAGTAATGAATGTATTTGAGAGAATCTCATGCCAACCTCAACCCTCAACATCCATTAATAGAGTGTTGTGTCTCTTTGGTCAAACTGTGTCGCTCTTGATCTTTAACACTTGGCCATCTTGGTATAAATCCACTTAATGTAATGAATTATGCTCATGATTAAATAATACTTAGTTTTAATGTGATAGCTTATATCCTCCATTTGGTAATACCTTTATCCTCGAGCGTTTGGTGCTAGATCCTTCTTCAATAATCACAATTACAAAGTTTTCTAAATCAGGGTGAACTAATTCTACATTTTGAAATATTTATTGCATGAAATTTGACTTACATGTGTAATTTTGGAATATTACGATGGGTGTGGTTGATAGATCATTGCCACATAATTGAGAATCAATCCTGAGAAAAAGAGGTTTTCACTCCATTAGAAATGAGAATATGAAAAATATATACTTAATTCAGAAGCAAAAGTACTCTTGCTTATGTCTTGCATGTATTGATGATATAGAGTCTATTTATAAATGTGTAAAACATAATAACAAATACGTCAAACCATGGATACACGAAGAACTAAAACCATTTCCCCCACATGGGAGAATGAAATAGGGTAGCTATTAATTCAATTTCTCCTTAACCTTAATAATTACTTGTGATCATTTTTAATCTTCTTGTGTTTATTTATTAGACCTTTTCACCAAACAATTATCAAGAGAAAAAACAATAAATACAATGGACACAAGTATTAGGCTCCAAGCCAGGGAAAAACCCCTCCAAGGGGAAAAACTAGAAAGAATTCCTATTCTTCTAGAATCTGCTTCAAATGATAAAACTAAGACCCAAAACCATAGACCAAGTCCTCCTCCAAGCACCAAGTTAGGCCTCCAAGAAGCCCATTCAATTAGGTAAGAGATCAACCAAATCAACAAAGTTAAATCCTACTTCAACTAGTTTCTAGCTTCAACTTCAACCCCCAAATTTGACCTACAATTCGGACCTGCAATTTTCGACCTTCCAAAATATGCAGAAACCCTAACCTTCGCATGTGTGAGAGAATAAGGAAAAAAATAGTTTTTCCTTTTTCTTATTGTCTTCTACTAAATTCTTCCTTGATGTTCCCAATTTCATATCAGACTTCTTCTTGAGAGATCCAATTAGTTACTAAATTAGGTCAAATATGCTTCTATGTATAGGCTTTCCAAGGGGTTGAATACCCTTGTTTAGTCTGACTTCTTGCTAGCAAGGGCAACTTGTGCTAGGAGGCTTGTAGAATTTTCTAGACTCATAATTAATATATTTTTCATGTTACAACTTTCCCAATATGGTCTTATACAAATTATAATGACTCTCTTAACTTCATGAAAATTATTCTTTTGACATGACAAACCTTAGAAGCATGAAGAACGTGCTTTACATAAATGGCCACCAAAATGGAGCATGAAACCCATGCTTAAAAATAATAATAATAAAATTCTTTCTTGTAACATAAGATATACATATTGACATGAGTATAATGACAATTATGAAGACCAAAACTAGTTATATTTTCCAACACTTCCTCTTAACTATGTAGGTATTCATAATTGTACTTTTGGTAGAAGGTTATTCTCAAACTAAAGAGTTATCATAAGAAGAGTTGGATTCGTAAGCCATTTTTAAGTATCAACATTATAACCAACATTGTCAACATAGTAAGGCCTTAACTCCATAAGCTCTTTCTTATACAAGAGCATAATGCTGGGAGGCTTTACATGAGATACCACACTACCTCCTCAATGTACATACACCATCTTAATGTTCATTAGGTGTGTCCTTTTAAGACTATGCTTGTCTTGGATTCATAGTCCTCAAAGAATATCGGTCCTCTTTGACCACTCTTGTCTTGGATACCTATCCAATCCTCAAAGAGTGTTGTTCCACTTCCTATCTTGATTTTTTATCCTCGAGGAAATCACAGATGCTTATCCAATCCTCCATCCACCATTTTCTCCCCATGGCCTTCACTTAAACGTATGATTTTTAGTCTTGGTCTAGTGCATGACAAATGAAGAAGATAATACAAATGTGATATTTATCATTACCTCCTCTCATCTAGATAGGAGATTCCTATTCCCACTCATTTAAGGGAATATATCCTTGCTCCTTCCCAAATACTAAGGATACTTCGTACGCCCTCTAAAGCATAGAGTATATTATTCTACTTCCTTTTGTTTGGGAAGTCATAACCACAATATTTCTATATTGTTTCCATAGGTGTATCAACTACTAATTCCTCATGAATATAGTTGCATGGCTCCTTGTTTCCTTTGTATCTCATCATATTGAGCTTTCTTTCTTTCTATATGTTGTAGATCCATCTTCTTCCTTTGATGTTGTGACAAGATTTAGGCCATCAATATTTCTGATCACTCTCTTCTAGTCATCATCAGTGAATCCATTATATTGGGCCTTATCAAACTTCAAGCCAGTCATAGCTCCATCTTAAACCTAAAAGTGATATTTTTTAATGTAGGAGTATGAACATCAAGTTATTTTCTTACACTACTACCTTCCAATTCCAAGATGATGATATAAATATCTTGAGTTCATAATCCTTTAAGGATTACTGAAAACAATCACTCAATCCATATGCTCTTGGAATCAAGTTTTAACACCAACATTTGAACTTGCCTCAACTATTATTATGTATTTTCGAAACATCCTTCCAAGTAGAAAAATAATATGTCAATAAGATAACCAAAGTATTAAATATCATAATTACCTTATCATGATGGCCATTTCATCAAGGTATTTTCTTATTTTCACCCTTTGATATCAACATCCTTTCACATGATCCATATCCACATTGTACAAGAATCCTTTTCCATGCATCCATTTCAATCAAGTTGCACATGCATCGAACTTAATTACCAAGCTATAATATCTTCGTTGTCATTTTTAATTCTCTTTCCTTCTTTCAAAGATTATACTTGATGTTGATCAACATTGTTATATTTATGTCTTGCAATCTTGTGAGAGTATTGATCTCCATCCATTCCAAAGCGTGTCAAATTTCTACTTTTGAGCATCATTCACCCATATGGAAGGCTTACTGAGCACATTTGTATGTCCAACTATTTTTTCAAGATTCTTGTGGATATGAACCTAACCCTAGAGAAGAGTTACTTAAAATATGCATAAATTTTCTTCCATACAATCATCTATCCATCCTTTCTTTAACAAGATTGCTTATTATATTTGTCAAAGATAGGTTTCTTTTCCCAAGAGTAGAAATACTTTCATTATTCCCTTCATACCGCAATTCGACCCTCTGCATTCCTTCATCCTTTAATATTATTGTTTCCATATGAGATGGAATATACACCAGTCATAATTCTTCTTCCAAGAACTTTCCTAAAGAATAGTTCTTATAGGATCTTGATGATCCATTTTTGAAAAATTACTACCTCTAACATGATGTAATAAAATGCTTGGATGAACAATAATATGCACTGTGGTTCTAATCTTCTCATTTCTTTTAAACTAGATGATCTCAAAGCAATTAATCAAGTAGATTCTAATTTCTCTACTATCACATGCTTCTATCTATGATGCCATGCTTTTACAAGAATCAAGAATTCTTCTAGAGAATGCAACAATTCATGCTACTCTACTTTCTACTTAATAAACGAAAAACAAATTTCATAAAGAACATGACAGAGATGGATCTTCCTTCAATAGTAAAGATCCTTAAGATATTCTCCTTTTGGCTTCTTCTCAGGTTCTCCCTTTTCTTCAACTATGTGAGCTTCACTTCTTTCCTTTATTTTTATGTTCAATTTGTTTGGACAATCCCTCTTAAATTTTTCATACTCATTGCATCCAAAGCATTGAATCTTGGACATATCTATTTTCTTCTTAGACTTTCCAAAATTCCCTTTCTTCAACTTCTTAGATCTTATAATAAAAGCTTGAGAACTTTTATTTGATTCAGTATCATCCTTTTCCTTGCTCCTTGATTCTTCCAAGATACATTGAGCCCACAACTAATCAAAGGCGTATTATCCTTCTTTGAGTATATACTAGTTGCAAAATTGCTCCAATCAGGTGGAAAAGCATTTAATACACAAATGGTCATTTCAAATTCAGAAACAGTTTCCTCAAGCCCTTGCAACTAGTCTCTTATTTGTGATATCTTCATAGGGTAAGTTGTCATGTCTTCATCCTTTGACTTCCTTATTCTAGATAGTTGATTTATAAAGGAAATATTTTGACCTGGTGTACTTATGGAGTACAACTTTACCAACTTATCATACATTGCCTTAGATGTCGTCAAATCAACAACAAGGGGAACAAGATGATATTTTATAGATTCAAAAATGATTCTTTGTGCCTTTACTTCTTCTTTATTGTATTTTCTAACTCTTGAGTATTTTCTTTATCTGGTACAACTACTTCACCAAGGACATATTCCATGACTTCATTTTCTATGAGTGTCAATTCAATCCTCTTCTTCCATGCAAGGAAGTTTGTTGATCCAATGAGCTTGTTACTTTCCTTGTAAAATGTAGCCATATGATCTACAGATTGAGACATAGAAGACAATATAACACTTACTTTTCAACTAAGAGTCCTCTTTCTTGATGATGTCTCCAACTATCTTGTTGTTTTCAAGACCTTGAAGGAGACTTCAAAGATGCCCTATAATGATGACTTCTAGGGTTCCTTCAACAATGGTGTCTTTAATAAACTTAAAGGAGTGAATGATGATCCCAATATTCCTTGATGATACCTCTTCTTTGAGATGATGTATTAGAGAATATCCAATAAGAACTTGTCCTTCCTTCAGTGAAATCTTGATGATCAGGTCTTCTTCTTCTAAGTCAATAGATTTATTTTTTCTTGTGTCCTTTTTCAAATGATTCCCTTTGACAAGAAAACCCTTCAATATGATCTTCTAGGTGCCTTCACTTTTTCACCTTAGCTCTGACTCCATGTTGGGGAATGCAGTAGGGTAGCTATTATTTAATTCCTCTTTAACCTTAATAATTTCTTATGAACTTTATTTATCATCTTATGTTTTTTTATTAGGTATTTTCATCTAACAATTATCAAGATAAAAAACAATAAAGACAATGGACACAAGTATTAGGCTCCAATCTAGGGAAAAACCCCTCCAAGGGGAAAACACAAAAAAAATATCTTCTCTTTAGAATTTGCTTCAAATGATAAAACCGAGACCCAAATCCCTAGACTGAGTCCTCCTCTAAGCACCAAGTCAACCCTCCAAGAAGCCCTTTCAATTAGGTCAAAGATCAACCAAATCAACAAAGTTCAATCTTGCTTCAACCAGCTTCCAACTTCAACTTCTGTCCCCAACTTCGACTTGCAACTCATACCTACAATTTTCAGCCTTCTAGAAGCTACAGAAACCCTAACCTTCTCACATGTGAGAGAATAAGGCCCAAAAACATTTTTTTCCTTTTTCTTCTTGTCTTGTACTTGCTTGAACTTTGCTCTTTCTTCCTTGATGTTCCTAGCTTCAGCTCTAACTTCTTGAGAGATCAAATTGGTTTCTAAATGAGGTCATATTTGCTTCTATTTATAGGCTTTCCAAGGGTTAGAATACCCTTCTTTAGGTTGACTTGTGCTAAGAGGCTTATAGAACTTTCTAGACTCATAATTAATATCTTTTTCATGTTACAACGTTCCCAATAGGGTCTTATACAAATGATAATGACTCTCTTGACTTCAAGAAAAATATTATTTTGACATGAAAAACCTTAAAAGCATGAAGAACCTGCTTTACCTAGATGGCCATAAAAATGGAGCATGAAATACATGCTTAAAATTATTATTATTTTTCTTAATTTTCTTGTAATATAAGATATGTGTATTGACATGAGTACAATCTAAATTATGAAGACCGAAACTAGTTATATTTTCCAACACCCCATTTGGAAATTTAATTGATGCAAAGAAGGACAATAAAGTGGTTGTGATTGAAAAGGATTATGATTGTCTTTCTGATATGGTTACAGAAGGTGATGTCTCTATTGTCATTGAACCATAAAATAATGCAAGGAAAGTGAATTATTATTTATTTTCATGCATTAGGTCAAAAATCACATCAATACAAGAGTTTAACAATCCTTCAAATTATACACATCTAGTCAATTCAATGGTGTTAATGTGACATTTCTTTGATGAAGTAAAGAAATGTGAAGTCCACATTTCTTTTTAATACTACCAACCAAATGTTATATATTCCCAATTTAGTCATTTGGTAATAAAAGTTTGGTTGTAGTTGAAACAAGTGAAGAATAGAAAAAAGTGACAACAATTTAAATTATCGATAGAAGATCACGATACCATTCTTGAAAATTTGCCACAAACACATTTCATATGAATGCAACACATTGTTCAATGAATAGTCTTTTCTATATATGTATGTATTATATTATCTATCTTTTTTTGCAGTGCTTGCATAAATCCATTGCCATAAAACTTGGAGAGTATCTTCCTTCTTGATTTTGCATAGATGTATTAATTTGTTTACTTCCAAAGTGAAAAACATAAACATACAAGTCTTTACTAGTTGTATTAAAGAAACATTTTGATAAGAAGAGTAATAAATTGAATACAAAGAAAGCATATGCAAAGAATGCATTTGAGAAATGTTACAATGATGTAATAAAAATAATTTATTTTAAATAGCTAGTGTTGAATATAAAGAAAAGTTTAATAGAAAAAAATATTGATATATAAAATAGATGCAAAAAAAAATTCTTACTAGAAAAAAAAGAAAAGAAGGAAAATACAAAGAGCATTCTCTTATTGGTTTTTGTTTGCAATAATAAGATGATTGACTGTAAGTGGAAATAACATCAATTGAAATAATTGTTAGAGCTCATCTACCATTCGTCTAATATCATTCTGATATTGTTGGAAGACGTTTTTGTTGATTTAGAGAAGACTTTTTGCAAGTTTAGGTTTTATAGGAAACATGTGGTCTTTGTGAACTTGAGGTTTCTAGTATGCATTCCAAGATATGGCCATACAACATACTTTATTTGCTTCATAAGGAACACATCTAGCCAACAAATTTGATGTAAGAAAAGTCGATGGTGAATTTGTTCATAGTCAGTGCAAAAGGTCTCTGAATGGTTGTAGGAATTTTTTTTGTCATTTACCACACCTTCAACCTATATACAAATTTAGTATTTGTTAAGATAATGGAGATGAAATGTATGAGTAGGAGAAACAAATTATAATAGATAAATAGTTCAGTATATTTTTTTTGTCAAAAAAATAATCTCCTAAATATTCCAACCCACAATGGTTCGTAGTTTCATTTTTGCTAGCATCATCATGCAACAAATAGATAAAAATTAATTATTTGGTAGGTAATGTGCAAGATCCTTTTGGACTATTTTGAACTTTATTATTCAATGTAAACATTGAGGGAATTTGGGATGGTAACTATTCTTGGACTTGAGAAGAAAATTACCTATAAGAATGATTTAACTATAATTGGAAATGGAGAAACAATAAAATTGTTTGTGATTGTTAGAATGCACTATTGAATAAAATTTTCAATTCACGAAAAAAAAGTTTAGTTTGGTGAAAAGATGAATGTTTGTGCAAACTTTTGCAATATACTCAATTGACATGCTTGTGTTGAGAAAAATGTGGTACATTATTCATCTCTTAGTTAAATTGAACTCTTGCTTTAAATGACATAGTCAATAATATGTACAATCATTCCAAATATCAAGTACAAAGCAAGTTATGGGATATAGTCTAAATTGCAATGCTTTCTATTAGAGTCACTTGTCTATGTTTATCAACAAGATCAATAAAGAATAGTTTTGTTTCAAATAGAAGTTAATGATTTTGGTGATTCTTGGACCATAAATGATGAGAACATCACCCTTAAAGAGTTAGTGACGTGTATGCGTTGATAGTTTGATAATGGCACATGATGTTTCTAGGGATTCTGAACTATGAGTAGAAGAAAACAAACTTTAAGAAGTATTAAACGTTTAATCATATTTTTTGTAGTTGTATTCTATGTTTGAACATATAAGTTCACATATTGATCTATAATACCAATTTCTTTTATAGGAAAACTGGTAAAATTAGATACAACTAATAAGTGATAAGAATTTCACCAAAGAATATATCCATATAGCTTAAGGGCAATTCATATAATTGGTACATGTGGTAAAAATCTATGGCTATGGAATCGCTCTGAGCCGGTTCGCTGCAGCTCCCGTGCGTGCCCTTGACCTCCTGGTGAACTGCTTGCGGCTGCCTGGGCCATGGCCCCAGCCATGGCCCCTGTTCTGGACCCTCCGGACCCCCCTCTGGATCCTCAAAGCACGTTTTCTGCCCTGGTGAAATCGTTGCCTCCGCAACGCCCCAGGCCCGCCCTCTCAAAATTTGTGAAGAAGCTGGATGGGCTCCAAGAGGTTCAGTTACCCCCAACCTTGCCCTGCATGGCTGCTCTGTCTTAGGCTGAAAAAGGCCTCATAGGTCAATTCACAGGCCTCTGGCCTTCTCCTAGAACCGTCCAAATATGGGTGGAGAGAAATTGGACTGATAAAATTCAAGGGAAGATCTCCATCAGGTTTTGCGGGAAGGGATATTTTACATTCCACTTTGAATCTAAAGAGCACAAGGATTTAATTTTCAGAAACGAACCCTATTTCATGGACTCGAGAGGCCTGTACCTTAACAAATGGACCCCAGATTTCGACCCTGAACTAGACGTCCCTAGTGCTGTTCCAGTTTGGGTTCGTCTTCCCCATATACCACTCCACTGTTGGGGAGACGAATCTGTTCGTGCCATTGGGAATGCAGTTGGAAAATACATCGACCGTAGCGAACCGAAAGAGAACATGCAGGCATGTGCGAGGATTTGTGTTGAAGTTGACCTAGGCAAAGGACTCCCCGAAGCAATAAAACTGAAGGTGGACGACTGGAGCCATATTCAGCAGCTTGATTATGAGCAGATCCCCTTCAAATGTAAGGTATGTCACGAATACGGCCATTTTGCCAACCGATGTGCTAAACTTGTTGATGCAGAAAGCGGTGATCAAGAAGGCCAATGGGAACCTGTCAAAAAGAAGAAGTCTGCCCCGGTATCCAAAGCTCCTCTGGAATCTGACCCTCCTGTTCCCTCTGCTCCCCGTCCCGCCTCATCATCCCCTCCCCTTTCCTCCCTTCCCCCTCCTGATCCACCCCTCCCCTCCTCTTCTAACCCCTTCTTTGTCCTATCATCCCTAGATCCTCCCCCCGAGGATCCTTCTCTGCCCCCCTCACTCCCCTCTGATCTTTCAGATCCTTCCCTCCTCCCTATCACCCATTTGCAGGCTTCCCTTGATCCCCCCCCCTTCCTAGGCTCACAAGAAGTTCGTCCAAAGACCATGGATCCTCCTGCTACTCCTTCAAGAAATCAAGTCCTGGTAGAAAATCTGCCAAGCAGCATAGAGACGAGAACGCTCAAAAAGACATAGCCCTGGGCACTGAAACCCCTAGAGAAGCTTTCATCCTGGGGCAACACGAGAAGGAGGCATCTCAAGGGAGGTGAGCACCTCTCCGTAAGCCAAACATCCAATGATGAAAATCTTGTCTTGGAACAGTAGGGGTCTAGGGCACCCCTCCAAAGTTTTAGCCCTCAGAGAACTTATACACAGTGAAAAGCCAAAAATTATTTTGATTCAGGAGACAAAACTTGCGCAGCAAGATATAAGAGGAATTATAGATCAGCAGAAACACTATGTAGGTTGTACCAGCCACTCAAGAGGAGCTTCCGGAGGTATCGCTACCCTTTGGGTTCACAACAAATGGAACTGCACTTCAGAATATTTACACCAGCATTGGATCAGAACAGTCTTGGAAAATAAAATAGACAATCAAACAGTAGTTATCTACAATGTATACGCTCCCAACCAATACAGAGAGAAGGAAAGCTGCTGGGACGATTTGAAGGCAAGCATCGGAGGGGAAATAACTATAAATATTATAGTGGCAGGAGATTTTAATCTGATCCTTCATGCCAATGAAAAAAGGGGAGTATGCTTTTCGCCAGACCCCTTCAGAGGCCGTCTGGAAGCTATCATTCGGGATCATGACTTTGTGGATGTTCTTCCAAAAAACTGCAGGTATACCTGGAGTAACCGTAGGCTTGGAACCGGAAATATAATGGAACGGCTGGACAGGTTCCTAATAAATGTTTCGTTCCTCTCCTCCTTTTTAGTGGGGCATGCTAACGTTCTCTCCACCTCTGCCTCAGACCATTACCTCATAATGCTCACGTTGGAAAATCACTGCCCTCTTGGCCAATCCCGTTTAAATTTAGTCCGCTTTGGAGTTGGGACTTGGCCGTCAGAGAAATCATTCTGAGATCCTGGATCCAACACGTTGAAGGCTCACCAGGTTTCATCTGGGAAACCAAACTAAAGAGAGTCAAACAGGCCATCAAAGAGTGGGAAAGAGCCAATTACAAAGAACTTGAAGAGATCAAAAATAAAATTAAAAATGACCTTGAATGCATCCAAAGAACGATAGAGGTTCATGGTCTCTCTCAACAGAATAAGGAGCAAGAAGGTGCCCTTTACGCAAAGTTGAGCCATATAAACAGAGAAGAAGAGATAAAATGGAGACTAAAGTCAAGGCAGCTCTAGCTACAAGATGGTGACAAAAATACATCTTTTTTCCACAAACAAGCCACGGCTAGAAAAGTCAGGAACAATGTTAGCTCAATTTTGGACAATGAAGGCAATCAGCATAACACCCAAGAGGCCATTAGAAGGGCTACCACTGATCACTACAGAGAGCTTCTAACTGAAACCAAAGGAGAAGAGGATTACACTGACTTTCTTCAATACTTGCCCAAAGGAGTTACCAAAGAAATGAATGACAACCTGATAAAAGAAATAGAAGAGGAGGAAATCAGAAGAACAATCTGGGCTATGAATCCTAATAAGGCTCCTGGGCCTGATGGATTCCCCATCTGTTTCTATAAGGCCTTTTGGGGTGTAGTAAAAAAAGACTTGACTAAGATGATCAGATGGATTCAGAGAAAGGGAAAAATAGGTGGATATACCAATGCCACTTTTTTGGCTCTCATCCCTAAAGAAAACAGGCCCACTTCCTTTGCTCGATTTAGACCCATTTCCCTCTGCAACTCTTCATACAAAATTATGGCTAAAATCCTTGTTGCTCGCCTTAAGCCCCTCCTCCCCTCCTTGATTTCGGACAACCAAGGAGGATTCATGGCCAACAGACAAATTATTGACTCCATCCTTTTAGTTCAAGAAGCCATCCACTCGAGTCTCTCTAGGAAGGAGAAAGGATTTATCCTCAAACTTGACCTCGCCAACGCCTTTGACAAAGTCAGACACTCCTTCCTTACTGTTATTTTAAAAAAGATGGGTTTTGAGTTGCCCTTCATCACCCTCATCACTGCTTGCATCTCTGGGCCTTGGATTTCCCCATTGGTTAATGGTAGACCGGGCGAAGCCTTTCAATCCTCCAAGGGTCTTAGACAGGGTATTCCCCTCTCCCCGTACCTATTTATTCTTATGGTTGAATCTTTTAGCCAAGCTTTGGACAACAACAGAAGAATGGGCCTTATAATTGGAATCAAATTTGGGAATGGAGCCAAGAACATCAATCATTCTCAGTTCGTTGACGACACCTTGCTTATTGGAGGAGCCTCCACCACTATAGCAAGGAGGTTCAAGACTCTTCTCGACAAATTTATGGGGTACTCAGGAGGTTTGGTTAACCAGTTGAAAAGCTGTATTTTTGGATGGAATGCTTCAAATCAGGTCATTCATAAGATCGCTAATATCTTTGGTGTCACTTGCAACCTAGAATGGACGCATTTTTCCTATTTAGGCATGCCTGTGAGCCTAAAACCTCTGAAGGCAGGCACTTGGGACATCATCATTGACAAAGTAAAGTGGAAAGTGTAGCAGTGGGGTTCAGTTTGGCTTAATCCAGCAGGAGGGCTCATCCTTCTTAAATCTGGTATTTCTTCTCTCCCCCTTTATCGTTTTTCTCTGTATCAAGCCCCTTCTTCTTTTCATAACAAAATGGAAGTTATCCTCTGCCACTTCCTTTGGCAAGGAGGGAAAACTAATAAAAAGAAATTCAATTTACTCAACTGGAAACAAGTTATTCAAACCCAGGACAGAGGAGGTCTCAGAGTCAGATCCCCCAAATTTCAAAATATGGCCTACGGAGGGAAGATAGTCTGGAGGCTCATCACTGGTCCTTCAACATGGTGGAAAAGGGTTCTAGAAACCAAATACCTGAACTTCCCAAGACAGCAATTGCTTGATTCGGTCATACCCAATAGAGACTCTTCAAAAATCTGGAGCCTTTGTAAAAAAGCTATTCCGTTCATTGCCTAGAACATATCCAAAGTGCCCAAGGGAGGAGACAGTATAAGTATTGGAGCTAATAAAATTCTGGGACAACAAACTATAATAAGTCATGAAGAAACCATCCCTATTCTCTCCTTTCACAGCAGCAAGGGTATCCATTTTCTGGATTAGATTTCTAGTTGGGATCCTCTATCCCACCTCTGGCTGGGGTGGTCCTTCCCTGATGTTCCTATTGCTCTCAATCCTAACCTTAAATTTCTGCAGTCTTTCCTCCATAACAAATCCCCCATCAAAAAGAATGAGAGAGATGGCTTTCGATGGGACCCAACTGGCTCTAAATACTCAGTTCGAGCAGCCCAACAACAAATCTGCCACAGTACTTTCCCTATGCGAATATGGAACTCCTGGAGAATGGTTTGGAAGTCAGAGGCTCTACCCAAAATTAAATTTTTCATATGGATGTTACTAAAAGGGAAAATTCTAACAGCAGAGAATTTACAAAAAAGAGGTATCAATGGTCCATCTTGATGTCCCAACTGCTATGCTGCGGAAGAATCTATGCAACATCTCTTTGTAGATTGTTCTTTTGCTAATGATTGCTGGAAAGAACTGTATGCAATTGATAATTTCCCTTGGGTCATCTAGCACTCCATAGGTTAAGTGATACAATACTGGAAAAATAACTGTCCTTGGAAAAATAAGAACAACAATTTAGTGCAGAGGGTCTAGAACATTCTCCCATACACCATGTTATGGAGTATCTGGCTAGTAAGAAATAGAAAAATATTTAAGGACAAGAAATCGACTTCCAGATCAGCCTGCAACAAGGTAAAAACTCTAGCTCTTGAAACTATCGCTGTCAAAACTCATAGCAATATTGATGCAATAGCGTATAGTGTGGAAGAAAGGAGCTTCATCAGCTACATCTTGGACAAAAATCACATCACTCAGAATGGTAATACAATGAGAGCTCAGTGTAGACAAGAAACCCACATTTGGAAGATAAGGCTCAAAGAGGAGGAGTTCTCAATTTGGTTGCAAAAATGTAACTGTTTCTACCTCTTCTTTGATGGAGCATCCAACTCAAACCCAGGTATTGCAGGGGCAGGGGGAGTGATCTATAATGCCAATGGGGAATGTGTCCTCTTTTATGAATGGGGCTTAGGGAATATCTCCAATAACAGGGCAGAGGCGTTGGCCCTGTATCAAGGTCTAAAACAACTTAGCAGACTTGGTATAAGATCATCGAAAGTTTTTGGAGACTCTTCTATAGTCATTAGTTTAATGGCTCCAAAAAAAAATTCTCTGAATGCCCTCCTTCAGCAAGTCCTACAGCGCTGCCAATTCCTGCAAATGACAATGGGAACTTTGCAGTTCCACCACATCCTTCGATCTTTAAATAAGCAAGTAGACGGGCATGCAAATAAGGCCTGCGATAGGACAATCGGCAATCTGTTATGCAATATAGAGGAGTCGCTTCAGTTTTTTCCATGATTCATTTCTGTCCTTCCAGCATCTATCCTAACAGATCTACCAAGTGGAAACAACATTAGATCCTCCAGGCTTGCAGCAGGATCAGTAACAGCGATCGAACATGGAAGAGTATCGTTCCCTTTATTAATCTTCGGTCTCTTACCAGCCTCACTTATTCCTATCAGAACCGTATCTTCTCTCCTTTTGTTAGCGCAGGCTCCAGGCTACAATGCGACCTGGATGAATTCACTGTCTCTGTAAATAACAACACCAAATGTGGACGGCCCTCCCGCTGCTGTTAACTTATCATAGATGCATTGCAAATGCCAGTTTTTAGTCTTTCAATTTGTCAGAATTTATTCTAGCTCAGCCTCTCTCAAACCCGGAACAAGCAGGACAAAGGAGATAATTTCTCTCTATAACAACTTAGATCCAGAGCCTCCTCTGCCTTTCAGGTATCACAAGAACCTTTTTTTTTTTTTTTTTTTTTTTTTTTTTTTTTTTCAGTTTTTAATATAGCAACCGATTCTGTCAAAAAAAAAAAAAATTTCACCAGCTATTTTATATTTTGTGAGCATTTTCCTCAGTTTCTTTTATTGTACAAGAGAAATGTTCCTTCTTCCTAAAAGAGAAAGATGACTATATAACAAACAATTATTTTTTTCTAGTTTCTATTGATCCAAAGTAATGCATTGCAAGTATAAAAGAAAGAATATAATATTTAGGAAACTTAAAAAAGCAATGGTTGTCATATTTTTTATTAATACAAAAGTTAACATTGTGAAAAAAAAAACTCTAGTACAAAAGCCATTTATCCTCATTGTTATAATTGGATCACGACATAACAATGAAGATCTTAAACATCATAGCACAAATTATTCAAAACATTTTCATCAACCAAAAAATTGATTCAAAATAATTTGAAACCAATGATATAAGGTAATGAAAAGTGCATTAGAATGTATTCAAATTAGAATGGATCATAAACATCATAATACATAAATTATTCAAAACATTGTTATGAACAAAAAAATGATTCAAAAGAGTTTGAAACCAATGCTATAAAGTAGTGAAAAGTGCATTAGAATGTATTCAAACTAGCCCATTCCATGAATCATCATCAACCAAATAGTGTTGAAATACCAATGATTTCATAAATTGTTAGATTTTGAGTAGGGAGCAAAATTAAAAGTTACATAATTATGATTTGAAAAAGCTCCAATGATTTTCCTTGAATATGATATTTGAAGATTTTACTTTTTTGGGGGTGCTAAGAAACATGTAGAGCATTTTGGAACATGGCACAACTCACTTTAGGAAATCAGACTTTCCCCATTTTCTTTTTGTAGCCTTGCCTGATCAAAAGAAAATGCATATAAAACTTCATTTCAAACACAAATTAAACTATCATTTCTAGTTACAATGTTAAATATATCACATAACCATGAAACATGTGAATTATAATCATGTCATTCCAAGAAAATAATAATAATAATAGTAGTAACCAAGATCATACATAATCCATATGAGTTATGCCTCAATTCAATATGAAGAATAGAGTGACCTAAAATAGTTTTTAAGAAGAGATATCTAGCAAATGATCCATGAAAAAATTGTTAATGTAAGAAGAGTAATTTTAGGGTAAAATTTCCATACTATCTCATGTGTAGATAAAGGCTTGCAACAACTTGGAACAATCTATATCTTTTGCAAGAGACTAAATTTATTGAGCATACTTATCAAACTATGTTAAAAAGGTAGTAGTTAGATTGAGGAAAAACTATTTTGCAATAGCACACACTTTGTGCTTCAAAATAGGTAGCAAAATTATGTAATTTGTAACCTGGAGGATTTTGATACAACATTAATAGCAAAATTTTGTAGCCATCTTTGGCATCATTTGACTTAAAAAATATTCATGTTTTCTGCACACAATGGTACACAATTAGATAATGTCATAAAGCTACCATAATCCTGTCTAACATATCCAAAGAGAAGTATGCTTGATTGCAAGATTTTACAAGTTTTTCACGTCATAGATTCGGGTTCTTCAATTCTGGAGCAAAAACAGAGATTTTAGTATACTTTGAATATCTTTTAACAACTCAAATTATTGATAATGAAAATATATTTGAAGTAACAGTGACTATAGATACTTTAAACCAAGCAAGACAAGATACATAGTTTAAAATATCAAATGCACCATAAGTCACGGCTCCAAGTTTTTCAAGTTTGCCTCCACATTTTCATTTAAAGAATCCAATGCAAGTTTATAAAGAATATTGTCTAGGAACTTCTTAGCAATATGCATTCATAACATTAGGCAATTTAGTATCACACCTCCTTTGCAGAAGGAATCTAAAAATTGGATTAAAGATTCTCCATATTTATATGGTATGTTATTTGTAATAACAATGGTACAATATGGGAAACAGAAATAAAAAGAAATTAGGGAGAGATTGCATCTCAACAACGTCAATAATATTAGACAGTGCCACTAGCCCATAATCAAAATGATTGGCCTTCACTTGTAATATGACCATTTGAATTCATGAATTGCAAGTGTTACGATTTGAATAACAAATATTTTACAACAGAAACATGGATCTAATAATACTAAGAAAGATATGATAGCAGTAAGGAAATCAAGTAGCAGAAATGGGTATCTAAAGACCCAATACAAGATTGGAAGTATCCAGAGGAACAAGTAAACTGTGGATACACGCCTACAAATTGGAAGTTCAAACATCAGTTGGAAAGTGAACTCAAACCACTTCAAGGTAAGAGTTCCAAGATTTTGTTACAGGTAATTAATCCTATAAGCATACATCTTCTTTCGATGAAGATAAAGTTTAGATTTGTATGGTTATGAGGTTTAATAAATCTAAGTATGATCATAAATTGAACTCATAGTCTATCATAAGATAGAGTGATGAGCCTGTGCATATATTTGCATGAGGAATATTTGAGAAAGCAGTTTTTGTTTTAAACTATAATTGAGTAAGGCTAACCTCTGAGAGAAGGACCTAACATTCCAATGGAAGGGTTTTCTGTTAGTATTTATAGGAACCTTGAATTTCCTATAACCACATGATGAGGGAAGAATTTTTGACAAGCACATGTTGCTAGTAGCATCAATAGTCCTACCAATAATATATCGCTATCAATATTTGCATGAAAAGGTTGTAGTTGGTGCCATCACAAAGTGTGTAACAGTTCACTTCGCTTGTGAGGGATTTTCTCTATGATGCTTTATATTGGGGATAATATTTTTTTCACTCTAGCTTTACATAATTATTCCATCTTGATATTTCTATCTTCTAGCTTTCAGATTTTTTCTTGTGTGTGGTTTTGGTGATTTTTGTCTTATTCTCTTTACTAAGATATTGAAGGGGTGGTGTTTTTCTTTTTTTTCTTGTTCGTGGTTTTGGTGATTTTTGTCTTATTCACTTTACTAAGATATTGAAGGGGTGGTGTTTTTCTTTTTGATATGTCTAAAGATAATTTATGTGGATGGCATCTGGTATTTTTTGGTTTAGGGATTGACAAATAAAATGTTTAAAGTTTTTGTACTAAGTATCTTAAAAATAGGTATATTAGATCTTTTTAGGTATAAATTATATAATAGTCAAAGGCATTTGAGGTTTGTTTTTGTTGTTGTTGTTGTTTTTGTTTTTTTAAATGATGGATGTAAATCTCTTTGCATGGATCAATAAATTTTTTTAGCATATATTTAATATATTTTTTTTCTTTTATGAATGAAAAATATAATTTTTCCTAGGAAAAAATAATATCCCATGTTGAGGGCATTTCCTCACAAAGGACATTTTTAATTGAGCCACATCATGCAATAGTAAATCATACATAGGTATATTTTTTGTTTACATTTGAGGTAAAAATTCTAAAAGACTTGTCACAATACCCATTGTAGGGGTATGCTTCAATCATTAAATTTGAAAAGATAAGAATAGGTTTGCAGATTTTATCAAACATTTGATGTGCATCCTCTAAACTTTTGACAATGATATACATGCCCATGATTTTATTACTCACACAAATGGTATGTAAGAATTTAGTTATGAGAATGTTAACATGGAGTTGTTTAGTGTAATGAAGTAGGTAGAAGTAATACTTATTGATTTCAACTCTTTGTCTGCAATGGGGTTGGCCATATCATTAGTTTGAGATTTCTTTTTGGAATGGAATATGACAACAATAAAAGAATTAAAAAATAGAGATGAATAGAAAAATTTATAGGGAATAGTTCCATTCTCATCATACACAATGAACATTGCTTAAGTCCAACACCTCAACTAACCTAACAACAAACATATTAAATTAATCAAGGCTTAAAACCTAAGATTGTAACAACAAAAGAACAAATATGAAAATCTGTAAAGCACCTTATGATCTTTCTATCAACACACTAAACAAGATCTAAAGAATGTTGATCAAACAATAATTTTTGAGGAGATCATGGTAAGTTGAAACCAATTTTTAAAAGTAATAACTTGAGATGAAAGTACCTAATCATGTAGATGTTCTTTGGCCTAATTCCCCCCCATCTCATCATTTTCTATTCCCTAAAAAGTGAAAATCGAAGTGTATAAGTTTTGGAAAATAAATATATATTAAACATTATAAAATGTTCTTAAAAACAATCTTGGATACTTATGCCCTTAGAGGAAATTGTGTAGGTTCATTCTCCTCAAAAATATCTTGCCTCTCTGTACATTCACCTCTGTGAACGACAAGATTTGTTCACATTAAACATTTTTTAACAATAAATAATAAACATAAGGTGGTACTGAAAACACATGAACTAACTAAAATCAAATGTACCATCTCCTTGGGCCTTAGTTTCCATCATCTCATCATTTGTTGTAAAATGAAAAGTGAAAGTCAGAGAAAATATATAACTTTGGGGGAAAATATATTAAACATAATAAAATCTTCTTAAAAAAAATATTGATACTTGTGTCACTCATAGAAACTGTGTAGCTATTCTCTCCTCAAAGATTCCTTGGTTTTTCTTGTAATCCTGGAAATTGGACATAAAAAGAAAGAGTCACACCATAAAATTATGTGGCTTATAGCCATTCACAATTTCAACAAAAAAATCTACACACATAGTATTGCATGTGTTATTCGTACATCAAGATGTTCATGACAAAGCAATTGTTCCTCAAAGTTGAAGTATTCATCATTTAAAAATGATGAAAATTGCATAATTTCAAATAAATATATATGTAAGTGTTATTTGGAGACAAAATTTATATACAACAACATGATATTATATAAAACATGCATTATAGCTAATCTTGTAAATATGATTTTTTAGTTCACTAATCATAGCTTGCTAGAACATACCTCATCAATGCTTTGCATGTCATGAGCCATGAGTTGCTCACAATTATCTCTACAAGATGATGCATATTTCTCGAAATGTGACCGATCCATCTCTCTCAACACCTCATTTGGAATACTAATAAATAATGGACGTTCCTCACTAACTGAATGTTGCCTCCTCCCTAAGCCAACTGACACCCCTACCAAAGCAGCCTCAATATGCTCCCTCATCTTCTCCCTCGCCTGAATTGTTGTGCTTGATGTCATAGCAAGCTCCCCTGGAAGGGAAACCACTCTAGGTGGTCGAGGTGCTAAACAGGGTGTTTGAGCCCTAAATCCAACATCTCGCATAACATCAAGTCATTCATGTGTACGACCTTTTCCTTATCCATAGAAGTTAGATCTTGTATCTGTATAATCAGGGTCCATGTGCTCTCGAAACTGAGCATACAACATCCTTGCAAAATATTGTGGCAGCACATTATTATTGTGGAACTTCCCGTATGCATATAAGAACTTCTCATAAATGAATGGTGAAATATTAGGATCATTAAATCTTTCAATTTTCAAACATTTTTTGTCTTCAGGTTGCAAGTCAAATAATGAAAAAGCCATTTCTTTAGTGACCCTGCTTTTAACTTCATTGTAGGAGTGTTACACAGTATTTTGTCACACCTCCTGCACTTCCCTGTGACATACCCCGAAGTTCCCAAAACATGACCATTATACAGTGTACTCATTCATATATGCAGCTTAGTTCCTTCCTAATACATTGATTGGAAAATGCCTTGAGCTTTCCCTGGAAGAAATAGCTCTAAAACCCTAATTTGAACATCATCGCGCTTATGAGACTCAAAACACCAATGATCGCATGTTGCACTGAACTTGACCCGCGATGGTATCACTTTGTTCCCTTGTATACTTGTGATGATCCCAAAAAGGCAACTTTCCTTAAGAGGATGAGAAGCTTCATGATCTAGAAGCTTCCAGAGAGGTGAGGTGGAGGTTGTTTGGCATAGATGAGGTTTGAATTCTCCCAACTTTGCCTCTTGGTCTTATCCCTATGAGCTACCTCCTTGAGATGAGGGCCTAATCCTATCTTTGGAGAGGTCTTAACTCCCCTTCACTGCCTATCTTGTCTGTGAGCAGTCTTTGTTTTCCAACCGAAGAAACTACTCCTATACCTATTCCTTTTATATTATGTTGTAAATGCTCACTTATTGTTTTTTTTTAATAACAAGACAAGTACAGGGTAAAAAAGTTTATCAAATCTTGTTGGTTGATACTGGTCAATTTTTAATTCTCCACCTTGCATTCTCCCATCATGTTTATTCATTGTCTTTACAAAATTAACATTGTCTTTCTAGCATATACATTCTTTATAGTCTTTTCGTAACTCAGGATTTGTTGAGTTCCATCGGGGTTCCTTCAAGGCAATGGTAAAACTTATTTACATGTATTTCCTTATCTATTCTTTTAGAAAATACAGATAATAAATTCCTTCTATAGTATATTTCACGAACCATTTAAGGAGATAAAGAACATACAAAACTTACACACACTGAATCCCTTTCTTTATTACAAAGAAATATCTAAAAGGAATTTCTACATCAACTTTTTCTACTGAAAAGAAATATAGACCACAAACATACTTATATGTTATTCTATTGTCCAAGGATTTACATATGAGTCCACACAACCATACCAATGAGAATTGGCAATTACATCTAAGTTCTCCCCCTGAACTCCTCATTTCATGAACAGTCACTTTAGACAGTAATCTTTCAAATTAAATTCACTGGCATCTGGACTATTTAATCCAACCTTGAATTTTTCAAAGACCAAGTTTGCATCTTGGAGTTTCCATTGGCCCTAGTTCAGCTCAAGAATACTACATAGGAAGCATCATGCACACCTTCCCAGTTTCTTGTTCGGGTCCTCTCTTTTCTCTAATGCCTCCAGCCTTTTTCCAAAATCCTATCCTTGACATCCTCCCTCCCACTGACATGTTTTTAATCTCTAGGGAAATAAAAGAAAAGATAATTGTCTTTAACTGTCAGGTAATTAAGAATCTACTAAGCTCTCATTCGTAAATTTTAAGGCTCGACATAGTTCTTTCCAATTTCTTTAATACTTAAGAACCTTACTCTAACTATATAAATTACTAGGTCCATTGCAGTAATAGTAAATAGTAAATATTTACCAACACCTGGGGGTGTCACATCCCCCCCCCCCACCTGATTGAAACACCATCCTCATTGTTCATTTCTTTTTCCACGTCATGGAAAAACTCAAGATATGCCTCCTGCATAAAGTTTCTATCTTCCCAGGTGGCTTCCTCTGGGATAAAGTGTCTCCACTGCACTTTAACATGGGTAATATCTTGCCTTCGTCACATTGTTTCTCTCGACCGAGAATATGCAAAGTTTCTACCAGAAACTCTCTATTAGGTTCTACATGTCAAACAATCATGACATAATCATTAGTTCATCTTACTTTTTAAATTAAAACATGTATTCATAAAATTACAACTCATTACCTGCACATCTTGTCAATTTATGATGTGTCAAGGATCATATATATATAAAACACATTGTGAACGTGAAAAATGAAACACATTGTGAACTCGTATATGACTCGGTAGTGCGAATTGGCATGCCACTGGTCCCACCCTTTCCAAAATCTGGAAGGGTCCACAGTACCGAGGTGCTAATTTTACACAACTTCCCATTTGAGGGTGCTTCTTTTGGGTTTAACTCACACATAATTATGGTCACCCACCTGGAACTCCCTATCAATTCTTTTTTGTCAACATAAGCCTTATGTCTATCTTGAGCAGCCTTTAGATTTTGTTGAACCTTTTTCACGGTGTTTTCCATTTCCTCTAGCTTGTCAGGTCCTAGAATTATTTTTTCTCAAGATTGTTACACTTAGTAGCTGTTCTACATTTTTTTACCATAGAGTACCTTAAAGGAGTTCATTTTTAATGATTCATGGCAGTTGTTGTTGTAAGAAAACTCCATTGAATGAAGATATTCTTCCCATTTAGATGGTTGTTGCATTACGTACATCCTTAACATATCCTCTAACACTTGATTCACCTGTTCAGTATGCACATATATTTGTGGGTGATATGCAGTGATGAATTGGAGTTGAGTACCTACAGTAAAGAAATATTTCAAAAATGCAGAAGTAAATTTCATGTCCCTATCAGAAATTATCACTCTCTGCATGCCATGTAATCGAAATCTTTCCCTCATAAATATATATGCAATTTGAGTAGTTTGGTAAGTGGATTTTACAGGCATGAAATGGGCTACTTTACTCAATTTATCCACTACTACCATGATGGAATCATTTTTCTTCTTGGATCTGGGTAAACTAGTTATAAAATCTAACATGATCATATCCCATTTCCATTCAGGGATGAGTAAGGGGTGAAGTAGACCAACAAGGTGTTGGTGTTCAGCTTTAACTTGTTGACACTCTAGGCACTTGGCTAAGTATTCAACAATATCCCTCCTCATTTTGGCCCATTAATAATTCTTCTTAATTGCAAAAAATAGTTTCTAATATCTAGGATTTGCGGCGTAGGGACTCCAGTGGAATTCATCCAACAGAAGTTGTTTAATTGATAGCTTATTAGGAACATAAATTCTTCCTCTAAAGATCAGCAAGTTATCATTGTTTATACCATATTCGGTTTGTCTTCTAGAGTTTTGTGCATGTTTAGATTATTTCCATAAATATTCATACTCTACATCTTTTAGAGAAGCTTCTTTAATCTGTTTGGAAAAATTAAATTCCACTTGACTATAAGAAAGTTCATAAACATAACGCAATTTCCTACTTAACGCATCAGCTACATGGTTCTCTTTCCCTTTAAGATACCTGATTTCGAAGTCAAACTCGCTTAGAAAAGTAGTCCATCTAGCCTAGCATGCATTCAAACTAGGTTGCTTAAAGAAACTAGTCAAGTTACAATGATCTGTCATTAAAAGGAATCTTTTTCCTAATAAATAATGTCGTCATACCTTCAAAGCATGGATTACTGCAATTAGCTCCAAATCATAAGCATAATACCTCTATTCATGGTATTTTAACTTGCATGATTCGTAAGCAATGACTATGCCTTCTAGCATCAAAACTCCCCCTACATCCTCTTGGCAAGCTTATGTACAAACAATGAATTCGTTCTTTGGATCAACGACTTTTAGCATTGGGGTCATAGTCAATAAGTGTTTCAAGTGCTCAAAATTATGTTGGCACTTTGTTGTCCACCTGAAAGATCTTCCCTTCTTCTGCAAATAAGTTATAGGGTGAGAAATTCTATAAAACCCTTCTATGAAATGGCGGTAATACTCGACTAGACCCATTAAAGAGTGAATATCTGTTGCGTTTTTGGGGGTAGGCAATTTCATGATGGTTTTAATTTTCTCAAGATCCACTGTTATATCTTCAGAGGAAATGATGTTCCTTAAGTACTGAATTTGATCTTTAAAAAAATCACATTTGTTATATTTAGCATAAAGTTGGTTTTCTCTTAAAGTTTGCAATACTATCAAGACATGCTCCTTATGCTCTTCCAAACTCCTAGAATAAACTAGAATATCATCGATAAAAATTAGAATGAACTTGTCCAAATAGGGATGGAAAATACCATTCATCATACTCATAAACATTGTTGGGGTATTAATGGGCCCAAAAGGAAAAACAACAAATTCGTAGTGACCATAGTGAGTTCTAAACATTGTCTTATAAATGTCTTCTTCTTTTATTCTTATCTGATGATATCCAGATCGTAAATCAATTTTTTAAAATACGATAGCACCTTTAATATGATCTAATAGGTTATCAGTTCTCGAAAACGGGTACTTCTTCTTGATAGTTAATTTATTCAGTTTCTTATAATTAATACACAAGCGAATAGTGTCATCCTCATTTCTAACAGACAACACTAGAGCTCCCAAGGGGACACACTCAGGTGAATTTACCCTTTGTGCAGCAGCTCTTGCAGCGGCATCTTGACTTTTGTTAATTCAGGTATACTCATTCGGTAGGGGGATTTTAATACTGGGGTTGCTCCTGGAGTTAGTTCAATAGTGAATTCAATATTCCTTTTTGGAGGCAACCCCAAAATCTCTTCCAGAAAGACATCTACAAAGTCTTGGATGACTGGTATATTTTCCAGGGAAGCTACCTTATCCTTGGAGTTCATATAGCCCACCTGCACAACATAGATTTGAAAACCTTTGTGGATACATTTGCCCAGTTAATTGGTTGTGATGAGGTGTAACATAATGGCTCTTTTAATACCTTTGATTTCTCGTCTAGCCCCCTCATCAATAAGAAAATTGATGGTTTTATCCTCACAATTTACTAGGTTCCAATGCTTTTTCTAGCCATTCCATACATATTAGCACATCATAGGATCCTAGGGATAATATATTTAAATTTGCCTTAATCTTTTGTCCAGTTATTTCAACAGAAAAATATTCTACCTTAGTTGTCGCCCTTCTCTTAGTCCCTATGGTTAGCTGCACTCACCATGGATTTTTAAATTTTACACTTTGTAAATGACATAAATCGATTATTTTCATACAAATGTAACTCATGCTTGCAGCTAGGTCTATTAAAATAGAGATAGGACGATTAACTATTTTACCTTCAAATTCCACCATCACGAGTTGATATTCAGCCTGATGATCCTCTAAAGTTGCATTGATCCTTAGTATGCTCTTGACCACCTCTCCGATTATGGAGGCTTCTTGAATGTTGGCAGTTAGTTCTATTCTAGCATGATGAGGGAAATTTTTATAATAGTGGGGTTCCCGCACAACACCAACATTGCAAAGGGGGTTTATGTGATTGGTTGGGCTCTGGTTTACTAAATGCATCAGCTTGCATACCTTCACTTTGAGATCTAAACTTTTTTTGATTCTTACTCGAAGGCCCACTCAATGGTTTTTTGTGTGCATTAATACCTCCAACGACATTTATATTCTTGGTGCTCAAAAACATTTTCTACCCTTTTTTGTTTAACCATCGTTTGGCACCTTCCCTTTTCTGCTTCATTTGTTGGTAAAAAATTCGGGCCTTCCGAATGGCTTCATCCATCGACTTTGGATTGTCAAATTACAACTTTTCTTTCATGAAAATTGGTTGGTTGTTGACGAACCGTTATATTTTGGCTTTCTCTTCACGAATGTAGGGGACATATCCTAACATAGAAGTAAACTTAGTTTCAAATAAATCCATGGACTGCTACCCCAATTTTAAATCATGAAACTCCTTTGCTTTTTTGTCATAGAATCCCTCAGTTAAGTATTTATCCTTGAAGTGATTTTGGAAGTTTTCCCAAGTTATTTTATGCTCATCAATTCCTCAAACAATTTTAATCTCTTCCCACCATAAGGTGGCTTTACCTTGCAGTTGATAGATTGTCAGTCTGGCTTTCATATTGTCATCATATTCGTAAATTTGGAAGTATTAGTTCATATTAATCAACCATGCTTCAACAACTTCCTCCATTTCTCCATCAGGGAAAATTTTAAAGATAGAATTTTATCTTAAAGTTTAGAAACCTTGTTGAATCTTACTGGTCCTTAATATGCAAATTGTAAAATTGTTGGTGATATTTTTGTAAAAATATTTATATTTCCATGATTTTATATTAGTTGGTATAATATTTTGGCGATTTTTGAGGTAAAATAATGATGTACTATAACATTTGGGCAAATTATTTTAGAAAACAAATGGAAATTGACGATTCTTTTTTTGGAAAAGACATCGAAAATTAGCCCACCTGCGAATATTAGCACCTAAAATTTTACTTATTCTCCATCATATGTCGGGGTTTGATTTTCTTCAATTCCCCTTGCAATTTGGTTTTTTATCTCTTGGTCCCCTTTCCACCAGAAGCATTTTCAAACTCTTCCTCATTACCAACTCAGCCTCCCTCAAATTCTGGGCTTTCCTCACGCTGTCTATGCAACCCCTCTTTATTCCCTTCATCTTGGCTGGGATTTGGATTCCTTTGATTATTGCCTGTCTAAGAGGTTTTTCATGATCTTTTCTTGTTCCAACCGCATCCTCTCATTGTCATCTCTTAGATTCATCATCTCCATTGCAACTGGTTAACGATCTCTAATAACATTGCATTAGTTTTGTGGATTCCCCCTCCCACCTGAACCCACGTTTCTGGATTAGGCTTTGAAAGAGGCACTTGTCCCACTCCTACTGATGGCCTCCCAGGTGGGTTGATTCCATCTCCTCGCTTCATATTGCTTCAGGTTCCCCTCTGTTCATTGAAACCACTGTATTTCATGTACACCCATACATGCCACAGTGTAGCAACCTTGAAGCTCTGATACCACTTGTAACATGCACATAATAACCATAATTCACAACAACAACTAAAATTTACTAGTGTAGTTAAACTTAACTACTTTATTCAACAATAATGTGTTCAATAATGAGGCAACTTACACATATAATGTTAGGCCCCTATACTACTAGTGTAACCCCTCATTGTTATTAGTATAACCCACTTATTATATTGATGTACCCATTTAGTGCCCATATTGTTACTATTGTGCCCCATAGAAGCCCACTATTGTTATTATTGTGCCCTTACATTATTATTGTTATGTCGGCTCTGATTATGTTATGACCCCTTAGACTCCTATATATAGAAAGGAGGTCTTTTCATTTGTATCATCAAAGAATTGTTCATTTATGTAATGTAAAGGAGGTTGCCCCCTCGAAGAGGCTGAATTCTAAGGCGTTGATCTATCTTTTCTATCTTTTCTTGAGCTGGTTCCATAACATTTGGTATCAGAGCTTTGGATTCTAGGGTTTCGCTGCTCCAAACAGGTCATTGTGGCATTTTCGCTATAAATTTTTTTCTGTGATGTTTCAGAAGTTGAAAAAAAAAACCCATTTTAGAAGACGTCGCGCTAAATCTCGGGTCCGAATTTCAGAGCTTTTTGCACTACATTTGCGGAGATATGATCTGAGGAATTTGGTCTTTTTGCAGACTCCTGAATTACATTCCAAACAGGTGACCTAGGGAAAATCGTCATAACTTTCTCTCTGGGGATCGGATTGAAATTTCGTAAGAAGGTACAGAAAGAGGACGGACTGTAGTTTCTTGTATACATTTTTCAGATCCAAAAGATGAAACAGTGACACGTGGCACTTAATACAAGTTTGCTCTTCTGGAAAGGTCTATAATCAGGTCATCTTGGGAGATTGTGCATAACACTTTCTTGGAGAATCCAATTTGGATCAGACTCATGCCATTGGAAAGAGGACACAGAGGGCTACTACAGGTCGCAATTTCAAAACTTAAATATCCGAAAGTACAAAGTTACAGTCGTTTCAAGATCGAGCTCCTAAAATCAAGAAAAAGCGAGATGAGGAAGTTTGATGGCAAGGATCCAGTAAATTGGATACTTCAGATGGAGCAATATTTTGATCTACATGGTGTACAACTATTACAAAAGGTATGTATTGCATCTTCATATTTAGAACCAGATCAATTTTTATGGTATGAAGGGCTTTGTTCTCGTAAACAACTTGTTATGTGGTCAATTTTCATGGAGGAAATGATAGCACATTATGAGGATACAAAGAGCAACACCTTCTTTAGAGCAACACCACAACAATTGGAAAGAGTAAAAGGGCTTTGTGACATAGTGGAAAGCAAAATTATGGAAACTAGGAAGCGTACCCCTCACAACTATAAAGATGGAAGTGTTGTTTCTCCTAGCCTTCCACAACCTACAAGGGTTAAACTACAACAATTGGAAGAAAAAAGAGAAAAAGGGATTTGTTACAATTGTGATAGAAAATGCACTAAAGGTCATAAGTGTGCTGAGAAGAAATTATTTTACATAGAATATGAAGGGGAGGAAGGAAAGGATCAAGACACATAAAAATAAGAAGATATACGCCAGGACCCCACCCCAGAGAAAGAAGAAATGAATCAGACCATATCTTGTAAAGCATTGGCAAGAATTACCACTCCTCAAACTCTCAAGATAGAAGGACATATCAAGAAGAAAAAGGTGCAAGAAGTGAAAGATCACATCGAGAAAGAAGAAATGAATCCAACCATATCTTGTAATTCATTGTTAGAAATTACCACTCCTCAAACTATCAAGATAGAAGGACATATCAAGAAGAAAAATGTTCAAGAAGTGAAAGATCACATCGAGCATCAAGAAATGAATCCGACCATATCTTGTAAAGGATTGGAAGAAATTACCACTCCTCAAACTCTAGAGATAGAAGGACATATCAAGAAGAAAAAGGTTCAAGCAGTGAAAGATCACATCGAGCATCAACAACAAGTTCTCCAACTTTTAAAGGATAACGCCACTTCGGTGCAAAATCAAACGAAACAACAGGTAGATCAACATCGTAGTGAAAATTTTTTTGATGTAGGTGATTCGGTATTTTTACTGCTACATCTCAAGCAAGCTATTTATGAGAAGGAAATTTTGGCAATACTACATGCACTTAAAAAATGGCGACCTTACCGAATGGGAACACTCTTCAAGGATGAGGATGTGGAAGCATTGTTTTGTGTTATTTATATTATCCAACCAGATTGGATAAACGAAGCAAGGGATGAATGGAAGAAGGACGAAGAAGTATGGCCACTTATTCAAAAGTTGCAAAAGATCCCAATTCAAACAATATTGCCAGAAATTGAAGAGGAAGGAAAAATCATATTAGAACCTGGAGCAGTCACAGAAACAAGAACCCGACAGCTACGAAATCGATCAATTTCATAGTATCTCATCAAGTGGAAGAACTTACCCGCTGAAGATTCCACATGGGAGGGTAAGAATCTTATACAGAAGCATCAAGAACTACTCAAGCGTTGAGGACAACGCTTTTTGAAGGAGAGGGGCATGTTAGGCCCCTATACTACTAGTGTAACCCCTTATTGTTATTAGTATAACCCACTTATTATATTGATGTACCCATGTAGTGCCCATATTATTACTATTGTGCCCCATAGAAGCCCACTATTGTTATTATTGTGCCCTTACATTATTATTGTTATGTCGGCTCTGATTATGTTATGACCCCTTAGACTCCTATATATAGAAAGGAGGTCTTTTCATTTGTATCATCAAAGAATTGTTCATTTATGTAATGTAAAGGAGGTTGCCCCCTCGAAGAGGCTGAATTCTAAGGCGTTGATCTATCTTTTCTATCTTTTCTTGAGTTGGTTCCATAACATATAAGTATAAACATTTTATATTGTGTTTATATAGCAGTCAATCTCTTGTTAAATACACTTGTCAACACTTATGTTAAATGGAAGATTTGTTGAGTGATGTTCTTATTTCGACATTTAACTTGGACAAATTAAGCTTGCATTAATTAAAATGTGGCTTATGAAACGATGGGTTGGCGACAACTGGGCCATTAACATCATGCAGGCCTTCCCAGGTTCTCAATCCTTCTAGCACTCATGCCAAGGAACACTTGGACCCTCTCCCCATCGTTGATCAACGAAACTTATGATTCGATGGCACAAATGGTTTCGCGTTGGATATGGGTAACTACCCCGTTTTTTGGCTTGATTAGTCCGTCATTATTTTGTTCTTGTCACCGAGAAAAATTCCTATGCCAAACCCTCATTCAACTAGGGTTTATTCCACTGCTACAGGTAAGAGTTATGGATTTTTTGAGCTATCACTAATGATTTTAGTCACGGTTTCATCCTCCACTCCATTTCATCTACTTCATTTGGTTTGATATATGTTTTGTTCCTACCCAGGTCATGATTGGTAAGGCAACTAGAAATTTGGAGCTCTCAACAACTCGAACTTTGGGGATGTATGGCATGGTAAGTTAGACTAATTTAGAGTTAACATTCTCTTGCTTTTTCATGTTTACTAGTTTCATCAACTATATTAATAGTGGTTGACCTCTATCTTCTAGTGGTCATAGCTCGTGGGTTCTTGGTTCGACATCTCGTCATCTTAAGGTATTTCTATGATAACCCTCTTAGCAATCTTTTTTATTGTCCTAAGTTCTCTAATATGCATATCTGATTTGAGGTTTTTGTTGTGGATTTAGGTATTACCAAGTTAGCTCGAAAAAAACTCCTCCCCGTTGAATCCTTTCCACAAAAGGTTACAATTTTGTGTTTCCATATTTATTCAAGTTCTTACTTCGTTTACAAGTGCTCAACATTGCATTTCCTCTTTCGAGGGTTGACCTAAGGGTTTCGTATTGCACTGCATAACGAATTAGTTATGGCCACGACCATGAGCATATGTTACTAATTTTTAGGTTTTAACAACTCACATAAATTATTTCTCTTTTCTATTGTATGTAACCTGAGAGTGGCTAATCCCTTACCAAGGTTTTCTTATTTCCTTTCGGTTGAGATATTCATGAAAGTTTTTTTTAACGGACCGAGTGATGTAATACATTATTTTATACTGAGAGATTAACTTTTGAGATTAACCAATATTTTCTTCAAGTGTAAGCTATGGTGTAACAGCGTATTTGGTCATTTTCCTTGAATTCCTCACAAGCTTTGCACCTTTTGCTTCTTTTATTATTAATAGACACTGGAATTTACATAATCCTTCTGAAGCTTCTAAAAAAAGAACTTATGGTATTAATTACAACCAGTTTTTCTTAAATGTCTCTACAGTGTTTTAAGTATAAGCATGCATTTATTTCTGCTTGAAAGAAATTATTTTTTCTCATTTTGGTAATGAGCATTCTCTGACAACCCTTGACTGAACCGCTCGCCCTATCCTAGTTTACAGAGCAGTGAATTTCCAGAACCATTTCTTTGGTTGTCAGTGAACTGACTAGTCTAGGGAATAAATCTGGAAGCTTGTCTGTGAGCAGTCTTTGTTTGCCGACTGAAGTAGCTACTCATATACCTATTCCTTTCATAATATGTTGTAAATGCTCACTTATTGTATTTTTTTTTTAGAACAAGACATGTATAGGGATAAATTGTTTATCCATTCTTGTTGGTTGATACTAGTCAATTTTTAACTCCCTACCTTGCATTCTCTCGTTGTGTTTATTCAATGTCTTTACAAAATTAAAATTATCTTTCTGGTAGATACATTCTTTATATTGCTTTCGTAACGCAGGGTTTGTTGAGTTTCATCGAGGTTCCTCCAAGGAAATGATAAAACTTATTTACGTGTATTTCCTTATTTGTTCTTTAAGAAAATACCAAGAATAAATTCCTCCTATAGTATATTTCATAGACCACTTAAGGAGATAAATAATTTACAAAACTTACACACACAGAATAAATATCTAAAATAAATTTCTACATCAACTTTTTTCACTGAAAAGAAAATATATACCACACGCATATTTATCAGTTATGTTGTTCAAGGATTTACAAACGAGACCACGCCACCCTACCAATGAGAAATATAAATTACGTCCAATTTCTCCCCCCAAGCTCCTCAGTTTTAGAACAGACACTTTAGACAATAATATTTCAAATTAAATTCACTAGCATGAGGACTACTCAGTCTAGGCTAGAATGTTTCACAGACCAAGTCTACATCCTAGAGTTTCCAATGGCTCTGGTCCAACTCAAGAATACTCCATAGGAAGTGTCTTGCTAACCTTCATAATTTATTGTTCGGGTCCTTTCTTTTCTCTGATGCCTCCAGTCTTTTTCCAAAATCCTATCCTTGGCATCCTCCCTCCCACTGAGATGTTTTTAATCTCTAGGGAAAGAAAAGAAACAATAATTGTCTTCAACTGTATGGTAATTGAGAATTTACTAGGGTTTCATTCGTAAATTCTGAGACTCGACATAGTTCTTTTAACAACTGACTTCTTTAGAATAATCGAATTTCTTTAATACTTAAGAACCTTACTCTAATTATATAAATTACCAAGTCCATTGTCGTAAAAGTAAATAGTAAATATTTACAACACCTCGAAGTGTCACAATTAATTTTAAGAAAGTATAATTATTATGTATAAGATATATTTTATATTTAAAAAAATAAATATTTTAAAAATATTATTAATTATAATTATTTATTATTTATGTAATTTATAAATTTATTTTAAGTTTAATTTTTAGTTATCTATATAATTTATAAATTTATAGTTATTCTTTGTTTAATTAAATATGTTTGGAATATATATAACAAAAAAAAATATTATTAAAATTTTATTTTATATAATTCACATAGTAATAATTTTATTTTGTATTATTGAACATGTTTTGAAATTTTTTTTCTAAAATAACTTATAAAATATTATTTTGTTAATTTAATTATATATATATATATATATATATTTTTTGTATAAATAAATTTATTCTTATTACATCCTAAGGTGTTCCTCTAGGAAGGATTGACGTAAATCTTGGTAGTGTATGTTTCTGGTTTGGGCCTAGGAATCCCTTAGAAGGATATACGATAAAGCCTTGTTGAATTGGTGCTTTCTTTGGGCCTAGAAATCCTTGACCAATTTTGGCGGGATATGCAGTAAAGCCTGAGAAGCAAGGTCGGTTTTGTTGTGAGTCCCACATTCATGCTTGGAATATGGCACGAGAGTGATTGGCTAAAAGAAAGATTTGGTTCAACCCAATTTATGGTCAGGTGGTATATGGAAGTCCCTGACTCGTTAGTTTTTGCATGTGAATAATAAGAATATTTCATCTTGAGTTTTATGAGTAAATGTGCTTGTTATTATGTGATTTTAATGGTTTTTCTATCATTGTTAATATGTTGGTTATAAGCATGGTTTATGGCAGACTTTGGTTTTGGCTCTCATCATGTTTGGTTTAGTAAATGAAACGTTAATGAATGTATGACCTAATAGATGATAATGCAGATATTGTGAGAGGGCATCAGACCTTCTTAACGAATCTCAGATAAGTATGAGGTCCCTATGTTCAAATGTGTTTATATGACCTATACATTACATGTTTATGATATGTTTGACGAAATTCTTTTCATGGTTAGGATGGGTCAGGCTACGTCCTTGTTCAAGTTTTTCATTAGAGGCTTTGTATTCTTGTTATTTATCACTTCTTCGTGTTTCATCAAGTTTTGGGCAAAGATCTGGACCAATCCCTAAAAAAGTTCCTCAAATCTTGCAGTCGCAGGCACATAATTGGCTGGAAAAAGACTACAGTCGTTGGGATGCAGGCCTGTGGGAGAGACTAGAGGTTTCAGTCGCATGGAGACCTTGTCATGGGAGCAACGTGGGGTTTAGTTCAATGAAAAGCTAAGTTAACTCAGGGGTTGGGAACCTGGGGTGGTTGGTTAGCTCCTAGGAGTCCTGTAGCACCTAAGGGAGGTTTGTAAAGTTTTGGTTCGTCGGTTCAACTTCCTTAATTGTACGTAGGGAGTTTAATCATATCATAGTAACTCTTTGTCACATATTTATTTGGGTGGACCAGTAAGCTTGGGTAAGTGTGGGAGGAGGGTGTTACAGAGTGGTACCAGAGCAAGTTATGTTCTCTTTGGGTGATATCTAATACCACAGAGTGGTATCATGTTGGAAATACTGAGCGGGGGGTGAATCAATATTTCTTTTCAATTGTTATTTTACCAGTTAAAACATTTATATTCAGCACACAAGATGAACAACAAGAATAAATTCTTTTATTAATATAATCTTTGCAATAAAATAGATACAATATATATATGGTTCCATTTTGTTGCCAAGCACCAACTTGGACCTTTTTTAGGCTCCAACCTCCAGAGCACCAACTCTGTTTTGTCAAGGCACCAACCTTGGACTTAGGAGCACCAACTCCCAGGACACCAATCCTTCCAGTTATGAGAAACCAACCTCAAGGGCTCCAACCCTCTACTGTTAAGGCATGTTTGATAGTGATTCTCTGCTCCCAAAACTCTTCTTTACTAAATTCTGTATATTTACAGTTTCAATGTAGTCTCCATGCTACAGCATCAATGGCAACCAGTCTTCATATGAAGAAGTCTTTACAACTCTTCATACTGTCCACACAGAGTCTGCAAAAGTTTTCTCATGATGATATCAAATAGCCATCATGATCTCTGATAATGTCTCCACATAGCTTTAGTGAGTCTACTACTTGCTGCACTAAGCTCTGCACAAGAACCAACTCTCTGTTTCAAGCCTTTGTTCTCACTATCACGGTGAATGCTTCCAGCGTCACTATGGCGCACTGTCCTTGCTATTGCAATCTCTTACTTCCTAGAAATACATTCACATATGCTTCAAAGTTGGTGCTATCTACTGTTCACTTCAAGCGATATCAAATGAAACTTTATTTATCTTTTCACAAAATTGTTCTTCAGGTTGTGTTATGTACCTGATTAATTCATCGATGGTCCGAGCCTTTCACAGGTTAGCCCGATCAACAGAGTTTCTCGTCCATCGGCTTCCTTCTGCCCTCTTGGACCTTTGACTTCCTCCTATCATGCTAGACCTTCGGCCCTTCTCTGTCCTGCTAGACCTATGACTTGCTCCTTTCTTCCAGTTCACCAACTTATTTTTTTTGGCCTTCCTTGTTCTCTGTTATAGAAGCCTTGATACACCTAACCTTTGGCTTCCTCCATGCTCGCTTGAGCTTCGGCTTCCTCAATGCTCGCTTGACCTTCTGGCTTCCCTCCTCCGGTCACTTTAGCTTCCTCTGCACTCGTTCGACCATCTACGCTCGCTTGATACTTCGGCTTCATGATCCATGGCTTCCTCTGTCTATTTGAGTGTTCCAATACTCACAGGACACGTTAATCAGGGAGGCTCTTTTTTTTCTTTAATAATATTCATACAATAGACTTCATTATTTACGGAGGATTTCATAGGAGAGGTTGTACCAACAGGGAGGTCCCACATTCCACGTCACTATCTCAATCGTAATCGCAACTTTTTGGAGGTCTTTTATAAGTCGTGCCTATACCATCGCCAATGGTCGATTTCTCCTACTGGATGCAATATTATATAAAACTCTATCGCAATCGGAGGTTTGCACATAACATGGCCAATTCCCCTTCTGCCGACGGGACGGATGCGACATGATATTAAACAGTAGTTAATATACCCGTCAAGTCCGTATGTATATATCACAATCGCAGTTTATAGTGTGCCATCCCTTTAAATCTTGTGATACAAACCTTCCGACACAGCGGACGTGATATAACATTAGGGAGTGTTATAATAGTGGTCCTTGTTCCGCACCGTTGATTTCTTATGTATTAGATCCGATGATCAACACTCGGTCCGATCAACACAATCCATCAGAAGCTTGATGTGCCATAGATCTCTTCTCTCCAGATCTAACGGTCCCGACTTAACCCGATCAACCCAAAACCATCCATTGATCCTTTGCTGTCGATCAACCCGTGCTAGATCCAATGGCCTACATGCATTTCGGGTGAGCCACTTGCAAGGGAAATAACCACCCGAAAAAGGTGATTTTCTCTCTCCACCCTAGTGCTACGTGTCACTCAATTAATGCAATCGGGGGAGCTCCTCTAAATACCACTTAATGCCTAGCGTCCACCCGATAACCATTGCCACTATTACAAACCCACTTTTTGGAATATAACCACGTGCATTAATCAATCACTTAAATAAAGCGCTTATTCGTTTAACCACAAGATTACCACTTAACACAAGATAATCATGATTTGTGAATAAAAGCGTTAAGCACTGAGATTTATGTTTTTCAGTGGGAATACAAAGAAATACCTGGTTAACTGTTGAACGCAGATACACAGAGTAACGAGAGTCCACACTGTTAGTGTCAGTCTTTCCAGCCTTCCTCCAGTGATCAAATATGCTCTTACAAAGTGGTCTCAGAGTGTCAAGGTCAAATTTTGTCATTTCAAGAGTTTTCAAGCAAAATTTGGTCACTAGGCATTAGGTCTAGGGTTTGCTTTCACTCTTTTCAAAATTGCCCAAATGCCAATCTATGTCATCATTCTGCTGATTCTATCATCATTCATAGGGTTGTCATTATCATGCCAGTGTCTAATGAGTCATTTTACACCTTGTTCATGCTTCGGTTGCGCCTAGGCAAGGTCATTTCCCTCTCCTAGGGTTTTGAAAGCTAATTTCTCTTGGACGGTCAAATCATCGGCAAAACTTGTATCCTGATGTTCATACACCTTCCCCTATCCTTAAAATACCTTATCAAATGCTTCCCATCACTGAGATTCCCCAAATTCCTCATTTTTCCACAAACCCTAGTTTCTTGCTACAACCTGGCAATTTTCTAGGTTGGGCCTGTGTTTTGCCCTTTTGCACCCCTTCCCCTCACTCGATCTCCGCGATTCCACTTTCCCCTGCTTCCTAACATCTCTCCCTACTTCCAAAAATTTCCCCAAGAATTTAGAAGCCTCTTATCCCCTTCATTTCGCTTCATTTCGGCAAAATCCCTTGTTCCACACATCGGGATAAGTTTCACTCAAAAGATGTTTCAGAGCAATCAAAGATGAATTTGGAAAAACTGAGAGAGGTTTTTGTCCACAACATGCCAAAGAAGAAAAACCTCCTTCACTTTTTGCACAGGTGTCATGGTTTTAGAGAAATGTCAAAATTACAATCGCCAGATCCAAGGAGGTTGGCCAAGGCACTAAAATGATGGAAAAGGCCCGATCCACTCCAAATTTTGGCCAAAGCCTCTTTGAATGAGCATGGTACTTGATTGGGGACTCCCAGCCCAAATTTCAAGAAATTTGGAGAAAATTTTGTCAATTGTGAATTTTTTGTGCCAAACACAGGTTTTTGCCCTCAACGCGTAGCGCGCCGCGTGCTACCTGAAGATGGGCAAGTCCATTTCTCAAAAAATCAGCATTTTTGGATTTGTCATGAAAAATTACACTTTCTCAGCAATTTCCAAGACATTTCATCAGGTTTTGAGCCCTCAGAAGGTCAAAAAACATGCAAAAAATGACTTTCTGCCACTTTTTGGACACACAGGAAGCAGTCTTGGGAGATTGCAATTTTGGAGGGGCAAATGGACACCAAATTGTGAAATTCCACTTGGGTTGGAAAGTAGACATCCATACCTTTCCAACAAGCCCACCTGAGCTCAATTTGGATGCCGGGAAGTGCCCCAAAAGTGGGCTGAACGGTGCGCTACACGTTCAGGATTGGGGCGCTACGCATCAGCACATTTTCTCAATTTTTAATCTACAGCTCAGGAATTCGCCCAGCTTTGACCAGTTTTGACTTGTAATGGGATTTTTCACCCTCTTTGATGTAATTAATGTATTTTCATGTTGACATGACACTTATTTACCTATTCTAGAAGATTCATTCATGAAATAGCAAACATTTAATGAATGAATTGGTTTCCTAGCTTATAGAGGCAAGTTGTTTTGACTGCCTAGATTGTAGTGCTTTGTTTAGAATTGGTTGGAAAAACTCCTAGGATGATGAGCTCGACCCCTAGAGGCAAGGAAAGGTGTTAGCTTGCCTATATTATGTATTTTCTTAGTCATTTTCATGGTTGGACTCTGGAGGGATAAGCTTCTATTGTATTACACTTTGTATCTCGGCAATGTTGGCAAAGGAAAGACCAAGGTTTTGCAACACTATTTGGGATTCCTGTGGTTATTTGTGTTGATGGTGTGTTTCTCTCATGTACTCGTAAGTTTTTTATGTGTATCATTTTCCTACTCTTCTCTTCTGCAAATTAAGTAAATGAAGTGTTAAGGTAGAATTCATGGTTTCTATGCTCTGCCTTTAAGTTTGCTTAATATCTATGTTTTCATCTATTTAAGGAGAAATCTCGATGGCTTCTTGCTCTCCTTAGCTCCTCACCGGTCACATCTATCCATTCACTTATTTCAAAGGCATCAAGACAGTCTCCTACCTTGCCCCAAAAAGACCTCTGCAAAAACTGTGTCTCATCCCCGCACCCAAAATTGTCGTGCTCAGTTTTCCAACAAAACCTTAAAAATTTAAAATCAAACTTTCCCCATCAGTTTACTAGCCTAATATCAATGTTCTTTATTAGAACATCTCAGCCCTTTGAATACCTTTTGCCGAGATAGACCCAGAGAGAGCCCTCTCCTGTCCCCGTAGGGCTAGCTACGAGGCTAAGTGGTTTGATGTTGCCTTGGATTTTGCCTTCCTCAACCTGAGGCAAATTCAAGCGCTAACACACACCAGGCATGATAATGATACACACTTGAATCAAAATCATTAATTCAACATCTATTACAGAGTCTTGCCCTCTCGGCTCAATTACAGCAATAAATTGACCTCTGTCTCAAAACCCCTCTAACACTCAACCTCTCGCTTCTCACTCAAAACCTAATCATCTCAGCTCCCTTGACTTTTCGCTCTTCACTGGTCTAATATGGCTCCTCTGTCAACTCCTCTGATACTCTACAATACTCATGGCTTGGCTGGCTTGGCTTTCCACTGGCTTCTCCTCATGGCTTTGCTCCTTGGCTTCTTGCTCCTGTTTCTTCACGGATCTGCTCTGCTTCTCCTTGGCTTCATATCATCATTTAGTATCCTAGAATATTTCCATATTGACATACTCCTGTTGCTTCATGGATCTACTCTACATGGCTTCACATCATTGTTTACTATCCAGAATATTTCCATATTGACATCAATGAAAACCTAGATTAACAAACTCCCCCTTTGTTATTGATGGCAATATTCTTCTTCTCTACCCATTTGACATCAATGGAAAAGGAGTGCACAAGGACTCCACCTATCAAACTACTACTCTTCTTCATGAATAGTAGATCTTCATGGGTCTGTTACTCCCCCTATCATAGTGCTCTTATTTTTACTCAAGATAGAAGGATTGTTGCAACTTAGCACATTATCCCCTCTTCATGTCTCAGAACTACTTTATCATGGCTTCAAAAATTCTTAGAGATTCTTCACTTCAATGCTTCTAAAAAGATTGCAAATAGCCACACTGTTAAAATTGGCAACTAGGGAAAAACTTCATGTGGTCATCTTATTCATGGTTGATAATATTTTTATTAGATTCCTCTCATCGAGAGGTGTAGGATTGATATAAAGATCATCTGATTTTGATAAGTATTCATGGAGATATGAATTTATTTTGATTATGGAATTATTATCAAGCCGACCTACAACTCATGTAGGCTCAGAAGCCCAACAGTCGCATCTATTCAAACACCAAAGTTGTGTATAAATACGGGAGGAATTTTCCTCATCTGGACTCACTCATCTCATCACATATCTCTCTCTCTCTACTGCGCAGAAAAGAGTCTCTTCTCTACTGCGCAAAAAAGGGTCTCTCCCTCACACATGTGAAGCCGGAAGCTGCTGAAACTAAAGCTACAACTGCAGAAGTAAAGATTGACCTGCATGGACTAGAATATCTCCTCATCTGAACTGCGTTGTAGGTTCATCTGAACCTCCTCTGAAAGCCGCAACTTTTGGTGGTGGAATCATGTCAATCCGACGGACGGTTTCCAAGATATCGACTGCCCTAGTTTGAAGGAAGTTGCTAAAACTGAAGTTGCAACTACAGAAGTAAAGATTGACCTGCGTGGACTAGAATATCTCCTCATCTAAAGTACGTTGTAGGTTCATCTGAACCTCCTCTGAAAGCCACAACTTTTGGTGGTGGAATCAAGTCAATCCGACAGACGGTTTGCAAGATATCGACTGCCTTAGTTTGAAGGAATTTGTTGAAACTGAAGCTGCAACTGCAGAAGTAAAGTTTGACCTGCATGTACCAGAAGATCTCCTCTTCTGAACTGCGTTGTAGGTTCATATGAACCTCCTCTGGAAGCCGCAACTTTTGGTGGTGGAATCAAGCCGATTCGACGGCAAGTTTGTGAGATATCGTCTGCCCTAGTTTGATGATGAAACCGCTAATATTGATCTTGTTGATCTAGGGTTTGCTACTACTGATATAAATCATATTTATTGTACTATTTCTCTCTGCTGAATTATTGAAGATAAAAGAAGATTTGATCAAAGGATTTTCCCACACATTGTGGGGTTTGTCCCTGGCTAGCCGCCACATCTTTTGTCTCTTGTCTTGGCTTGTTTTTTGTTGATCTTTTAATGTTCTATCTGCACTTTACTTTATGTACATGTGATTGCTAATCTGTGGAATATAATAAGAAAAAGAAGTAAACTGTTATAAGTATAGAACATACCATAACTTAACATGGTATCAGAGCTGAGGCGAAGACAAAGCCCGAGAAAGAGCAATAGCAATCACCAAAAAGAACGATGGGGTCCTCAACACTCTTTCCTGCTGAAGACAAGCTCCGTGAGAAAGCTAACTATCACGGATGGAAGATGTCTATCGATCTAACCCTTGAGGATCAAGGAGTGTTGGATCATGTGAGAGGCAATATTGTTGAGCCTCCATCAAATGCACCTCCTGCTGCCAGGAACAAATGGAAGAACAGAGAAATTAAAGCGAAGAAGATCATCCAAGACTCTATCGACAAGCGCTTGGTGGCCTACATCTCTGAACTAGACACCTCCAAGGAAATCTACGATAGACTGGTGAGTTTATTTAAAGTTAATGATGCAAATCAAGTTTTGTTTCTTAGAAATAAGCTGAAGGAAATTCATAAGGGTAAAGATGAGAGTATGCAAGCATACTTCTTAAGAATCACCGAGATCAAGAACAATCTCCTATCTATTGGGGAGACTATTACTGACAGAGAAATGGCACTCACAACTCTTGGAGGATTACCATCCGAATGGTACGTGTTCAGGACTACTCTTCTGAACAATAATATAATTCCTGGTTTCGAGGAATTAATGGCTAGATGCATTCAAGAAGAAACAAGGGTAGAAGAGCAAGAAATTCCCATGCCTAAAGGTCCTCCTGTTTCCTTTTCTTCTCATGCTAAGAAAATAAATAATTCCGGGACTAAATCAAAAGGAAAGGCTGGAACTAAGGGTGGAAGAAAAGGATGATGTTACATCTGCGATAAAGCATGTCACTATGCAAGAGAGTGCCCTGATCGAAAGGACTCACACTGGGATGATGATCAAAATCCCTCTGATGGCAATCAAAGGAATGACAAATTCAATAGCAAAGGTAAGAGGAGAGTTGGGAATCAAGGAAGAGGACAACCATTCAAGAAGGCTAGAAATTCCAGGATGTATTAAATGCACTTGACCTAAAAAAGAACCTGGTGTCCATCTCGGCAATGGAAGACAAAGGCTACAAGGTAACCTTCAGCGATGGCAAGGTACGTATATGGAAAAATAACGTTAAAGATGCCTTTACTCTTGGGTTTCATGTTGATTCATTATATCAGGTCAATGGAAGTCCGCTAGGTGTCATGTCTTATGACACATCTTTTCAGTCCAAACTTTTGCATCGGAGGTTTGCCCCCCTTCATTATAAAGCTCTACTCGGTGTAAGACATATGGTAACAGGGATGCCCGAATTTCAAGTAGAAAAAGAAGGTGTATGTTCGAGATGTGCCGAAGGAAAGCTCAAAAGGGGACCATTCCCCTCAAGCCAAAGCAAGACCTCCGATATATTACAGTTGGTTGACTTAGGCATATCTGAGGCTGGCATTGAGAGGGAGACTACTACACCACATACCCCAGAGCAGAATGGTGTGGCACCGTACGATTGTGGAAGCTGTCTCTATGGGTAGATGATGTAACAATGCCTGATGTGGAAGAACCAATGGATCCTATTTATCCACCTGAGCCTTCCTCTTCCAGGAAGAGGCCTTCATGGCTTAGGGGGCTACTTGATGATGCTGAAGGAAATGCTGCACCCCGAGGAACCTTCCGTGAAAGTAAGAAACCCAACAGGTATCAAGGATACCTGACCAGTATGAGCACAATCATACAAAATGAGCCTTCATCATTCTCAGATGTCGTCAAGCATCAAGTATGGAAGGATGCTATGACCATTATGGAGAATGATGTCTGGGAAGTAGTTCCCAGACCCCAGGACAAGACAATTTTTACTTCAAAATGGATTTACAAGATAAAGTTGTAGCAGATGGAAGTACGGAATAGTATAAGGCTCGTTTTGTTGCTCGTGGTTTCTCCCAGAAGGAAGGTATAGACTATGATGTGATATTTGCACCTATTGCCAGATATACGACCATACGCTTGATCACAACCCTTGTGGCTTCACAAGGATGGAACCTACATCAATGGATGTCAAGACCGCGTTCTTGCACAGTTCGATCAAAGAAGATGTCTATGTGGAGCAACTCGAAGGATTTGGGACTTATGATTGAAAATATCATGTATGCGGGTTGAAGAAAGCTCTCTATGGGCTGAAGCAAGCACCCCAAGCATGGTATCAGAGGATCGATAGCTACTTGATGAAGCTGGGATTCACTAGCAGTGAAGTCGATCCTAACCTTTACTTTAAGGTTGAAGATGATAAGCCTCTCATACTAGTGTTGTATGTGGATAACCTCTTTCTAACAGGTGCATACCCTCATTCACAAATGTAAGAGGGAGTTGGCTTCTGAATTTGAAATGAAGAACCAAGGACTTGAAGTGTGGCAGGAGCCAAGGGAAATTTTCCTATCTCAAGGAAAATAAGTGGTGAAGATTCTGAAAAGATTTTGTATGGTGGACTACAAGCCTGTGACCACCTCGAGGATCTTAACTTTCAGAAGTTATATGGTAGTGATGTCGAACCAGATTTAGGAAATGCCTCTGAATTTAAAAAAAAAACTCATTCGCATTGATGTTCTTGGTGAACCTCCATCCGAACATATGTTTTATAGTTAGCATTGTGAGCTCATATTTGGTTGAGCCTCACTAGATTGGTGCCAAGAATCTTCTGAGATGTCTTCAGGACACAATCTCTCATGGATTGAGATACACTGCCGTAAATATGAAAATACATGATTATTCGAATGTTGATTAGGCAGGTAGTGTGGAGGATCACTGGAGCACTTTTTATTGTTGTTTCTCTTTGGATTCTGCTTCAATATAATGAATGAGTAGGAAGCAGAAGTCGGTTGCCATAAGCACCGCTGAGACCGAATACATATCTACGAGTATGATCTCGTATGAAGCTCCCTGGTTGGGGAAGCTCTTCAGTGAGTTGTTCGATCACATACCACTGTGATTCTCTATAACAACCAAAGGTGGGATTCAATTATTTAGGAATCCCATATTCGACGATTGCTCCACCAGATAGACCTCATCTGGGATATGGTAAGTCGATGAGCAAGGAGGCTCCATCGCGTTAAGATGATGTACAGGTCAATACACCTTGTCAAATCCCCAAGGAAAGATCTAATCTATGATTTTCCCAAACGACTTGGAGTCGTCAAGAAACCCTTGTACAAGGGTCCTGCATGTTGCATACATTGAGATCTGGGAGCTCTGAGGGCTTGCGGTTCTTACTGGAGCAAAATACAACCACAGGGTAACTCACCCTCCCCTGGTGGTGCGCACTGGAACAAGATGATTCGCTCTATTGTGGGACAAGATGATTCGCTCTCTTGTGGTACAGGATGATTCACTCTCCTGTGTAGCAGGATGATTAGTTCTCCTGTGAGGCCTGGATTGATGTGTTCTCCATGGCGATTGTAGCGGGATTGATGTGTTCTCCTATGAGCCCTAGATTGATGTGTTCTCCTTAGCGGCCTGGATTGATGTGTTCTCCATGGCTATTGTAGCAAGATTGATGTGTTCTCCTGTGAGGACGAGATTGATTAAGTTCTCCTGTCGAGGCATCCTGCCCATGCAGTCTGGGACTCATGGGAAGTACCTCTCATCTGATCAATGAGCAGGGAAATGAAGTTAGGGACCATAGTAGTATCGATGGACGCATCGTTGTATCTACCGTACTCCCTAGCTAGGATGACCTCCATTGATCTGGGATCAATGATACTAGTCTGGGACTAGTGGTAGGAGTTGTACCATACTATGACACTAACTTCGGGTCGGTTGAGACTGGTCTGGGACCAGTGGTACACTCTCTGAGATTGCGATACAGGTCTGGGACCAGTGGTAGGAGTGGTACTTACTATGAAGCTGACTTCGGGTTGGTTGAGACTAGTCTGGGACCAGTGAGAGTGGTACATACTATGACGCTGACTTCGGGTCGGTTGAGACTAGTCTGGGACCAATGGTATACTCTCTGCGACTACAATATTGGTATGGGACCAGTGGTATGAGTAGTACTTACTATGAAGCTGACTTCGGGTCGATTGAGACTGGTTTGGGACTAGTGGTATGCACTCTGAGACTGACTTTGAGTCAGTGGAGGATGATACTGGTCTGGGACCAGTGGAGTTGTACTCACTATGACGCTGACTTCGGGTTGGTTGAGACTAGTCTGGGACCAGTGGTACATACTCTAAGACTGACTTTGAATTAGTATGATACATCCTTGATCATTTCTTCTTCTTCATAATTCAGACAAAAGCAGAGCAGAACAGAACAATGCAAGAGCAGAACAATACAGATCAGTACAGGGTAGAACAAGACAAATAAGAACAGGCAGAATAGAGCAAAGCAGGTAAAGGGACAAGCTGTACAGGGCACTGCATTTAATGGATGAATAGTAACGACCGATAGACAGATTGTAGATGAAGTTCTCCCTAGTTGAGAGGGAGTGTTAAAATTGTAAACTAGGGAAAAACTTCATGTGGGTCATCTTATTCATGGTTGATAATATTTTTATTATATTACTCTCATCAAGAGGTGTAGGATTGATATAAAGATCATCCGATTCTGATAAGTATTCATGGAGATATGAATTTATTTTGATTATGGAATTATTATCAAGCCGACCTACAACTCATGTAGGCTCAGAAGCCCAACAGACGCATCTATTCAAACACCAACGTTGTGTATAAATACAGGAGGACTTTTCCTCATTTGTACTCACTCATATCATCACATCTCTCTCTCTACTGCGTAGAAAATAGTCTCTTCTCTACTGCGCAGAAAAGGGTCTCTTCCTCACACATGTGAAGCCGGAAGTTGCTGAAACTGAAGCTGCAAGTGCAGAAGTAAAGATTGACCTGCGTGGACTAGAATATCTCCTCATCTGAACTACGTTGTAGGTTCATCTGAAAATCCTCTGAAAGCCACAACTTTTGGTGGTGGAATCAAGTCAATCCAATGGACAATTTGCAAGATATCGACTGCCCTAGTTTGAAGGAAGCTGCTGAAACTGAAGCTACAACTGCAGAAGTAAATATTGACCTGCGTGGACTAGAAGATATTCTCATCTAAACTATCTTGTAGGTTCATCTAAACCTCCTATGGAAGCCGCAACTTTTTGTGGTGGAATCAAGTCAATCCGACAGACGGTTTGCAAGATATTGACTGCCCTAGTTTGAAGGAAGTTGCTGAAACTGAAGCTGCAACTACAGAAGTAAAGTTTGACCTGCGTGGACCAGAAGATCTCCTCATCTAAACTGCGTTGTAGGTTCATCTGAACCTCCTCTAGAAGCCGCAACTTTTGGTGGTGGAATCAAGCCAATTTGACGGTATGTTTGTGAGATATTGTCTGCCCTAGTTTGATGATGAAGCCGCTAATGCTGATGCTACTGATCTAGGGTTTGTTATTGCTAATATAAATCAGATTTATTGTACTATTTCCCTCTGTTGAATTATTGAAGATAAAAGAAGATTTGATCGAAGGGTTTCCCCACACGTTGTGGGGTTTGTCCCTGGCTAGCCGCCACATCTTGTGTCTCTTGTCTTGGCTTGTTTTCTGTTGATCGTTTAATGTTCTATCTGCACTTTACTTTATGTACATGTGATTGCTAATCTGTGGAATATAATAAGAAAAAGAAGTAAACTGTTATAAGCATAGAACATACCATAACTTAACACACACACCAAATGTTCAAGTCCAAGTTTTTATGCTTCAATCCATATTTTGTTGTCTCCACAGTCAGAATTGAGGGGCCTTCATAGTCCGATCAAGAGAAAAATTGTCACTGAAATTGCTCTCTTTCTTCAGATCCAAGTTCCTTTGTATCTCTGTGCTTCTCACAACATTCTCCTTTCGATAGCCTTTTAATGAGCCATCTTTTCCTTGAGTTCTTGTAAAATTCTCTGCAAGTTATCTCCACTAGTAGATTTTGATATCCAAACTGCGACTGAATTTCAGATTCTTTTTGCTAATTTCCATCTTTTTGTAATGCTTCAATTTTGTTTTATGCTGCCAGTTGCTCTTACTTCAAGCTTCATTCCCAAATGTATCTATTTGTTTGAAGGTTGCCTCTATTTGTGTCCATAATTTACCTGTTCTCACATTGAAACCCTGAGTCGAGACATAAACTTCTATAGTAACAGCAACATAGCTATATGCCCTATTTCTCTAGCATTATATGACCTTCTCTGTTGCTCCAATTTCTACTTAGTGATCAAGTGGAAAACATCTTCAACAATAGTCCAAAGAATGGTTACAAGATCATGTTCTTCAATGGAGTACTCCTGAGAAATGATCTTTATCAAAGAATGATTGTTAATATAGATCAACAAGGATTTTATAAGGACCATTTCACGAATAGATTCTGCAATAATGATCAAGAATCACAGGCTCCCCCTAACTGTATGCATCATCTCTTTTGGCAGAGTCTTCCCATCAAATGCTAAGATTGTCGAACGTCAGGTCAAAAACATGTGTTGTTGGCTGAAGAGTTCAAGGGACTTTCGGATTGTATTTGATTCCTTCTCCATACATGTGTAACTTTCTTCTTTTGCATGGTCTAGCTTGTGTAAGAGCCCAAGTTAAGTTACAATCACATGCCATATGACTAATGTTATGACACTTGAAGCATTCTACATTGTTCATGAATAAGAATTCATGATGTCTTCCTGCAAAATTGTTCCTTGGAGATTGTTGGGGACCATAATATCTATCTTTATGATATGGTTGGGGACCATAACATCTATCTTTATGATATGCTTTACAATCTTTTGCCATGTGACCAAATTTTGTACAAGAATAATAATAACCAAGAAATAAACTTTGGTACCTGGGAGATGGAGATTTCTTTGATGTACTTTTGAAGTCTTTCTATCTTGAGATCCTTTGATGATAAGCATTGCTTCTAGCATCCTTGACATTATCTACATTTCTTCTTGGAGCAGGATTTCTTCTATTGTTGCCTTGATTTTTCTCCTTGCCTTTGTTGGAACTAGGAGCATCACCATTTCTTTATGGCTTCTTCATGTCCCTTTTGTTTGAAGCATTATCAATCTTGTTTGAGAATTCACCTACATACCCTAGACCTAATTTATCAAATGGACATCTTTGATGGCTAAGCATGTCATCCAAGGCTTGAGAGCTCTTCAAGGTTTTGTTCATCCCTCAACCCTTTTTCCTGGGGAAGACAATCTCTTCTTCCAATATTTCACACTCATTATTCTTCTTAGCAAGTTGTTTCTCAGTTTCTTCCTTGATATGAGCAGCTTCATTTGCTTCTATTTTAAGGGAGATGACATTTGACTTCATTGTCAATATTTATTCATTTTCCTTTGCTAGACTGCTCTCCATTTCTTCCTTGATCCTTGTAGCTTTACATGTTTTAGCCTTGAGAAGTTTGATGTTAGATTTTAATTTGAAAATTTCTTCATCCTTTGCTTTTAGTTGACATATCATGGTGTTTCTCTCCTTTTCCGCTTCATCAACCTGTTCTTCTATGGTTTCCAATGCTTCCATTGTCTTCTTAACTCCTTGTGCTAACTTTCTTGCTTCTTGTAGTTGAGATTTGAGAGAGGAGACCTCTACCTTGTACTGACCAATCTCTTCTTCAAGTTTTTTCAAGCTCTTGTGCCTTTGTTCAAATTGACTTGACAAGGTATCTTCATGTTTCATTGCTTTATCCAATTAATTTGTCATGGATATGACTTCTTCATGCTACTTTCTTTTGCTTTGATGAAATTCCTTCTTAAGCTTGGCAAGCTCTTCATCCCTTTCTTGTACTTGAAGCTTGACAAGGTCAACTTTCTTCCTTGTTTGGTCTTGGTCACCAGCTAGTGGTTTCTTCTTAAGTTCCTCGTTTTCCTTTTTCAAATTGATAATCTCTTCCGTGGCAGCCATAACTTGAGTGAGGAGATCTTCTACAAAATATTTTTCATTCTCTTCATCTTCTAGATCTTCTTTAGCCTTGATATCATCATTCTCATTTTCAGCTTCTGTGATGGGATCTGGATTTCCTTCTTGATTTCCATCATCTTCTTGACTAATGGTCATGGCCAATGCTCCTTTTGAGTGAAGGTCATTAAGTTTGTCCCATATACCCTTTGTTGACGAACATTTTCCTAAATTGTACTTTATAGAATCAGGTAGCCCATTCAAGATTGCCTTCATTGCTTTTTCATTGTACTCCTTGGATTCTCCATCCATCATGCTATCAACAATCACTGATTTCCAGATTTCAATGCCTTGAGTCTTTAAGAAATTCCTCGTTCTTTCTTCCCATATATTAAAGTTTCCATTGAACCATGGAGCCTTCTCAAATTGATTGTCTTCTATTTCAGTGGTAGAGGGAGACACATCTTTAGGAGGATTGGAGACTTTCTTCCTTGTCTTCGCCATTTGTGTTCTAAATATCAACCTTCAAGCTGTTAGGCTTTGAGTGAAGGTACTGGATCTGAAACCAATTGTTGGAAATATTAGGGGGCGTTGGTGAATTAGTATTTCCTTTCAATTGTTATTTTACCAGTTAAAACATTTATATTCAGAACACAAGATGAACAACAAGAATAAATGTTTTTATTAATATAATCTTTGCAATAAAATAGATACAATATATATATATGGTTCCAATCTGTTTCCAAGCACCAACTTGGACTTTTGTGAGGCTCCAACCTCCAGAGCACCAACTCTGTTTTGTCAAGGCACCAACCTTGGACTTAGGAGCACCAACTCCCAGGACACCAATCCTTCTAGTTCTGAGGCTCCAACCCTCTACTGTCAAGGCATGTTTGATAGTGATTCTCTGCTCCCAAAACTCTTCTTTACTAAATTCTGTATATTTACAGTTTCAATGTAGTCTCCATGCTACAGCATCAATGGCAACCAGTCTTCATATGAAGAAGTCTTTACAACTCTTCATACTGTCCACACAGAGTCTGCAAAAGTTATCTCATGATGATATCAAATAGCCATCATGATCTCTGATAATGTCTCCACACAACTTTAGTGAGTCTACTATTAGCTACACTAAGCTCTGCACAAGAACCAACTCTCTGTTTCAAGCCTATGTTCTCACTGTCACGGTGAATGCTTCCAGTGTGACTATTGCGCACTATTCTTGCTATTGCAATCTCTTACTTCCCATAAATACATTCACATATGCTTCAATAATGGTGCTGGCTACTGTTCCCTTCAAGCGATATCAAATGAAACTTTATTTATATTTTCACAAAATTGTTCTTCAGGTTGTGTTATGTACCTGATTAATTCATCGCTGGTCCGAGCCTTTCACAGGTTAGCCTGATCAACAGAGTTGCTAGTCCGTCGACTTCCTCATGTCCTGCTGACCTTCGGTTTCCTCCTGTCCTGCTAGACCTTCGGCTTCCTCCTGTCCTGTTGGACCTTCGGCCCTTTTCTGTCCTGCTGGACCTACGGCTTGCTCCTTTCTTCCATTTCACCAACTTATTTTTTTTAACCTTCCTTGTTTTCTATTATAGAAGCCTGATACACCTGACCTTTGGCTTTCTCCTTGCTCGCTTGAGCTTCGATTTCCTCAATGCTCGCTCGAACTTCTGGCTTCCCTCCTCTGGTCGCTTTAGCTTCCTCTATGCTCGTTCGACCATCTATGCTCGCTTGATACTTCGGCTTCCCGATCCATGGCTTCCTCTGCGTATTTGAGTGTTCCAATACTCACAGGACACGTTAATTCAGAAGAGAGGCCGAATTACAATAGTGTTGCATATTAAAAAATACCAGAGAGGATATTTTTTTCTTTAATAATATTCATACAATAAACTTCATTATTTACGGAGGATTTCATAAGAGAGGTTGTACCAACAGGGAGGTCCCACATGCCACGTCACTATCTCAATCATGATCGCAACTTTCTGGAGGTCTTTTATAAGTCGTGCCTATACCATCATCGATGGCCAATTGCTCCTACTAGATGCAATATTATATACAACTCTATCGCAATCAGAGGTTTGCACATAACATGGCCAATTTCCCTTCTGCCGACAGGATGGATGCGACATGATATTAAACAGTAGTTAACATACTCGTCGAGTCCTTATGTATATATCACAATCGCAGTTTATAGTGTGCCATCCCTTTAAATCTTGTGATACATACCTTCTGACACAGCGGACACGATATAACATTAGGGCGTGTTATAATAGTGGTCCTCGTTCTGCACCGTCGATTTCTTCTGTATTAGATCCGACGATCAACGCTCGGTCTGATCAACACAATCCATCGAAAGCTTGCTACGCCATAGATCTCTTCTCTCCAGATCTAATGGTCCTGACTTAACCCGATCAACCCAAAACCTTCTGTTGATCCTTCGTCGTCGATCAACCCGCGCTAGATCCAACAACCTACATGCATTTCAGGTGAGCCACTTGTAAGGGAAATAACCACCCGAAAAAGGTGGCTTTTTCTCTCCACCCTAGTGCTACGTGTTTCTCGGTTAATGGAATCGGGGGAGCTCTCCTAAATACCACTTATTGCCTAGCATCCACCCAATAACCACTGCCACTATTACAAACCCACTTTTTGGAATATAACCACATGCATTAATCAATCACTTAAATAAAGTGCTTAATCATTTAACCACAAGATTAACACTTAACACAAGATAATCATGATTTGTGAATAAAAGCATTAAGCACTGAGATTTATGTTTTTCAGTGGGAATACAAAGAAATACCTGGTTAACTGTTGAACACGGATACACAGAGTAACGAGAGTCCACACCAGGCACGATAATGATACACACTTGAATCAAATTCATTAATTTAACATATGTTACAGAGTCTTACCCTCTCGGCTCAGTTACAACAATAAATTGACCTCTGTCTCAAACCCCCTCGAACACTCAACCTCTCGCTTCTCAATCAAAACCTATTCATCTCAGCTCCCTTGACCTTTCGCTCTTCTCTGGTCTGATATGGCTCCTCTGTTAACTCCTCTGATACTCTACAATACTCATGGCCTGGCTAGCTTGGCTTTCCTCTGGCTTCTCCTCATGGCTTTGCTCCTTGGCTTCTTGCTCTTGTTTCTTCACGGTGATGGTCATCATTACATTTGTGTCGTCATCTAGAGGTTGATGATGTTGTTATTGGGATATGTTTGTCATGGATACATGTCAATTATATATGTGTACGTTATGCATGCCAGTGTCCATATGTTTGTTATGTGTGCATTGTTATGATTATGGTTATGCATGCATAGTAGGTTAGAGATGCATTATGATAGTCATTGTTGCAGCTTATGTCATCATGATGCTGATATGTTGGTTGAGATGAAGTAGGAAATGCAGATCATAAGGCAAGGCTGTAGCACTGGACCTTGGGGTAAGAGCAGATCATCATACATGTTTTTATGTATGGCATGCAGATATGTTGGTTAATCGTTGTTATAGGCATTATGGTTATGTACATTCTTGTCATTCTATTGTTGTCATGGTTATGTGCATGATATAAGGTAGTTGTTCAACGCAATCATATGCAAGTACGTCAGATAGTCATGTATGATAGTAACTTGTTGTTATATACATTGTGGTCATATGCATGGTGATTATGGTCATTGCATTTAATATGTTGATGTTATAGGTATCATGCTAATTTGGATTGGCCTATGCAAATGGTTAGGGTTATGACATTTAGGTATGACTCGATATACTTGTGATATTGTGTCGTACTAATCTGTACTGATTATGCAGATGTGATAGCCTTCCCTAAGATACCTTGAGGTATGAGTTTGATTATATCATCTATTTGGTTATCTAACAAGGTATGTTTACAAGTTGTTTAAATGTTTGAGTAATTGCATGGTATGAGTATGTCTATAAGATTGCTTGAAGGAATGATTTTGTTTTAAGACGGTTGTACTAACACAATATGTTCTGACACAACTGATATGTACTTGAATGTAAGTAGGTGATAGTTGTAGCATTATGTCTAATGATTGACCGTTGATTATGGCATGGATGTTAGTCTTGGAAAAAGATGATTTCAACTTAATAAACATCAGGTCTTGATCCTTGGAATAGGTGACTGACATGTGTGAACAGTTGAACATGTATTTGATAAGTATATTAGCCAGTTTCTAGTTATAGTTGGATCCATAAGGGAATTGGAGTCCCTTAAGGGATGGCAAGGGTGTGTTTAATTATAAGGCAACGTGCTTGGCACATCAAGGTAAGGTAACTAGTATGTTGATTTATTTATTTATGCATTGATAGTTATGTGTTTATGGAAGTATGATGCAGGGATTGCATGGCAAAAGAGACTGCCATGAAGTCTTGAAGAAGGCCCAGGTTGACATTTCTCTTGGAAGCACTAGGAACCCACGAGGATTGAGTCATGGTGTTTGTTTTTAGTTTTGTGCTTTCAGTCTTTTGTGATTTGATTGCACTTGATTTGTAGTTTTGTTTATGTTCGGTAGTACTTTGTTTTTGGTGTCGTATTGTTATTGGTTTTCATGGTTTTCTTCTTGTTTGTTTCTTGTTCTTTCCTTTTATGTTTTTAGGGTCTTTGGGAATTGGTTTGGAAAAGAGGAAAGTTAATGGATCTCGAGAGGAGCTGAATGAAATCCATCAAGTAATATGAGACTCGGATGAAGCTCAATGCATGAGCAAAGGGCAGATGAAGGTAAGAATATGACAACCAATTGGACTAGTTGGGTCCATTGGGATGAATAGATGGTGGCAGGATATTCATGAGAAGGGTAACAGGAAAGGAAAAAGTGAATAGATTTGAGGCATCAGATGCCTTGGCCACGTTGGTATGCAGTTGTCTGACAGGGTCATCAGGGATCATGATTATTTTATGCTAATGTTTATATGTATATATGTATGTATGTATGTTGTTGTCTGGCAGGATCATCAAGGATAATTCTTGTGGAGGAATGATTGCTTATGCAAATGAATGGCGTGAAGAGGTTCTTGGTTTATGTGGAATCAAGTGGAAGGATAGCCTTGACAGATCAATGAGGTCGGTATTATGTATATGATTGATATTATGTGTTTGCATTGTGTTTATGTTTATGCTATGACAGGTAATGTTGAGGGATACATCAACAAAATGAAAGCAGTGCGATCTACGGCATGTTGGAACAAGCATGAATAAAGTTTGCTTAGTAGAGTCAATGTGTGGTCTCTAGATGAGCAACACTACTGATGTGTACATGTTTTACACGTTGTACCTATGATGTTGTGTACATGCAGTGTTGTGTACATGTTGTTTATGCAGTGTTTATATCAGATGGTGTTGTGAATACGTCGTTTCTGCAATGTTGCTTACATATGGTGTTGTGCGCATGTTGGATATGCATTGTTGTGTAAATATGTTGCTTTTTTCATGTTGCATATGTGGTGTTGCGAACATATGGCGTGGCGTACATGTTGTACATATGGTGCTATGTACATGTGGTATTGTGTGCATGATTGTACATGTGGTTCTATGTGCATGATTGTACATGTGGTTCTATGTGCATGATTGTACATGTGGTGTTGTGTACATGTTGTACATGGGGTGTTGTGTACATGTTGTACATGGGGTGTTGTGTACATGTCATGCATGTGGTGGTATGTACATGTCGTGTATGTTGTGTTATGTACATATGGTGTTGTGTACACGTGGTACAAGTGGTGTTGTGTACATGTTGTGCAGGTGGTGTCGTGTACATGTTGTACACGTGGTTCCATGTACATGTTGTACATGTGGTGTTGTTGTACATATGGTATTGTGTACATATTATACACGTTGTGTTGTATACATGTGGTACTATGTTATGTGTATTCCTTGTATCGTGACATGTGTATTTCTTGTGTTGTACTCTGTGTACATATATGTATTTTGTTGTACATCGGGTGTAGGTGTATGTATTGTGTTGTGGAGTACACCAGTAGTAGGTGTATGTGTTGGGTTGTACACTGTGTGTGGGTGTATGTATGTGATGTTGTGGTGTTGTGTACACATCGTGCATGTTGTGTTGTGTACATGTGGTGTTGTGTACAGGTGATGTCGTGTACATGTACACATGGTGTTGTTGTACATATGGTATTGTGTCTATATCATACACGTTGTGTTGTATACATGCTGTACTATGTTATGTGTACTGTTTGTATCGTGACATGTGTATTTCTTGTGTTGTACTTTTTGTACGTATATGTATTGTGTTGTACACCAAGTGTAGGTGTATGTATTGTGTTGTGGAGTACACCAGTACTAGGTGTATGTGTTAGGTAGTACACCATGTGTGGGTGTATGTGTGTGATGTACATTATGTGTATGTGTACATGTTTGAAGAGAAGTGAAGCCATTGGGTGCTTGCCAGGTTCGGTAATCGATTCAGTGTGTGCATGGACAAAGGATTAAGGAAGAATAAAAAGGCCGATTAGAGGATAAGTATCAATATTTTATTTCAATTTTATTATGCATGTGATCTATGATTATGATTTATGATGGTTGCATGTCATTTATGATTCTAATTTATGATGGTTGTGTTTAAGCTAATTAGATATGATATGTTTATACATGATGATTTGATCAAACAGTTAGTTTGACTTGTTGTGACGGGAAGTAAACAGAGTTGCAAGTGTATCTTATTAATGAGCTACCAATGAGGTATGATTTGAATTTATTTCAATTCCTTTAATCTAATAAAAATTATGTGCTTGGTACAAGAATGCATGGAAATACCTGAGTGGGTGGTTGAAACTCACTACAAGAATTGGCAGCATTAGAAAAACGAATTGGAACAGACAACAGTATGTTGGTAAAGCATTCAGGAGCAGGGCCATTATGGGACACTAGTAACCAATAGTGTCCACTGATTTCCATGAGCATGCTATGATAGGTATGATGGTTTTGGGGCAGGGATATGCCTTGGTTTCTGGACCTTCCGATGTGAGGAAACCTTGCCAAGGAATGGATTTCCCGAGAAAGGGGATGTTGGGGAACATGGAAGGTGAGTGATTGCATCAAAGGGGATTACCAGATTTCCCGAGGGACTGTGTAGTAGAGAAGGGAAGGTTGAGGAATGAATTTTTTTGTCATTAGCATTGCCATATGGAATCAAATGCACATTGGGAGTGTGACCTGGAACAATGAGATGATAATTGTTCACTGAGAGAACAAGTGGCACAGGATTGTAGCGCTGGACATTGGATGCAGGTTTGACTTTGGTAGTGGATTTTAGACTTCCTTGGAAGGAGGTGAATCTTGGTATTACTTTGAGGGTGAAAGTGTGAGTCTTTGGATTCCCTTGGTGTTGATGCAGACATCGGGATCAAGAAAGAAAGAGTTGGATCAATAGACTACAGCGGGATTACATGCAAGTATTGAGTTGCATGTATGATTTGCTTGCTAGTTTTCGCATGTATGGTACATGCATGTGTGTATTTGGTTCTCGTGTTGTCATTGGAATGGGTTTTTCCAGGTGTGACAATGGTTTTCAACCTTGCCTTGCCATTTCCAGACAGCCATGTTGTGATGGGGTTTCTCTTGGTTGAGGAGGACTATCGAATGGTCTCGAAACTAAGTGGTGTGGTCTTAGGAAAAATCGCATGGCCTAGGAATTCCTAGACTGATACAGGTGGGATTGCGGTAAATCTTGGTTGTGTATACCCTCATTGGGCCTAGGAATCCTTGGCCGATAAATGGTAGGATATACGGTAAAGCCTATAAGGTGGAGACGGACAAATTCTTTACAGTTTAGGTGCAGAGATCTCAAGGCATCCATGCTTATATAGGCCTAGTGATACCTGGACCGATATATGGTAGGATTGAGGTAAATCCTAGTAGTGTATGTTTCTGGTTTGGGCCTAGGAATCCCTTAGCGAGATATACGATAAGCCTGGTTGAATTGGTGCTTGTTTCGAGCCTAGAAATCCTTGACCAATTTTGGCGTAATATGCAGTAAAGCCTGAGAAGCAAGGTCAGTTTTGTTGTGAGTCCCACATTCATGCTTGGAATATAGCACAGGAGTGATTGGCTGAAAGAAAGATTTGGTTCAGCGCAATCTATAGTCGAGTCGTACGTGGAAGTTCCTCACTTGGTTAGCTTTTGCATGTGAATAATAAGAATATTTCCTCCTGAGTTTTATGAGTAAATGTGCTTGTTATTATGTGATTTTAATGGTTGTTCTATCATTGTTAATTTGTTGGTTATATGTTGGTTATAAGCATGGTTTATGCCAGACTTTGGTTTTGGCTCTCATCATGTTTGGTTTAGTAAATGAAATGCTAATGAATGTATGACCTAATAGATGATAATGTAGCTATTGTGAGAGGGCATCAGACCTTCTTGACGAATTTCAAATAAGTATGAGGTCCCTATGTTCAGATGTGTTTATATGACCTATACACTACATGTTTATAATATGTTTGACGAAATGCTTGTCATGGTTAGGATGGGTGAGGCTAGGTCCTTGTTCAAATTTTGTATTAGAGGCCTTGTCTTCTTATTATTTATCACTAATGAGTGTTTCATCAAGTTCTAGGTAGAGGTATGGATCCTAGCCCTAAAAATGTGCCTCAGATCTCGCGGTCGCAAGCACAAAATTGGATGAAAAAGACTACAGTCGCTAGGAAGCAAGCATGTGGGAGGGACTAGAGCATTTTAGTCACATAGAGGCCTTGTCATGTGAGCGATTAGGGGTTTAGTTCAGTGAAAATCTAAGGTAACTCAAGGGTTGGGCACCTGGGGTGGTTGGTTAGCTCCTGGGGGTCATGTAGCAACTAAGGCAGGTCTGTAAAGTTTTGGTTTGTTGATTCCAGTTTCTTAACTATACTTATGGAGTTGAATCATAGCATAGCAACTCTTTGTCACATATTTACCCCGGTGGACCGGTAAGCTTGGGTAAGTGTGGGAGGAGGGTGTTACACCATCAACCAACCCTAAAATCGTAATTGGGTAACAAATTAAATGAATAACGTAAAATAGCATGAACATAAGAAAAGTGTGCCATCACCTCTAATATTTTGTTTACCATTGTTAGATTCAACAATGGATCGAAAGAATGAAAGTAGAGTTTCGCAACCATAATAAAGGACACGGAGCTTGGCTTGAAGGAACTATGAAAACTCCTAACGTGTAGCAATTTCCTTTAGATTCACAAGCTCATGCAATTTACTAAAGCACAAGACAAGAATCTACTTCTAACTTCAACCAACGGAATCCAATAGATCGATGAAAACAATATGAACAAGAAGAAGATAAATCAATGGCACATAACACAAGATGTATCTGGGGAAAGACACTGCTCAAAGCCCTGATATCTCTATTGCATATATAAAAAATATGAGCGAAGATACAAAGCTTGTTCTCATTAAAACAATTCCGCACAAGTATTCTCAACTCTCTTAGCTCACAAGCTAGCTCTTGGCCAACACTTAGCCAATTCTGCAGCTCTCCAAGACCCTAAACTCTTGTGTAATTCCTAGGATGAATAGCTCGTATTTAAAGGGAATTCACGCTTCCAAAACTGCGCAATCCAAACATAGGATCAATCTCGGATGCATGCATGATATTACACTCCAATAAATAATACAACTGATAATACATTGTCCCTTCACTCTAGTATCAATTGGGTCTCTATCTAAAGTAACATGCATGAGTTTCTCATGAGGGAATCTTCAATTAACTGGAGTAGCACTGGTGGATCCACTAGTGCTCCAACTGACTGTTACTCCTCTATTAGTTCCTCAAATAGTGTGGAACTAATTTAACTAAACTTAACTCAGTAAACTGAGTGATCTAATTTCCAACTCAATTTAAACTCATATAGGACCCCTAAAACTTAGGGAGAACATATACATGACTTCAAAAAAGACTTCCAACTCAAAATTCCAAACCTAATTAAGTTAATTAAACTTAATTAACTATTTAAAAGTTGCTATGAGAATAGAAGTCTATTTTAATTCTCAGTTTAATTCAAGGAAAAATTAAACTGGAATTTCTTGTTGCCATTTCTCAACACTCCCTCTCAACAAGAAAGGGATTGTCAGCTATCCCGATCTTGTCTCTACGAAACTTGAATTTACATATTGACAATGCCTTTGTCAAAATATCAACATCTTGCTCCTCCGTGGGAATGTACTCTAACAACATGATCCACTTCAATACACAATCTCTGAGATGATGATATCAGATATCAATATGCTTTGACCAATCATGGCAAACTAGATTTTCACAGTGTTTGATACAACTCTGATTATCACAGTAAATCATAGTGGGATCCATCTATTTACCAAACAAACCAACCAAGATCTTCCTCATCGAGATGGCCTCACATATTTCCTGACGCACAGCCATGTACTCTGCCTCTGCCGAACTGAGTGCAACTGTTCTTTGTTTCCTATTGTACCAAGAAATTGGGCAGGGAGTCGAATAGACTCCCTGCCCAATCTGCATCAGTGAAGCCTTGAAGCTTCACTCCCTTTGTCTGTATGTACCATAATCCATACTAAGAAGTGCCCCTGAGGTATCTCAATACATGCTTTGTCGCCTTCCAATACATCTTGGTAGGCCTAACCATCGCTTGACTAATATGGTTAACTGGATAGCACATATCTGGTCGTTTGTTCACCAAGTACATGAGTGAACCCACAAGCCGCCTGTAAACAGTGCCTTCCACTACTTCCCCTGAAGTAGCATCCTCCTTCCTCTAGTTACCTACTAAAGGAGTCTCGATGGGTTTGTTTCTCTCCATGCGTAATTTTCTGAGTATCTCGTTGGCATACTTTCCCTAAGACACAAACAACTCCCCATCTTCTTGTCATACTTCCATGCCAAGAAAGTAATGCATCAGCCCCATGTCTTTCAATGAAAACTCCCTTGCAAGGTCCTCCTTACAAGATTTGATCAACTGATCATCACCTATCAGTATGAGATCATCAACAAAAAGTATAATGATCAACAGCGTACCATTCACCACTATGTGGTACAAGTTCGCATCCTTGGTGTTTTGGCATGTATGGCACATATCCTTGGTGTTTTGGAATATATGGTACATGCATGTGTGTATTTGGTTCTCGTGTTGTCGTTGGAAAGGGTTTTTCCAGGTGTGACAGTGGTTTTCAGCCTTGCCTTGCCATTTCCAGATAGCCATGTTGTGATGGGGTTTCTCTTAGTTGAGCATCATTGTCAGATGGTCTCGAAACTAAGTGGGGTGGTCTCAGGAAAAATCACATCGCCTAGGAATTCTTGGACTGATAAAGGTGGGATTACGACAAAACTTGGTTGTGTATGCCCTCATAAGGCCTAGGAATCCTTAACCGAACCACAAGATTCCTGTAAATAGTAGCTTCCACTACTTTCCCTGAAGTAGCATCCTCCCTCTAGTTACCTGCTAAAGGAGTCTCGATGTGTTTGTTGCTCTACATGCAGAAACTCCTGACTATCTCGTTGGCATACTTTCCCTAAGACACAAACAACTCCCCAAATTCTTGTCATACCTCCATGTCAAGAAAGTAATGCATGATCCCCATGTCCTTCATCTCAAACTCTCTTGCAAGGAGGAGATGAGTTGATCATCACCTATCAGTATGAGATCATCAACAAAAAGTATAATGATCAATAGCTTACCTTCGACCACTATGTGGTACAGGTTCACGTCCAGTTCACTCTTCGTGAAGCCCAACACGGTGAAGTAGCTATCTATCCTAGTGTACCAAGCACAGGCTGCTTGCTTCAGCCCATACGACACTCTCTTGAGCTAGCACACATACAACTCACAATCAAAGATCTCAAAACCTTCAAGCTGCTCTATGTACCTCTTCCTCAATCATTTCATTAAGAAAGGTTGTCTTCACATTCATCTGATGTATCTTCCAACCCATCTGTGTTGATAGTAGCCCAAGCTCCCTCCCAAGGGAAACTCGCATGGCCTTCTTCTCGTCGAATCTGACATCCTTACGAACCACCGTCATCTTGTTGGTTGGAAAGTACAGCTGATAGTTGTGAGGTGTATTTATGTACCCAACAAATACCCCCAATATATATTGTAGGCTCAAGCTTCTTCCATGCATCTTTGGTCACATGGCAATATACTGATGACCAAAAAATCCTGAAGTGGCCAACATATGGCCTCTTACTGGAATAAGCCTCCTCTAGTGTCTTCATCTCAAGTATCTGATGTGGGCTACGGTTCTGAACATAAACCGTTGTGTTGCATGCCTCAGCCCACAAGTGTAGTGGTGGACCTTGATCATGTAACATTGCCCTTGCTGCCCCTACTATTCTTTTGTTCTTCCTCTCAACCACCCCATTCTACTGAGGGTTATGGGGTGTCGTCAACTCCCATTTAATCCCTTCCACTGCACAAAAGTTCTTAAACTCGTTGAGAACATGCGATAAGAGGCCACATGTTTACAGATAGCTTGTGATTCGGTCAAGGATTCCTAGGCCCAATGAGGGTATACATAACCAGGATTTACCGCAATCCCACCTTTATTAGTCCAAGAATTCCTAGGCCATGTGATTTTTCATGACGCCAACACACTTAGTTTCGAGACCATCCGACAATCCTGCTCAACCAAGAGAAACCCCATCACAACATCGCTATCTGGAAATGGCAAGGCAAGGCTGAAAACCACTGGCACACCTGGAAAAACTCATTCCAACGACAACATGAGAACCAAATACACACATGCATGTGCCATAGATGCAAAAACACCAGGGATGTGAACCTATACCACATAGTGGTGGAAGATAAGTTGTTGATCATTATACCTTTTTTTTTATGATCTCATACTGATAGGGTTGAGGCATGCAACACAATGGTTTATGTTCAAAACCGTAGCCCACATCAGATACTTGAGCTAAAGACACCAAATGAGGCTTATTCCAGTAAGAAGCCAGATGTTGGTCACTTCAGGATTTTTGGGTCATCGGTATATTGCCATGTGACCAAAGATGCACGGAAGAAGCTTGACCCTACAATAAAGTTGGGGATATTTGTGGGGTACACAAATACACCTCACAAGTATTCGTTGTACTTTCCGACCAACAGGATGACGGTGGTTCATAAGGATGTCAGATTCGATGAGGAGAAGGCCATGCGAGTTTCCCTTGAGAGGTTGCTTGAGCTACATGCAGATGAGGAGCTTTTAGCCCCTAAGGTTGATGAGCCTCAGATTGATGTGGAGCACCACATGCTGAGGATCTGGGAGTGGAGACATCCACTCAAGCAGAGTCTTCTAGAGAGGGAAGAAAGTGCACCAGAGAGGCTGATAGACTATTGGAAGATGCGCGGGAGAATGTGGGAGCACCCACTTCTCAGCGCAAGCAGAGGAGGTCACCTGAGAGGTGCACTAGATACATGGCTCTTATGGGTGAATGTGTTGTGACTGAGCTATTTTCCTTTACGGAAAGTAGCGCAGCAACCGATTTGGGTTAATGCCATGGTCAAGAATGACTCCATTGTTCGTAATAGTGTTTGGGATGTGGTCCCGAGACCGGAGGACAAGTCAATGGTGAGCTCCCATTGGATTTACAAGGTAAAGCAAGCTATAGATGGTAGTGTGGAGAAGCATAAGGCTAGATTTGTGACCCATGGCTTCTCACAGGTAGTGGGGATTGACTATGATGAGACCTTTTCTCCTGTTGCAAGGTACTCGTTGATCAGATCTATATTAGCACTATCAGCACAGATGGGTTGGAAGATACATCAGATGGATGTGAAGACAACCTTTCTTAATGGCATTATTGAGGAAAAGGTGTACATAGAGCAGCCTGAAGGTTTTGAGACCTTTGAATATCAATCGCATGTGTGTTGGCTCAAGAGAGCGTTGTATGGGTTGAAGTAAGCACCTATTGCTTGGTACACCATGATAGATAGCTACTTCACCATTTTGGGTTTCACGAAGAGTGAAGCGGATGCGAACCTATACCACATTGTGGTGGAAGGTAAGTTGTTGATCATTATACTTTTTGTTGATGATCTCATACTGATAGGTGATGATCAGCTGATCAAACCTTGCAAGGAGGATCTTGCAAGAGAGTTTGAGATGAGGGACATGGGGCTGATGCATTACTTTCTTGGCACGCAGGTATGACAGGAAGATGGGAAGTTGTTTGTGTCTTAGGGAAAGTATTCCAAGGAGATACTCAAGAGATTCCACATGGAGCACAACAAACCCATCGAGACTCCTTTAGCAAGTAACTAGAGGAACGAGGATTCTACTTCAGGGGAAGTAGTGCAAGGTATTGTTTACAGGCAGCTTGTTGGTTCACTCATGTACTTGGTTAACAAACAACCGGATATGTGTTATGCAGCTAACCAGCTTAGTCAAGTGATGGTTAGGCCTACCAAGTTGTATTGGAAGGCGACAAAGCATGTATTGAGATACCTCAGCGGCACTTCTCATTATGGATTATGGTACATATGGATAGAGCAAGTGAAGCTTCAAGGCTTCACCAATGCAGATTGGGCAGGGAGTCCATCCGACCGAAAGAGAACATCAGGAGGGGTCTTCAGTATTGGCTAAGCAGCAATTTCTTGGTACAGTAGGAAACATAGATCTGTTGCACTCAGTTTGACAAAGGTAGAGTACATGGTTGCGAGTCACGCAACATGTGAGGCTATCTGGATGAGGAAGATCATGGTTGGTTTGTTTCATCAACAGATGGATCCAACTATGATTTACTGTGATAATCAGAGTTGTATCAAACGCTGTGAAAATCTAGTTTTCCATGATCGGTCCAAGCATATTGATATCTGATATCACCATCTTAGAGATTGTGTATTGAGGCGGATCATGTTGTTAGACTACATTCCCACAGAGGAGCAAGATGTTGAAATTTTGACAAAGGCATTGTCAAGATGTAAATTGAAGTTTCATAGAGACAAGATCAGGGTAGCTGAAAATTCAAGTTTCATAGAGAAAGGATCGAGGTAGCCATGTTGTGAAGGGGTATCTCTTGGTTGAGCAGGATTGTCGGGTGGCCTCGAAACTAAGTGGGGTGGTCTCAGGAAAAATCACATGGCCTAGGAATTCTGACTAATAAATGTGGGATTGCGGTAAAGCCTGGTTTTTTATACCCTCATTGGGCCTAGGAATCCTTGACCGAACCACAAGTTCTGGTGTGTTTTCTTCCCTCTTTAGAAGACTTGGTCTGAGTGGATGTCTCCACTCTCAGATCCTCAGCATGTGGCTACTCCACATCAATCTGAGGCTCATCAACCTTAGGGTCTAAAAGCTCTTCATCCACATGTAGCTCAAGCTCCCTCTCAAGGGAAACTCGCATGGCCTTCTCCTCATTGAATCTAACATCCTTGTGAACCACCATCATCCTGTTGGTTGGAAAGTACAGCCAATAGTTGTGAGGTGTATTTGTGTACCCTACAAATATCCCCAACTCTATTGTAGGCTCAAGCTTCTTCCGTGCATCTTTGGTCACATGTAAATATATCGATGACCCAAAAATATTGAAGTGACCAACATCTGGCCACTTACTAGAATAAGCCCCCTTTGGTGTCTTCATCTCAAGTATATGATGTGGGCTACAGTCCTGAACATAAACCATTGTGCCCTATCAATATGAGATCATCAACAAAAAGTATAACGATCAACAACTTACCTTCCACCACTATGTGTTATAGGTTCACATCCCTGGTGTTTTGGCATGTATGGCAGATATCCCTAGTGTTTTGGCATGTATGGTACATGCATGTGTGTATTTGGTTCTCGTGTTGTTGTCGGAATGGGTTTTTCCAGGTGTGACAGTGGTTTTCAGTCTTGCCTTGCCATTTCCAGATAGCCATGTTGTGATGGGGTTTCTCTTAGTTGAGCAAGATTGTCGGATGGTCTCGAAACTAAGTGGGCTAGTCTCAGGAAAAATCACATGGCCTAGGAATTCCTAGACTGATAAAGTTGGGATTGTGGTAAAGCCTTGTTGTGAATACCCTCATAGGGCCTAGGAATCCTCGGCTGAACCGCAAGTTGCCTATAAACATCTGGCCTCTTAGCGCATGTATCCCAGGTGAAGTGACCAATATCTGGCCTCTCACTAGAATAAGCCTCCTCTGGTGTCTTCATCTCAAGTATCTGATGTGGGCTACATGTATGAATTATTTTATTCATACATGTATTATCGAATGGGTCGACCCTAACCACATGGGTAACCTCTTATGTCGACCTTAACCCCAAGTGGACCCTCATGATAGCCTATAAATAGAAGAGACCTCAAGGTCATTTGGACACATTCGATTAAGCCATATTCTCATATTTTTGTCTTTGTTCGCACAAGTACGACATAAGGAATTCACACAAGGGTCTGAAATCATAGGCGTAAGGTTCACTCTAACTTAGGGTTTTCTGATCCCCTAACATTGGCACACAACTTGGCATTTTAGTCCCTGGACGCTGGTACACAAGCTTATGGGAGCGTCCAGGGATCCTTGGATGCTGGCACAGTGATTCATGAGAGTGTCCAGGGCTAGAGGATCATATCAGGCTGTATTAGTCCCCATGCGCTCACACAGAGTGGTCCTAAGAGCATCGGGATGCCATAGACACTTACACAATAGCCTTATGAGAGCATCCATGGCTTGAAGCAGGTCTGGGTATATTTGACATCGGAAACCCTCATCCAGTTCACCTACTATTTTCAGCTACTCCAATCCTATCTCTATGAAACTTGAATTTACATCTTGACAATGCCTTTGTCAAAATGTCAGCATCTTGCTCCTCCGTGGGAATGTACTCTAACAACATGATCTGCCTCAATACACAATCTTTGATAAGGTGATATCAAATATCAATATGCTTGGATCGGTCATGGAAAACTAGATTTTCACAACGTTTGATATAACTCTGATTATCACAGTAAATCACAGTTGGATCCATCTGCTAACCAAACAAAGCAACCAGGATCTTCCTCATCCAAATGGCCTCACATGTTGCCTCACTCACAGCCATGTACTCTACCTCTGCCGAACTGAGTGTAACCGATCTTTGTTTCCTACTGTACCAAGAAATTGTTGCTTACCCAATACTGAAGATCCCTCCTTGTGCTCTTCCGGTCAGATGGACTCCCTGCCCAATATGCATCGGTGAAGCCTTGAAGCTTCACTCCCTTTGTCTATTTGTACCATAATACATACTAAGAAGTGCACCTGAGGTACCTCAATACATGCTTTGTCGCCTTCCAATACAGCTTAGTAGGCCTAACCATCGCTTGACTAAGTTGGCTAACTGCATAGCACATATCTGGTCATTTGTTCACCAAATACATGAGTGAGCCACAAGCTGCCTGTAAAACAGTACCTTCCACTACTTCCCCTGAATTAGCATCCTCCTTCCTCCAGTCACTTGCTAAAGGAGTATCAATGGGTTTGTTGCTCTCCATGCGGAATCTCCTGAGTATCTCGTTGGTATACTTTCCCAAGACACAAACAACTCCCCATCTTCCTGTCATACCTCCAAGCCAAGAAAGTAATGCATCAGCCATGTCCTACATCTCAAACTCTCTTGCAAGGTCCTCCTTGCAAGATTTGATCAGTTGATCATCACCTATCAGTATGAGATCATCTACAAAAAGTATAATGACCAACATCTTACCTTCCACTATTGTGGTACAGGTTCGCATTCACTTCACTCTTCGTGAAGCCCAACACGGTGAAGTAGCTATCTATCCTGTTATACCAAGCATGGGGTGCTTGCTTCAGCGCATACAACACTCTCTTGAGCCGGTACACATGTGACTCATAGTAAAAAGTCTCAAAACATTCAGGCTTCTCTATGTACACCTCTTCCTCAATCATGCCATTAAGAAAGGTTGTCTTCACATCCATCTGATGTATCTTCCAACCCATTTGTGCTGATAGTGCTAATATAGATCTAATCGACGAGTACCTTGCAACATAAGCAAAGGTCATATCATAGCCCATCCCCTCTACCTGTGAAAATCCATGGGCCACAAATCTAGCCTTATGCTTCTCCACACCACCATCTACAGCTTGCTTTACCTTGTAAATCCAAGGGGAACTCACCATTGTATTTCCCTCTAGTCTCAGGACCACTTCTCAAACACTGTTACGAACTATGGAGTCATACTCCACCATGGCATCAACCCAAACTAGTTGTTGCAGTGCTTCCTTAAAGGAAGATGTCTCTCTCACAACACATTCGCCCATAAGAGCCATGTACCCAGTGTAGCTCTCAGGCGACCTCCTCCGCCTGCGCTGAGAAGTGGGTGCTCCCACATTTTCCCATGCATCATCCAACAATCTATCACACTCTCTGGTGCGCTTTCTTGCCTCTTTAGAAGACTTTGTCTGAGTGGATGTCTCCACTCCCAGATCCTCTACATGTAGCTGCCCCACATCAATCTAAGGCTCGTCAACCTTAGGGGCTAAAAGCTCCTCATTCGCATGTAGCTCAAGCTCCCTCTCAAGGGAAACTCACATGGCCTTCTCCTCATCGAATCTGACATCCTTGCAAACCACCATCATCCTGTTGGTCAGCAAGTACCGCCGATAGTTGTGAGGTGTATTTATGTACCACACAAATATCCCCAACTCTATTGTAGGCTCAAGCTTCTTCAGTGCATCTTAGGTCACATGGAAATATACCGATGACCAAAAAATCCTGAAGTGACCAACATCTGGCCTCTTACCGAAATGAGCCTCCTCTTGTGTCTTATCTCAAGTATCCGATGTGGACTACGGTTCTGAACATAAACCGTTGTGTTGCATGCCTCAGCCCACAAGTGCATTGGTAGGCCTTGGTCATATAACATTGCCCTTATCGCCCCTACTATGATTTTTTTCTTCTTCTCGGCCACCCATTCTACTGAGGGTTATGGGGTGATGTCAACTCCCGTTTAATCCCTTCCACTGCACAGAAGTTCTTAAACTCGTATGAGACATACTCACCATCATTATCATTTCGTAGAGCTTTAGCCTCCTTGCCAACTCTTTCTCCACCAATGCTTTAAACTCACAAAAATTTGTGAAAGTTTAATCCTTTTTCTGCATGAAAAATATCCAGCATTTACAAGAATAGTCATCAACAAATATAATATAATACGTGTGTTTGGTCATGGATGTTGTCAAGAATGGTCCACACACATCTGAATGGACTCGCTCAAGAATAGCCTCTGCTCAACTGTCTCTGTCAGGAAAGGAAGACTTGGTGTATTTTCCCAAAGTACACCCTTGCATGTATCAACTTGCTCAAGCGTACCTTTGGGAATACCGTAGAGATCTGCAGCAATATCTTCAAAGCCCCATGATGCAAGTGGCCCAATCACATGTTCCACAACTCGCCAACATCTCAGCTCTGCACCTTTTATTCTTTTGTGCTCAAAGCAACACACTCCTCTACCTCCAGCTTATCGAGATTCTTCACCCGAATCCCTATCTTCTTTACGTGACTCATGGCTATGTGTCGAATGAACGCATTTCCTTTTGAGAAGATCACACCATAGCCTATATCCTCAAGCATGGAAACGGATACCAAGTTCTTCTTCATCCCAGGCACATACATAACATTCTTCAAGGTGAGTGGAGCCCCATGCTCCCTCTAAAAAGTAATCATGCCCAATCTAGTAACAATATACTTCCCGTTGTCACCCATCTTGATATGCATCTGGAGATCTTTCTCCCCCAGGGCACTAAATAACTCTTTGTTGCCAATGATGCGGAATGAAGCTCCATTGTCTAAGTACCATACACTTCTCGTCATTGATGACACCATGCATGCAATGAGGGAAACATCCATGTTTATTTTACGAATTTGTTAAAAAAAAATCATGTTTAAGAATTCTTTTTATATTTATGTTTCTATTTACTCTTTCAACGTTAATTTTCACTTTGGGGTTTTTATTTATTATTATATCTATACTAAATATTTTAAAATTACAACATCTAGTTTTTAATGTAGATTTTATGAATTCAATGCAAAATTGATTAATTTTCTAATAACATAGAAGTATTAATTTATGGATATTTCTCATTTAACATATTATGATACATATAAATTCATGTGTATGAAAAATAAATTAATATGAGATATCAAAATTGAATATTTTTTAAATCACATTTTTTGTGTTAGAATTACTATTATGGATTAAGGATTTTAGCTATAGTGTTTTGGTGAACAATTTATTTCTCTAGCTAACTAGTTTGTGACATTTATGAAATAGTTGTATTTAGTTTAATAGTCACATGGCAACTAATCTTTAGAATTTACAAGTTCTCCAAAAATACTTGTTTTGGTTTAAAAAAATAGCACTATGGATTTAACTTTTACACGCCATTAAGTAATTAGTTCTTATATGTCTATATTTACATTATCTCAATTTGAAAATTCTTGTATATGTTATCAGAAATTTAGGAAGATGATTTTACATTTTTCCATGTGGAATATACATATTTCAAACCATTATATGATAGGGTTACAACCATTACATAAAATTGCATCATATCACTAATATGAATTGAACTTTGGTTGGGACAGTCCTAATCATCTGTGCCATCCACATGAAATCAAATCTCATTGTACCACTAATGGGAATCGAACTTGGGTTGAGATGGTCTTAATCATTCCTCCCATCCACCTAATGTAAGCCCAATGGACGAAGGCTAATAATTTTCCACATATTCATGCTTATGCTTAGATATTTATAACACTAATATATGAAATTTTCTTGTGAATTATGTTATGGAATTGGTTTCTTATTATATATAATTTAGATTATTATTTTTTTCTTTTATATTTACGTTATCTTATTTTATTTGATATATTACATTTTAATAATTATCAAACAATTAATATTTTTATCAACTAATGTAATAAAAATTTGAATATTTGTTTAAATTGAGTTTGTTAGTTAATTACATTATTTATAGCTCATTTTCATTTATTGAGACATCGGATAAATGTTATGCATTCGACAATAGTTATCGATTTCTCACATGAAATGCAACATATCATTCATGTTTTCTTTGGTTTCTGAAAGAAGGTTAAAGTTAAATCCAATATATTTTTTCTTCTTTTATTATTATTATGTGATATTAAATAATTTATATTTATTATGTTTATGGAACATTTGGTATATTTATTATTTTAGAAGGTCAAATGATTATTACATGAATATGGTGGTGTATATTGAATAATTACACCGTAAGGTGTTCCTCTAGGAAGAACTCCCCAATTGCTACTCTGCACTCCATTGCACTATCAGATCCAACTGCTTTAACTGTCAAACTAATCTTGATTTAAGCAACCATTCAACTTGTTGATCTTTATTATAACCCATGAACATATTGCAGGTATTTTATTGGTAAGGAATCCATCCCTTCCAGCGATTAAAGTTCTTCAATGAGCCTCTCAATTTGACCCTTCTCCAACTTTTGAATCTTGTTTCCTTGATTTTGTTCTAAGTTCATCTGACTGCCAGTTTACCCTAGGGTTTTCGTTTTAGAAAAGAGAGTTTTTTCATGGCGATAGTTGTAGTTATTGCAGCTACAATTTTTTCCCCACTCTCAAATATTTTGAAGTCCATAGAAATGTTGAAGCAACTGGCATGGATCGTGGTCCATTGCGTTGGGTTGTGAGGTGCATAACTGCCGTTTTTTTGTGTTTAACCATTTATCTAAATGCCACTCTTGGTTATGAGAAAACATTTTCTTTCTTTTACAACTTTTCCTATTCTTGAAGTTGTATTACTATTGTTTTGTGGGGAAACTTTGCTAGTAAGGAATTCAAGGAGGAATGAGAGTGTCCAACTCCACTTCTATGCTTCTTCATTTCTCGTATCTACTTGACCAACTGTTGGAGCCAATATGGCTATTCCTTGTTGAAGAAAGTGTAACTAGGTTCGGTCTTCATAATGACATGATCTTTGTATTTGATGTAATGAAAGTGAATAAATTATCTTTGTTATCTTGCTACATGGGTTTCATGAGCAAGAGGTGTCATTAGGTGAAAGACTTCTTCTTGATGTCTTTATAATTTATTCCTGTGTCAAAGAATCACATCATGAGTCCATGTAAATGTGTACAAGTCTTCAACTAGTGTAGCAGCCCTCCAAGACCAAGATCAATGCCTCAAATCAAGCCCTCATAAGTCTCCAAGTGAAGCAATAAGGATGTGATCAAGTCGGCTACAAAGAAATGAATTAAAATGTATAAATACCTGCCAGCTTGAAATAATGGACACGTTGGTTCATGAATTAAGGTCGGCTTACATATATGGATAACCACTATAAATACACACGAAGGGTAGACGAAAATAATAGAAAATTTCGAATGTCTCTAATGAGCCGTAGTGAAGGGTAAGTCGCAGCCAATGGACGAAGAGGAGCCGCAGTGAGTCGCAGTCAATGGAGAAGGGAGATGTAGTAATCCGCAGTCAAAGTCAAGGAGTCGTAGTAAGAAGCTACAACAAATCTGCATTTCTCTGTGGGATAGATCTAAGGTTCAACTACGTCCTCATTTGGGTACAAGGAGTAGCAGAACTTAGATTATCCTCCTCTTGGCATACATGTGATGTCCTCAGATGGATAAGAGTAGATCATGCAGCGTGAAGTGATGGATAGTATACCCTCGGCCTTCACACATACTATATTCTTGTAGCAGCCAGCATGAAGTCTCGGTATTGATCTCAGTGATATGGATGGCAGTGCTCTCCTTCTCAATAGTGGATGTCTCAATGATAGTAAGCTCAATGATCATCCTGTGATGGATCTCTGAATTCCATACTGAGTCTCGGCATAAGGTGAAGGGACAGTAGAGCAGTCAATGTATAACAAGAAGTAGCAGTACTAAAGCTCCAGCATACTGACTATGAAGGAATGATGTATACAGTGATGATAAAACATAGTACACAATCCACATGAGGAAAACTTCAATGAAGATCTCGTTGACATAATGTAAAGACTGGTATAATGAAGATCTCAGTGCATCAATGAAAGCATAAGAGATCACCATGAAGATCTCAATGGATCTCATTGATATAGAAGCAGCAGTGAACATTTCAGGGATGCTGTAGTGATAGCTTCAATGATGCAGCAATGAGGATGCTCAACAGTGATAGAAAGAAGGATTGGTGTCTTGGTCTTGGAGAGGCAGAGTGTGTCAAGGGTAATGGTCTTGGTATTCATCAACAGAATCTCTATAAGAAGAATTTACGCATGGGTTTTCCTCTCCAAGAGGGAGAGGTTTTGGCCCTGGCAGATAGCCAAAAATTTGTGTTCTTGCCTCTTTTGTTTTGATAGCAGTTTGATGAAGTTAAATTACACATGCTAATAATAAAGTAAACAACAAGCTAAGATAAAGATTGCATAAACACTTCACAAATTGTTATCAAGTAATGAAGAATCACTCTAATTATGCATGCCCTAGATTCTTCAACGTTCCTTTCCCATAATCTACATTTATTTCCACTACAAAACTAACAAACTCCTGGTCTGTGTCCTTCATTAAACAAATAAGATGCTCACCGCCGACAGCAAAATATCTTTCTTCTTTTGTGCTCTAGTTCATAATGGAGATAATGACAAGGCTAGCAGTTAGATCGCAGCAAGGTAACTACCAACAGTGGTGAATCCCAATCTAAATACGATAAATAAAAGTCAAAGTATGGTGAGCTTTTTTATGAAACTTTACTCTAGTTTTGTCGAGAATGAATATATCTCAAGTCCCAAACAAGATTCTTAATACACTGCTCAACCCTGGCTTCCCCTCTTCTTATTCTAGCTTGCACCTTAACACTCCTCCACCTTGCACAAATTTAAACTATGAGGAACAAGGTAGTTGTTGCATATAGGGTCATTTAGATCTAACAAGAAAAGTGTGATACTCTATTGTAATTTTCTCTACAAATTTGATGGCAAGTGTGCCTTGAATGTTGGAAATTTCATGTTAATGTAGTATAAGCTAAATGCAAATTTACAGTCTTCTATACAAGATTGAGAAAGTTATGCCCAACAGCCAACACCACGAAGCAAGACATGTTCGCCAATTCCACCATTACTACCAAATCTCTCTCAGTGTTGGAGTTATTTTCTCAACAGAATTGTTTTTATTGCTCTTGAAGTGATGAAAGCCATCGTTGTTTCATATAGGAACATTTAAATCTGATAAGAAAAGTATGATATTATGTTATAATTGTCTCTACAAATGTGATGGCAAGTGTGCCTTGAATGTTGGAAATTTCATGGTTAATGCAGTATCATCTAAATGAAAATTTACCTTCTTCTATAAAAGATCAAGAAAGTTATGCCCAATAGCCAACACCACAAAGCGAGAAATGTTTGCCAATTACACAATTGCTACCAAATCTCTCCCGATGCTACAATTGTTTTCTCAATAGCCTTGTTTTTATTGCTCTTGGAATTATGAAAGCCACCGCACCATATATTTTTTACTATCTGCACAAAGAATAAAAGTGACCAACTTCATATCACCTATTGAAATATAAATTAGTTCATTTTAAGATACTCAAAAATAAAATGAAAACTTAGTAGATTAAATAATATTTAATAGGTAAAGAACCCATAAAGAAAAAAGCATACTCAGTGAGTATGAAATCAAATCAACATAAAATGGTTAACGACATCCATATAAAACACTCATCAATATGGAAGCAAGATTTGTACAAAAGCGAGGTTAATTATAGTACAATATTAAGATTCTTCAGGTTGGCAAGAAGAGTACCTAAAGAAAAGATAACATAGAACAACATATTCTCAAGAGAAAAATATTCATGCACGAATGACATAGAATTTGTCAATTCAATCTGAACTCTCATCACTTAGCAATGGAAACAAGGAGATAGAAAGATATAAATCAAGAAAATTCTATGCTTCCTTTCCAGGCAAGGAGAAGTTGATGATGAAGTGTATGTGATGTATTGTATATCAGGAAGGACGAAAAATTAATAAAGGATGAAGATTTGAATAGTTTATATAGCACGTTGAGTTTGGCCTCTAAACAAGTAGTTATATGAAATATGTTTTACAACTTTAAAAGATGAGGATTGATAGTAAACAAGGAAAAAAAAAACAATAGATCCTGAAGATATAAATGGTTTAAATTTTACATAGCTTGTTCAATTTTTTCTTTAAGCAAGTGAGTAGCTATATGAAAAATGTTTTAGAACTGGGTATTTACAACACACACAAAGCAAGTTGAGACAACCCTGAGGAGTTTTTTGTACAAATTTTATTATAACTTTCCCTCCATCCAATAGATGTATTAGAGCCTTCTGAAGAGAGAATCAATTCTAGTCTATAACCTAGTCCACAATAAGAGAAAAGGGTTAGGGATGTCACAAATAAAATAAATAATGTTATCGAAGCAAGAACCCAGAAGACACATTTCATTTGGATCTGTTAAGACTGGGCATATTGAACATGCTTCTCAAAGCAATCCATCGATTCCAAGTTACACGATTGTTATTGAGTCGACAAAACCAAAGCTTCATGGTCATTCTCCAAGGTCGAGTCCAAATGTTCAGGAGATTATTGCCACAAGTTCAATCAACCAAGGAGAACATAAAAAGATATCGATCTCTTGGCACTAGTAGGAAGTCAATCCTTTCATGATTTAGAGATTTATCTTTATTCACCTTTCTTTGGAGCAATTTTTTTAAATGTTGGCATTTTATCTTTTTTATTTTAGAAAAGGAATCCCTGTTTAAGTTGATTGGTGAAGGCGATCGGTATTTGAGCTTCTCCTGATATTTTGTGCATTTGAAGTGCCTTCTCAGTTAGTAATGAATGTGAATCTCTACAGAGACCTTTTATATATTATGAATTTAGACTAGGTGTGTTGGACTTGATATTCACTCTAAATGTCTTGTGAGCCTTAAAATGCACCAAATTATGTTGTGTATACAAGGAATATACCACATTGCATATTCATGACGTGACTGCCAATGTACATTTTTATGGGTTCACATTGGACAGTTGATTCATTGGCTGTAAATTGTCAGATTGTAGATTTCTTTTAGCCTAAATTTTTTTTGAGAAGGGTCTGGATATTATGCATACTTTGAGTTAATATATTTTCGATTTTATGATGTATAATAATATGGGTTTGACTTCAAAACCACTAAAACTAGATTTTAATATCTTGTGAAGCATATACCGATGATATAATTTCGGTAAATTTTAGAACTTTGTTTTCAGTGTTCACTACCATGATTTATGATGAATATATTTGAAGGTAGCAAATCACAGTCTATTTATGTATTTATGAGGCATTCATGTTGGCATAATCACACAAGGTATTTAACTTCAACATAAGCCTCACAATTTGTAAGGCTCAAGGAAGCAGTATTGCAGTAAGATTTCATTGTAGCATGGTCTATGTATGTCATAAAATCATTTGGACTTGCCAATGACTAAATTCTCATGGGAGCACAAAGGTCACTATGCGCAAGTTCCACATGCATGTTTTTCTTCATCTAACTTTTTTTTTCAAATTTATCCCTATGTTTATTGTCTAAAATGCAAAATTCACAATAACTCTTTCATTTTTTACCATTTAGATAGACGAGTAGGTTATATAAATTTTGGGGCATTAGTTTTAAAACCAAGGTGAGTTGTGGTCTTTTGATGTAAAAAACACAGTATTTTCATTATGGTGCTTATGGACCACACACGCTTGATTTTCAAGATAAAATGGCTTAAATATTGTTGAAGGATCTCTACATTATTTTCAACTACATAACATGGGTTAGATTTTCTTAAGCATAATCTGTTGGATTAAAACAAGAACATTGCAGACACCCAAGGAGACTAGTGGTAAAGAGCAGTGTGATATTTTGAATAGTTTCAAGGATCACGAAGGAAATAATACAGAGGTGAGTCAACAGTCAAAAGAGACATAAGCAAATTTCTCAAGAAGAGGTGTAGTTGATGCTATTCTTGGGTTCAATTTACAAATTGGAGATATGTGCAGTTTTACTCAAGGGTAGATCTTAATTCACATAAAAATTCAAAATTTATGTTAAAAATTGTTATAGTCCTTTTTAGGCACATGCTTCAAACTATAAAAAAAAATTGCTTTGTATTGATTAAGCTTGCCTATAGTAGGAGGAAGTGATCCAGAATAAATATGGAGGAATTGTACCAAAATGACCTCTAATTTCGAAGGTAGAAAATCACGATCTATTCCTTTATTTACGAGGAATTGGGAGGTGAAAAAGGAGTCACAGTGGCTCAATATTGTCTCAAGACCTTCATGCACACACAGAATTGTTTTGACAAGTAAGTGACACGCTCCTTTCTCGTTTCTACATCCATTTGCATGAGAAGTCTGCTTGAAATTAAGAGCTTGTAATAGTCAATTGATCAGTAGGAAGTATTTTTGAAAACGGTTGTAGTTAAAAGAAGAGAAAAGTAGATTGGTTGATATCAATTCGAGCACCCTTCTCCCTCACTATTACCAAGAAACCTAACATTGTTTCACACTGAGATTGTATGAAAAATTTTGAATTCCACACCTAAATAGCACCAAGGAGGAATAGTAGAAGAAATGGGGGGAATTTAACAGAAGAGAACCATCAGACACCAAGAGAATTCACCAACACCCCCCTATAGTGGACATCTTCAGAAGACACAAGTGGTTGGGTTTCTTTGAGTTGCTAAAGGGGTATGATAATGATCTTGCTCATGAATTTGCCATGGCATTACATTGCCAACAGGAAGACAATGCCACTATTGTTACTAAGAGGGTTGGCCAGCTCTCTCAGTCCTGAAACCACAAGCAAATTAACCACCTTACCTCTAGGAATTAGGTCGAGCAAAGAAGACAAGCGAGTGTCACAACTAGGAAAAATGTCTTCCTTTCGAAAGAGAAGCTTGTAGAAGATAAGACTGGAGTAAGAAAAGAAAGTCTACCTTACCCTTGGGATGAGGTAGCTTATCATATCCTCAAGTATATATCTTGTGAAGGGAGATTGAGTGTGGTTTATGCCTACCACTTCAGGCTGCTCCACGAGCTGAGATTCAAGGCAGAATTGCCTCTCCCTCAAAGACTTAGTGTTCCTCATTTCCACCTACAATCTATCATGGAGATGAGTGAGAAGGTGAGGGAAGGAAAACACCAACACTTAGCTCACCATGGCCTCATCAAGTTAATAGTGATGGATGCTTTGAGCCACTTGAGGATCCCTTTCATATAGAATAAATTTGTGGACATGGATAGGGAGACTTTCATAGAAACCCAAGCCATCACACCTGGAGAGACACCAGCCTCTAACATTGGAGGTAAAGAAGGAAAAACAGAGGAAGAAGGACCAAAACAGAGGAGGAAGAGGTAGCAAAAACAGAAGAAGAGAGAAAAACATAGGAAAAAGAGGCAGCAAAGACAAAGGAGGAGAACCATAAATCAAAGGAGAAGAGGGCGAGAAGAAAGTACAAGAAAGAGTAAGCCCCGAGGAGACTTCTAAACCCCAAGGAGCATAACAACAACCACATAAAACAACTGTATCTCCAAGGGATACTGAACAGGAAGTAGTTGCTACATTAGCTACATTGGGCACTCCTGTCAGGCCCAAGAGGAAGCAATCATGACAAGGTCCCATGTATTTCAAAACCAGGAAGAGCACCAGAATTAGACAAGTGAAACCACAAATTCCTACAAAGATCCCTATTATTATTGATGAATCACCAAGTAAAAAGGAAGAAATAGTACCCAATGAAGGAAAGATTGAGGAGGTCACTCCTCCTAAAACCAAAACCAAGTCACATGTAGCATCTGTGGGTAGCCCCACCACTAGGTCAGTGACCTTCAAGAAGCCAAGGACAAAAGTTGCCTTTGAGAAAGCAGAAGAAGAGAAGCTACAAGAGGAAAAGGGTTTGCAATAGAAGCAACAGGGTTTGCTACAGGAGGGGCAGAGTCTGCTACAAGAAGAATAGGGGAAGCTACAGGAGCACAAAAAAGAGCTACAAAAGAAGCCGCCACCTCAAAGTCAGTTGGAAAAGACCTACAAGAGCTCCAAGAGCCTGACCCACAACCTAGCTTGGGGTCCAACTACAAATTTATTGAAAGACGAAGGATTATCCCTAAAAAAAATTTCAATCCCACTCCTCTATGAGCTAGAGATAGAGAGAGGCAAAACCCACAGGTGGATGCAAATTACCAAATCCAAGAATGTGGAAGATGTGGGCCTCATGGAGGAGAAAGTCAATGAAATGGGTAAGGAATTAAGTGATTTGAAAATGAGGGAGTCTATTGTGAAGGAGCAGCTACAGGAAGAAAACACAAGGTTGGAGAGGTTGCAGGAGAAAGAAACACAACTTGCCAACATGGAAAGTCTCTCTATGGAATCCCTGCAATGTTTTCAACCATCAAATTCTTATGCTCTCTTCCTCAAAGAACAATGGTTACAGTTCCAAATCAAAACTCTAGCACAATATGGGTCTCTACCTTTTCAATACTATTGGCAGTTTATTGAGCTTTACAACTAAACTAATATGGAAGGTAGGGAAAAATTAGTCGAATTCTATATGCACGATCTCAATTTGACAAATCTAAATTTTTGGGATCCCAATTCAAGATTGGGAGACATTCAACTAATGGTTTTAGCATCTTGGTTGACTCATGAGGAGACAAGGGCTAAGGAGGTGAAAACGGTAATGGCAAAAGAGGAGAAGGAACCCTTGTATATCAGATCAAAGCTAGTGAGCCCTAAGGCTATCATCATCAATCATAACCTTATCTCCAATGATGTTGCTTTAGCACCCAAATACATTGCTACCCAGGAACAAACCATTCTACACTTTAAAGACACATCTAGAATGTTGGGAACAGAAACTCTGCAAGCTTGCCAGAGAAGATGGCATGCCTTACCCCACAGTCTACAAATCATAGAATATCACTCTCCTAAAAGGCTAAGGAATGCCTTGGAGAAAACCATTGTACAAGAGAATCATGCAGAGGATGAAAATCAGGTGGATAGGACTCAAACTCACTCCACCCTTGCTACTAGGATTACAAGAAGGAAGAGAAGAATCAGAAGAGCAGAGAGAGTGGAATGAAATAGAAACAAATGCAAGATTTTACCCATGAGAGGGAACACCATCTGAGAAGCCTTGGGATGTTAGGGAGGCCACCAAGGCCATGAAAGAGCTTCACATGGATGACTAAGTTTCTCAGAGGATGAGCAACACCTTCAGCAGGGGGGTGATGATGAGTCCCATCAATAGGTATATTTTGAAGATCATCATGCCATCCTCCAGCCTTAAAACTATCCTTCTCTCACATTAATTCACATTTTTTGTTATATTATGCTTAGTAAGAGGAGTAAAAGGTGTTTGTCATAGTATGTGGCCTAATGTGGTTTAATTGCAGGAAAAAGAAGCATTTTTTAGGAAATTACTATGCAGGGATTGATGGAGACAACCAGGAGAGAAATTAGGGGGGGTCCACCTCCTTAACTCCCTAACTTGGCTTGGGATCACAACATCCTCTCTCACCAGTTCGAATTCATTAGCAGTCAAGTGACTCCTAGTCCAAGTGAAGCTCAAGAGGGACAAGATCCACCATTTCCGAGATCAAGGAGGGAATCACTCCTATTTTCAAGGGAGTTGCTATCAACTGCCCTTTTGTATAAATAAACAAGAAGAAAAGCTCATTAGGATTTGAAGTTTTTATTCATCTAGGTGTAGCTATTGAGCTTGAAGCTTGACATTTTCATTTTGAACTTTTATGTGATGTATGAGACCTTTACTTTTTGATAATGAGAAGTTGGATATTAAGCTGCATCTAAGTTAGTTTCAGAGGGTTGAGACCCTTGGGTTTGGGCCCACCCAAGGGCTTTAGTCACTCTTTTCCTACTTGTCTTAGTTTCTTTCATTTCAGTAGAGATTAAGGTATAAACCCATGCGGTTGCAAGCTTCTACATCACCTCTCTTGTGGGAGAATGAATGGAAGGATTCACAACCTCAATCCAAAAATATTGTGTTTATAATTTCTTGGAAATAGATTAATGTTAGTTGTTTTTCTTTACATTTTCTTTATGTAGCTTAGAAGCAATTTTAGTGATTAGATTAGTGTTATGGCATAAAATAGATGTTATTTAAATTCAACTCATCTTTTCCATCATAGGTTATCTCATTTTGTTAATGATCAATGGATGTATGCATGTGATTGATTGTAGGGATGTGTTGATCTGCAGGGAAGGAAATTTTACCACTTCCATCTTGGACTCCTTCATCTTCTATTTCCACCTTCAATTATGTACCAAAACTCTGTTTTCATAGGTCAGTTTGCCTAGTAAACTTAGGACACCGTGAGCAAGAATCATCCTAGTGCAAGACAAGACAGATCTTTGAAAGGTCATGAGGTTGGCTAGGGGGTTCAACACACCTCCCTTTATTTTCCACAACCTCCATCCACCTCTCCATACCCTCAAGACATCATTTTCACCCTCAAAAGCCACTCGAAACCCCTCTTGTAGCATTACAGGCCCTCTTGTAGCAATACAAGACCTCTTGTAGCAGCCACCTATAGCAAGCCTGTAGCACCACTTTTCTTCACCAGTTTTGATCCCCACTTCAAATTTAGCTCAGTCAAGACGAATAACGACCCCTTGTTGTGATTTGATTATCAAGGGAAGCTCCTAGGCCACTCCAACCATTCCTTTTCCTCACTACAAAAATAGAGTAGAATTAGTTTTTTTATCACAAGTATGATGTAAGTAGGCTTTTGATTTTCAAGCAAGTGTGAACTAGGTAGATGATAAATGCAATTATGTTGGTAGTATGATGAATTATGCAAGATAAAGTAGCTTCCTTTCTACAAGTATATTTGGTAGTTTTATGAATTTTGCAAGATAAAATATCTTTCTTCCTACAAGCATATTAGCCCTTGTCCTTCCATTAATTGATTAATTAGAACCTACAAGTTGAGAAAATGGCATTTCCACTTTTATAGCTAGAATTAGTTTTCAATCTCACTTTCATCAGCAATCTTTCATTATAGTTCAATAGGAGGAATGGTCTCTGAGCACTTTGATCAAATGTCATGACTAAGGGTTGCATGAGTGGAAACCAATCTGTTGTGCATATAGCATTGTCATATCTAATTTTGTACGAACCCTGGGTTGATAATTTTAGTTGAGGAGCCCTTGGGAGTTGCAACATTCTTGGTGCAATACCAGGGCTCACCACCTTCTCACTTCATCCCAAAGAAATGTCATGTACAAATGTTGTTGGAG